>CM053785.1:704251767-704779267 GCA_028749045.1 Cupressus sempervirens | reverse complement strand
CAATTTTGAGTTATTTCAATTTCATGTTATTTTCTTTTAGTTTCGTTATTTGCTTTGCTAACCCCTTGTTAGAATAGGAACTCATTTTAGTTGCACTGTTAGAATTGCATTCATTGAAAAACCTAGAAAATACAAAAATTTTGTTCTTTTGTGTGTGATTTTGAGGCAAAAAATAGATTTACTTCATTTCGAGAAAAATTGAGGAGATGATTTCTTATAAATGCTTCATTGTAATATGTAACAAGGGCTACCATTATTATGTAATAAAATTATGCATTTGGTGTTCGCATTTGGAGTGTAGTCATTCTTTGCCGAATGTGTCATTGTTTTGTGGATTTTATTCCTGAGATTGTGATTCAGCCAAAGGTTTATTGCATTTTTTCTAGTTTTGTGATCTTTTAGTTCTAGTGTTTGCTAAAAATTTACAAATTCTGCTGATGTATCTAGCTTGAGGAGAGATCACAAATTGTGCATGTATAACTCTTTGTCTCACATGATTGCACTTTTTGTGGCCTTGTGATTTGATGAAGAGTGAAACATCATTCAGTTATTGAAATTTCCCATCGACGATTGCATCAGTGGATTCTAGGAAGCACTGCTCTTATTTTCATTAGTTTCCTATTGATTTCTTTGAAAGTTTAACTCACAGTGTGTTGTTTGTTGTAGCAATGAACCTTTGGTGATAAACCTTTGGTTCAGTCACAATCTCATGAATAAAATCCACAAAATAATGCGACATTCAAGAAATAATGATGATACTCCAAATGCAAGCACCAAAAGCATAATTTTATTGATGTTGGATGTGTCCATAGCTACGCAGGTCTGCAGGTCCATAGATTCATAGGTGTACAAGTGCACAAAACTCTGTGGTGCACAAAATTTAGAACAATGAGAAAGTGTACTTCTACAAAGGTGCACTTTTCTCCAAAAATTGATCCAAGCTAGAGGATATTAATCAAAAATCCCCATTTCAGTGAGTATTAAAGTCTACACCAAGTGCACATAAGTTTCTTGAGCTTACCCACCTCTGTAAACCATGTAGTGAAAAGAGAACATCCTGAGTTCAACCACTTCCATTTGAACTTTCATCATCTTCTTCAACTCCACCTCCACTCCAACCACCTAGTGAACCACCACATATTTTGATAGCTACTCCTCAACAACCACTGTTAGGTCCACCAAACCCTCTAATGGCCTTTTTAACAAACATTGTAGATTCACCAATAAACTTGAGAGGTGCACTCTATGAGCTACACAAGAATCCTAAGAAGTTTTTCCCTAGTGAAGATCATGTCAAGGTATTCAAGGAAATTTACAATTGCAAACAAGTTGCTAATGAGGATGTGGTTCTTTGTTTATTTTCCTACTCTTTGGGAGAAATTTCTTTCAATTGGTACATCAATTTACCAACCAAATGCATTGGAGATTGGGATATATTTGAAAAATTATTTTTGTAACGATTCAAAATATTCATCAATCTAGCTATGATACATCAACAATTCATATCAATCAAAAGAGACCCAACTGAGACAGTTTCATGCTTCAACCATCACTTTCATATAGCCTAGCACAAGTTTGAAATGCCATACACCATACTAGTTGAAGCTATTATTTAGATTTATGTGAATGCTATGGACCCTGTCACTATGATCTTTCTAAGAAGACTTCCTGAAGAAAATATCGACACATTGGATAAAGTCTTTGTAGAAGCGATCATGGTCATGAAGCAAGCCAATCCTAATGGAGGAGGAATGATGCTTTCGGCGCAAGCAATCCCTACAATACCAACATAACCTATAGGAGCAGCCATGGTGCCTAGCTAGTTCGTACCTATGAACCCAGTTCCATTACAATAGGCACCCACTCTACAAACTCAAGTGATAACATATCCAAGGTATGAGCCCACACAAATAGCTTTCTTTTAACAGAAAGAAATGGTTCCTATGGAAACAAATAACAATTTTATTTCAAAATTTGGTCGAAAGAAGAAGACTATGTCACAGATGAACAATGAATTAACATGTCTTAGATTGTTACAAGGACAAAATAACAACTTTCGAAGAAATAATGTTGGCCCCTACAACAACAATTTTGGTTAAAATTACAACAAGAACTTCAATGGGAATAACAACAACAATGCAGGAAACAACAATGGAGGAAACAACTTCAATCCTCCTAATCACAACAATGGCTTCCAAAGGCAAAATCGATAATGGAACACTCAACTGAATAATGGAAGCATTCTTGTTGATAACAACAACAACAACAACAATGTCCAATATGCTGATATCAATCAGTATGATGATAGCCAAAATGTGCCTAACAATGATGGTTCATACGACAATGGTAATTAGGAGGTGAATCAAAACTCACAAGTAAATGACAATCTTCCTCCTATTTAGTTTAATGCTATGCTATTGGAATCTTATGATTCTACATAGAATCCACAAGTGGAACAATCAGAAAATGTGGAATTCTCATTCCCATTTAGCCAAGAACTAGATATTTAGCATGATGCGATGTTTTCTTTTTGCAATGACAATTGGAATACATGCAATCTCAAAAATTGAAAGGACCCCTTAACAAATGGGATTTCTCCAAGTTTGCAACCAACTCCACCTAATCCAAGAGAAAATAACAATCCACCACCAGTAAGACTAGTCTAGGGAGGAAAATAGTATCAAAATCAAGTGAACATACCAAAAATACTAAAGGATCCCACTTGGTCCACTAAAAAGTACAATGTAGTAGAAGATTTGAAGAAAACTAAAGCTAATATCTCCATGTTTGACATCTTACAGAATTGTCCACAACAAAGAGAAGCACTCATGAAGACATTGGATAATACAAAGGTTTCCCACAATATGAATGTTGTCCCTCAAAAGACAATGTTGCAACAAGTAAATGATGTAGAAGCGATGCCCACTATGTTCAAAGATAAAGTTGAGGTACCCCAATTTTTGCTGAACATAAGGATATATGAGAAGAATCTTCACAATTGCATCATTGATTCAGGAGCTTCATGTAACATAATGCCATTATCAATAGCTCAGAGGCTAGGAGTTAGTCCTCAACTAGCTAATTGAGTGGTAATATAGTTGGATAAAACATAAGTGAAAGTCATTAGATTATTGAAAGATGTGCAGATACAGTTAACAGTTGACACTCGCATTCAAGATGTTATTGATATACATGTGGTTGACATCCTAGAGACATGGATTACTTCTGAGCAAAGAATGGACAAAATGTCTGAGAGGATGATTTTCTACAGACTTCACTCATTTGTGGTTTCCATGAAAAGGATTGAACAATCAAATCAAGATAGATGTCGAGCCCAAATTGAAAACAATGATCACAGATTACAATGCCCTAAATGAGATAGAATTCTTACAATCAGATTTTGGTTCATACAAAGTGATTGTATTGGATATGGTTCCAAACAATACACCTCAAGATCAGAAAGGAGAACCTAAGGTGCCAGTTCCCAATAGTGAAACTGTGACATAGTTCATAGACAGTATGGTGACTAATTTACAATGTTTAGGAGAGGAAGTTCATCCCAACATTCTCCTCCTTCTAGGATTTTGTTAGTTACACAAAGTTAGTCACTCTGAATTCGAATGTTCATCATATCAAGAAGTAGTTATGAAGTTATTGACCCACATGATGGAAAACAAGGATACAAAGACCTCAACAGATGAACCCAAAGAAAATCAAAATTTTGTGAACTCATCCCACCTTGTTGAAAAGACTAAAGAAGAAAGTGAAGATCTAAATGTGTCATACAATGATACCTTTTCAAATGCTGGAGGTTTTTCTTCTCCTCCTCCAAGGATGATCAAAGTCCAAAGAAGAAGATGATATGTGAAAGGTAAAGGATGGACTTCAGTAGTCATTCATCCTGAACCTAAAGTTGAGGAAATCAAACAGTTGAAAGGGGAAATTCAAGATAAACAAGAAAAACACATACTTCCTCTATCTATAGGTTATGAAGGGGACTCATCAAGTCATACGCAAAAAAAGTTAAAATGGGTTCCTAAGAAACAATCATTCAAGGCTCAAGTGAAAGAGAAATTAAGGACAAATAAGCATAAAGTCAAAAAACTCAAGGAAAATGCAATTTGGATAGTTCGCTTCGATAGTTCTAGGTGCAAGATGGGAGATAGTATAGGTATTGAATTGGTCAACCCAAAAGGTAGGTCTTTCTATGTTGCGTATCAGTTGCATTTTAGATGCACTAATAATGTTGTGGAATATGAGGCATTAATCTAAGGACTCCTCTTTGCAATGGAGAAAGGAGTCATAGCTCTTAAAATTGAAAAGGATTTCCAATTGGTCATATGATAAGTAAAATCCATATACCCTTGCAATGACAAAAGATTACTTGCTCACAGGAAAAGGGTATGGGACATACTAGATGACTTTGAGGCCTTAAACATTAAGTCCATTCCAAGAAGAAAAACCATGGTAGCAAATGCTCTCACCATCTCAACTAGAGCATTGCAACTAGTCGAAAGAACCAAGTTGAAAACATTTTCAGTAGAATTGGTCACAATTCTATCTATCCCTGATAATATCACAAACTTTAGGGTCTTTCAAAATGATCAACATATACTTGAGTTTATCATGTGTAGTCATCATTTTGAGGGACAAGAAATTGATGATACACTGGATGATAGACTTGAAGATGATGGACTTGAAGATGAAGATGGGATTTTGAATTTAAAAAGTAACACTATTCCAAAAGGAATGATTGAACTAGAACACATCTTTGACTATGATGAATCAACACTGAACAGAAGGGAAACCCAAGAAAAGGGAATCGAAGAATGGGACTCATATAATCTGGGTATTGATGAAGAACCAAGAATGTATAGATAGGAAAAGCATGCAATTCATAGGAAAGGTAAGACATGCTCAAATTACTCACCAAGTATAAATATGTCATTGCTTGGAGCTATGAAGAGTTGAAGACTTATGATCCTAAGATTATCACACATGACATAATGTTGAAACCCAATGCCAAGCCATTCTGGCAAAGACAAAGATCAGTAAATCCTCTTATTGAGCCACTGATCATGAAAGAAGTAAAGAAGTTACTAGATGCTAAGATCATATTTCCCATCTGCCATTCCACATGGGTGGTGAATTTGGTTTGTGTGCAGAAGAAGATAGGAGAGATTCATCTTTGTTTGACTTTCATAACTTGAATTTAGCATCTAAAAAGGATAACTACCCTCTACCCTCACTAGATGAGGTATTGCAAATTTATAATGGTTAAAAAATGATGTCATTTTTAGATTGTTACTCAGGATATAATTAGGTGATGGTTGATGAAGAAGATAGGCTAAAGATGACTTTCACAACAAAGTGGGGAACTTTTGCCTACAAAAGGATGCCCTTTAGACTAATTATTGCAGGAGCTACATTTCAATGTGTGATGGATGAACATTTCAAATGATTAATTAAAAGGTGTATAGTTATCTACATGGATGACTTGACTATCTTTTCAAAAGATAGAAGTACCCATATTGCTTATCTAAGGCAAGTATTCAATAAATATCGTAAATACGACATATCTCTCAATCCCAAGATATGTTCATTTGGTGTTACTTAAGGAAAGCTCCTGGGACATGTTATTTCTAAGGCTGGAATGTCCATTGATCCAGATAGAGTTGAGTCTATTTTAAAGTTAGCACCTCGACAGAGTCTAGAGGAATTGAAGTCTTTCTTAAGAAAGATAAACTTTGTGTAAAAATTCATAAGTGGATTTTTAGAGATAGTTCATCCCCTTAATGACTTCCTCAAGAAAGAGGCTAAAATGGAATGGGTGCCTAAGATAAAGAAGTTATTTGAAGATATCAAGTTTCCATTTAAATAGTCCTAGTTTTGGTCAGTCCAAATTATGAGTTACCTTTCAAAATCTATTCCTTTGCTTCCAAACATTCTTTTGTAGGGATCCTGACACAAAAAAGAGAGAAGCAATATGAGACACCAATTGCTTTTATGAGTTGTCCTTTGAAGAATGCAGAGTTGAAATATTCAAACCTTGATAAATAGTCCTTTGTGCTAATCAAGGAAATAAAGAAGTCCTATCACTACATACTCAGAAGTAAGGTGTATGCAATTGTACCTGATCTAGCAGTAGAGACACTTTTGATACAAATGAACTTGGTGAAAGGAGAGGAAAGTGGATGGCCATACTTCAAGAATTCAATCTCAAAATTTAATCTATGAGATTAGTCAGAGGTCAAGGGTTGTCAAAAATGATAGCTAATAACCAAGATGGAAATGAAAAGGAATTCAAGTTTGACGATGAAACAAATGAGGATGATCAAAAGAAGATGGTTGTATCACAAGTTGACATTAATCAGGGAGTGGTGACAGATGTTTGGTATCAAGATATTGTCTATTATCTCCTACAGGACCAGTGCCCAAAGTGGATAAATAGTTCACAACGTAGGGGACTTAAAATGAAGTGTGAATCTTATATGATGCATGACAACAAGTTGTATAAAAGAAATTATGAAGGGATTTATCTGAAGTGTTTAGGCCCTAAGGAAGAAAAATAAGTCTTGGAACACTTTCATGACAAGTATGGTATAGGACATGGTTCAGCAGAAAGAAAAACTCACATGATTCTAAGATTTGGTTATTTTTGGCCCTCAATATTCAAAGACACTTTCGAGCATGTACACTCTTGTCATATCTGTCAAACCAGTACAAATAGAGAAAGGAATCAAGAAATTCCCTTATAGCCTGTGTATGAGATACACCCCTTTGCAAAATGGGGGCTAGATTTGATTGATTTGGTTAACCCACCATCATCAACTACACATGAATTTATTCTCATAGCTACTAATTACTTGACATGATGGACAGAGGCACAAACACTCAGAATTTGCACTGCTAAGGTGGTGATGAATTTTTTTCAAGAACACATTGTTACTAGATTCGAAATGCTTTTCTCCCTCATGTGTGATAACATATCTACTTTCACATCTATATTCTTGACCCAATAAGCATTTGAAAAAAAATTGATTATCAAGTTCTTTTCAAACTACTACCTGCAAGGAAATGGGGTAGTGAAATCTACAAAAAAGAACTTGATCACAGTAATAAAATGATTGTTGAAAGAGAATCCTAGGGATTGGCATACACAAATGAAATATACCCTATGGATAGATCGAGTGAGAGTCAAAAAAACCTTGGGGACTTCTCCATATTTACTTGTTTACAAAAAAGAACCAGTGTTCCCACTTAATCTCAAAATTCCAATTTTGAAATTCATGAGTGTGTATGCTGAAGATGTTGACAAAGTACAAATCAGATTGATGAATCTTTTAGAGATGGATGAAAAATGAATAGCTAAATTGGAGCACATGGCTAAACATTACACTATTGTGAAAATATAGTTTGACAAGAGAGTCACAATCAAATCATTCAGGATTTTTGACCTTGTTCTACTCTAGGATAAAGCAAAAGAAAAGTTGTGTAGTCATACCAAGTTTCAATGCTTGTGGATAGGCCCTTATCAAATTGTGAAAAAACTGGAGGAAAACACTTTTAGGCTCTATTCCTTACAGGGGGAATTTCTTCCCTTGCCCGTAAATGGATAGTTTTTGAAGCATTATTTTGAAGCCTAAAAGACAAAAAAAATTAGTTAAATTTTATTTCTACATTTAGCTTAGATTTTCATTTCTGTAAGTGTATTTATTTTTGCAAGTGTGTTTACTTTCATGTTGTGTGTTTGCTTTCAAAGTTGTGTTAGTCTTGGGGGATAATGTGTACTTGAGATTTTCTCAAAGATTTCATTAAACATTCTTTGGTTCCAATTTCAGGAAGAGGTATTTCTTTGTCAAAACATTTTGATGATTGTGTGTCTTATACCAATCAAGCAATGGGTATTTCTTATGGGAATAGGAGATTTTTAGTTCGGAAATCAGAGGCCTAGACCAACAAGTTCTCAACACTTTACAAATCTTAAAAATTTGATTGTTTTAGGTGTTTTCAATTTGAAGTCAAAGATGGTGAGAGATGATCCAAACTTCAACTGGTTTGAATAGGAGGGGTCTCCTTGAAAGGTTGCTAAGATCATTATTTGGCATGAGAGTTTCCAAAAAGTTCTAAAAGAGGAACACAAGGGATGTTCACAAGAGATAAAATATAAGAAACAATGTTGATGTCTTGAATACACAGTCTAAGTGTAATCAAGATACATAAAATTTTTAAAAAGGAGAAAATGTGGTGTTACGTCTAAAGAATTCTAAGATCTAAAATGGCAAAAGATACGTTCACAAAACAAAGTATCTTATATTCAAAGTATTATTTCTTCAAAAGTGACACTTTGAATAATGTGGAGCAATTATTCAAATAGCCAAAAATTTAAAAATACATGGCATCCCATCAAGAGTCCTCAAACTGATTCTCTCATCTAGTCAAGCAAGTGATTGATAAAAAGCCTTCATCGAGATTTTGAATGATAGAGCTGGGAGAAGTGGAAGATTGTTTTCTAGTTGTCAGAAAAATTTGATTGACTACATCCTGACACATCAAAGAAAATCAATACATAATACACACACTGAGTTTGAAGGTTTCAAATTTTGAGATTTTGATTGAAGAGTCATCTGAAAGATGCTCAAGATGTTCAAAGTCTATTTGGTGTTTGACACACGTTGGAGGAATGTTTGCTGATGAAAAAATGCCTTGGTCATTTCTTCCTTTTTTTGGGGCTATATGTTGTGGTGGCCACAACACATGCCCCATTCCTCATTAGGGCCCCATTCCTCACAAAGAATGGGGACCCGCTACTTTTTTTGACTCCCAGACTCATAGTTTGAGAGTTGGGAGAAGAAAATTTGGTTAAAAATTAGAATTTTAGAGTCAAAAAATTGAAGAAAAAAATAGAAATGGAAAAACACAAAAAAATTACAAAGTTGAAAAAATAAAAAAATAAAAAATTTATAAAAATTGAAATGGGAATTTCAAAAAAAAAAGAAAAAAAATTAATAAAAAATTTGTGCTCAGTCGCGTGCATGCACGATGCATGTCCTCCTTAGCACATGCAGGGCGCAAGGGTTATAAAACACTTCTCTCGCTTTCCCCCTTCATCATTTTGTCTTTCTCCTTCAAGAATCACGGTGATCACTCCCCCTTCATCTCTACTATGGCAAGATGTCATGCACCTACACTATTTGCACTAGGTGTCCCGCCCACATTGCACATGTTGGGTGCTACTCGACACTGCATGCGCTAGTGTCGCACCTGTGCTGCACACACTAGGCATCGCTCAGTGTTGCGCGCTAGAGCTTCCATGCTGCACCCGTTGGGCGTTGTTCAGCACTACATGCACCAGAGCTGCTTTGCATCGCGTGCACGTTGGGCATCCATCGCACTTTGCACTGTGCACCGCATGCGCTAGGCACTACTTGTGCCTTGCATTGCATGTGCCTTTCCTTTTCTTTTGTTTTTTACAATTTTTTTAAAAATTAAAATTAAAATTAAATGTTTTAAATTTTTTTGAAAATTTTAAAATAAATTAAAAAAAGTATAAAATGTTTTAAAAAAATAAAAATAAATTAAAATAATAAAATAAAAGTTTCAAATATAGAAATATATAAATCTCTGAAGGGGGACATTTTTTTTTTTTACTTATGTTTTTTCTTTTACACTATTTTGTGACTAATAAATGCTTTTCTCGCAATGTGTAGGTAATATAATCAAATGGCATCCACATCTAGAGTAGCACCCAAGCCAATCATATTCAAGTTCCAAGGCGTACCTTCAAAGTCAAGATCCCATGATGACTATGCTGAGATTAGAGATACCGACCTCAGACATACAAATTTAGGAGATTTCCTGACAATTTGCAACAAGCCAATGGATAGGTCAGCCTTGGTATTTGCATTGATCCTTTATGGATTAGTGAATGCAGCATCACATCCTATGTCGGTGCAATTAGTTGAACTAATTATGACTCTGTCACAAGACTTTGTGCTTGATGAGAGAGTGGTCAAGAGCATCAAAGGGGAAGTGGTATTGGATTTGTGACCTGACAACATTGAGAGGGTTTTCCACCGACTAAGAGTAGACCAATTCATCTAACTTTCCTATGAAGCGGATGAAATATGGTATAGGGAGCATCAACAAAAGGCCATTGACATTATACAATCTTGTCCCTAATTGAGAAGCCTCCTTGGGGAAGGATAACCAGAAAAGTGGATATGACTCATGGATACATGAAGGAAGACATTGGATACTCCATTATTCTCCTGAGTAGATACATGGGCTTACCTACAATGAGTCATCTCACTACATTCATGGTCAAATTCATTGAGACCATCAAACATGCAAGGATACCATTGAACTGGGCCACCACACTAAATGAAAAGTTATGTGAGCAACTTAGGATAGTGAAGGACAAGAAGAAGTTTTACATGACTTCTTAGTTGGTGTACCTCCTTTCAAAAAAGGAAATGAACTATCCTAGTTTGTACAAGAAGGTTAGTATGCAGGACCCCAATGCTTAGCCATACGTAGTCTACCCTCGGTTGGTGAAGAAGAAGCTCTCAGCGTAGAGCAAGGAGTACAAAATCATGAATGATGCATTTATCTTTGTGATCATTTGATTCATTGAGGGAGACTATGGGAAGAGGTTATCTAATAAAGCCAAAGCACAAATCACGACTCTCAGAGCCTACGTCATTTAGTTCAAGACATTCATGTATCTTCAATTGGGTGGTACATCTATCAATCCTAAGAAGCTTCTCAGATACCCAAGTGACAAGTTGGAATTATTGGAGATCTCTAGGTAAATTGAGTTGGCTTATGAGAAGATAAAGAGGCAACGGAGACCCTAATAGGAATGGCCATTGGTCATTAGCTCGTATTAGGTGAAGTGGAAATAGGATATTCCAATCTTCAAGTGGGAATGGGAGAAATATCCTCTTGAAGAATACAACACTCCTTGGCCATACCTTGACAATGTTGGTAAAGTGGAAAGCTTGGTAGGAAAGAACTTCCATCATGAGGATGCCACTGAAGATCATTGGATGAATGCCACAAATGACTATGATGTCTGAATTAGGAACTATTGTAGGATAAATTTGTATTTAGCAGAAAAGGTTCTCCATTTGAATATCCCTAATGAGATAAGGCTACAAGACTCCAAAGAATTACTAGATCCCTTGTTCAATGCAAATAAAGTCAGTGAAAGACCCATTCTAAATGCAGAGGTTGACAGAGAGGAAGGAGATGACATCAATCATCAAGTGAGACATGTCATTAGAATGACAAAGGATTGTATCAAGAAACCTTTTCCACTTGATCCAATTCCTGATACTATAATCTTTCATGCACATGCTCACCCAGAAAGGGGTAAAGGAAGGAAAGTCATAGTTCCTATCTTTGCACTCCAATCTTCTATTAGGCTAGAGATAGTTTACCAGCTTGATCACATAGTGGGATATTATCACCCTCCTAAAAGGAATGGAAAGAGGAAGAGAACCTCTCCTTAGAGGATTTAGACAGAATAGGTTGTAGAACATGTGACCCCTCAGTAGCATGAATAGAGCTCACAAGAGTCCCAAGGTATTGGAGCCTCTGAAATCTAGGATGAACTTCAGTTGCCTACTATTGTACCAATCCAACCAAAATAGGGAGAAATTCCAAAGGCCTCCATTCCTCCTATATAAGAAGAGCCCCCTTCTCCTTCCATCTTGGAGAAACATAAGAGGCTCAACATTAATATGAAGAAATGGCAAAGGATCAAAAGAAGACTAGTACCTAATCCATCTATTCCTGAAACTATTCTAAAGGAAGAAGATGAGGAAGAAATAGAGTTAGAAGAGGAGGAGGAATAGGTACCCCCACAAAGAAGAACTTGATTACCAAAAGCTACAGAGTTAGAAAGAAGAAAGAGTGCCACCAGTAACTTGCCATCCACCCAAGTAGAACCATTAGAACTCTGTTCTTTGAAAGATGAAGCACATCACTAGGTGAATGAGAAAAGGGAAGGAGGTGAGAATGTTTTCTCCATGATAGATTTTGATTTCATGCCCATGGGTATAGAGTTGGTTGGAGATAAGATCAGAGAAACCCCTACAAGTGAGCTCCAATAGGAAGACTAGATATAGATGCCACTAGATACATAGGGTCCTAATGTTACTCCATCTCCACCACAGACTACAGTGGTATATAAGGGTTTAGTAACTCCTTCACCTCAAATTTCACAAAAGGAACCATCACCACAAGAGCAACAAGAGCCAAAGGCTACTAATGAAGTGTCAAAAGAGGGATAGATGGTAGAATATGCACAACATCATTCCCAAGGTGCTAAGGAGTAAGCTATAGGATCTATAGAGATTGAAGTTACATAAGGAGAGTCATCACAAAAGGAGGTGACTCTAAAAAAGAGCGATAAAGGGAAGGAGGTAGTTAAACACACCCCTTCATCATCAAGAGCTAAGGTTGTAGAGAAACACATTTAGAGATGGTTCCAAAAGGAGATAATGAGGAGTACTAAGCCTTAGTTCCATGCTTTAGAGGATGATATTTGTGATATTGTGGAGATCTTGAACAAACTGAAGTCTCCATTACATGATGCAATGCCATTTGCATTTTTCACTACCATAAGGAACCAGGATTTATTTGCACAAGTGGCTCTCCCTCCTAAAGGTACAAATCCAAAAGTTTTTAGTCTTGAGGATTATGAAGTGAAGGATGTTATGTTGGGAAATCCTACACAGGATTCAACCTGACAGATGATGACTATGGGAGTCAAAGAGGTTGTCATACACATGGAGAAAGATGAGATTGAACTCTGAACACTTTGTAGGCAAGCTGAGATCCTAAAGGGATATCAAGCAAAAGTTGTTGGTTTTCTTGATCCTGAGCACCCCGAGGAGACTCTAAATACCATTCTTAGAGAAGGGGAAGGTGTATCACTCAATCCATCTTTGAGAGCTTGTCAAGAATGGTGAGAAAGCCTTGAGGATAGAGGTCTTACCACAATCATAGGGAATTTGAAGTTACTACATGCTATGCAAGAGAACATGAATAAGATCGTAGTGATTTTGGATTTTACTATCATGGATGAAGTACATGCATGGATCATGGATTTGCAAACTCTACAAGCCATAAAAGAGCAAAGGTACTGCACTTTGATTGATGTATATACCAAAGAGGAGCTAGAATTGATTGATGATTGGATAGAGAAGATAGTGGATGACAATAGAGTAATGGAAACATTACACAAAGAGATCCATCAGCTCAAGGACCAAGCTCGAGAGTGAATTTTGGAAGCAAAAAAGTTGTATAGTGATGCATGCTTGGACATTTTTGAAGATGAAGGACAAGAGAAGCTATTGCTAGTTGAGGTAGTAGTAGAGAATTTCAAGAAGACATTAGAGGAAGCATCCATTGATGAAGATATCAGGCAAGATTTTAGGATAGAAGAAGCCCTATTAGAGTTGGACACCAAACTCAGAGATTTTGTAAAGACTCGAATTGAGGTGGACAACTATCGACAGAAGATAAAGGATAAATATGAGGCTTTAGATATTCTATATGTGGCCAAATTTATTATTATGATAGAGAAATTCAAGTGAAAACATCCAAACATAGCTTGGGGATGAAGAAGAACAAAACCCAGATGCCAGAATTTCAATTTTGACACTTAGTAAAATTTTGTGATTTTGACCCTATCGAGGTTTGTAGCTCTGCAGCTCCACATTTCTATGCAACTCCATAGGTCCACAACTTTGGATTTTCATGTAGCTCTATAGGTTTTCAGCTCCACATTTTCATATAGGTTTGTAGGAGCATAGGTACGTAGGTCCATAGCTCCACAATTTAGAAGTGTGCCAACAGTTAACTGCCAGTTCCAAAAATAGCACCTTCCATGAATTGAGAGCACATTTTGATGGTAGGTTAACTCCAACACATGCCTAGTGAAGGACCAAATTCTATTTTTGGTGCCTCCATGCACTTCCACTTTGACTGATGGCTTCCTCCTACTTTCTCCCTTATGCTTTCTTTGTTTTTGACATGTAAAGGGCTCATGCGTCCAATTAATGAATAAAATATGGATCGAGTCCCTCTAAGCACAAAATTAATGTTTAGTTTGTATATATTTAGTTTTTTTGAATATTTTAAAATTATTTTATTGCATGAAGATATCTCTCACCCTCAACACAAATTGAGGAGATGATTTCTTATAAATACCCCATTGTAATATGTAACAAGGGCTACCATTATTATGCAATAAAATTATGCTTTTGATGCTTGTATTTGGAGTGTAGTTATTCTTGCCTAAATGTGTCATTTTTTTTTAATCTTATTCATGGAATTTTGATTGAGCCAAAGGTTTATTGCATTGTTTTTGGTTGTGCAATCTTTTACTTCTAGTGTTTGCTATAGATTTATGAATTTTGTTGACATAACGAGCTTGAGAAGAGATTATCAAATTTTGTCTACATAGCCTTTTGTCTCATATGAGCACACTTTCCATGGCCTTATGATTTGATGAAAGGTGAAATATCATATGATTGTTAAAGTTTCTCACCGAAAATTGTATCAGTGGATTCTAGGAAGCGTTGCTCCTATTTTCATTGGTTTCCTACCGATTTATTTGAAAGCTTAACTTGTAGCGTGTTGTTTTATGTAGCTTATCTCCATTTAGGATTTTAATTTCAAGTTATTTCAATTTCATGTTATTTTCTTTTAGTTTTGTTACTTTCTTTGCTAACCTCTTGTCAGAATAGGAACTCATTTTAGTTGCACTATTAGATTGCATTCATCAAAAAACTAGAAGATACAAAAATATTGTTCTTTTATGTGTTGTTTTGAGATAGTAAATAGATTTAATTCATTCTAAGATCATAATATAACCAGAAAAGGCCTCCTCATGAACAATCACATTTATCTTCAACTGGGAAAATTTTGGTACATCATAAGACAAATATTAAACCTTGGAGTTGATCCCAAAAAGATTAGCTTTTCAAGAGACGAATTGCACAATGGATTCCTGCTATTGACCTCATGTAAAAGGATTGTCCAATAGAAGTGGTGCTAGAAGGAGGGCCCCTTTTGAATCTTGAAAAGGAAGAAAATTTGTTAATGTTTTAAAATTTTGCACTTCTATAATAATCTACACTTCACAAAAGTTCAAAAAAAATTCCTCAGTTTTTGACAAATTCAGGTCCACATGTACGCAGGTCTGTAGCTCCACAATTCAAAAGTGTGTCGACAGTTAATTGCCAGTTCCAAAAATAACACCTTCCATGCATTAGGAGTGCATTCTAATGACAGTTTAACTTCGACACATGCCTAGTGAAGGACTAGCTTCTATTTTTGGTGCCTCCATGCACTTCTACTTTGACTGATGGCTTCCTCCTACTTTCTCTCTCATGCTTTCTTTGTTATTGACATATAAAGGGCTCATGCATTTAATTAATGAATAAAATATGGATAGAGTCCCTCTAAGCACCAGATTAATGTTTAGTTTGTATATATTTAGTTTTTTTTAATGTTTTAAAAGCATTTTATTGGATGAACATATCTTTCACTCTCAACAAAAATTGAGGAGACAATTTCTTATAAATACCCCATTGTAATATGTAACAAGGGCTGCTATTATTATGCAATATAATTATGCTTTTGGTGCTTGCATTTGAAGTGTAGCCATTATTGCCTAAATGTGTCATTGTTTTGTGGATTTTATTCATGAGATTGTGATTGAGCTAAAGGTTTATTGCTTTTTTTTTGGTTGTGTGATCTTTTAGTTCTAGTGTTTGCTATAGATTTACAAATTCCACTAATATGTCTAGCTTGAGGAGAGATCACAAATTGTGTCTACATAACTCTTTGTCTCACATGAGTGCACTTTTTGTGGCCTTGCAATTTGATGAAGAGTGAAACACCATTTAGTTATTGAAATTTCCCATTAATGATTGCGTCAGTGGATTATAGGAAGTGTTGCTCCTATTTTCATTGGTTTCCTACTGATTTTTGCTAAAGTTTAACTCGTAGCATGTTGTTTTATGTAGCTTATGTTCATTTAGGATTTCAATTTCATGTTATTTTCTTTTAGTTTCATTATTTTCTTTGCTAATGCCTTGTTAGAATAGGAACTCATTTTAGTTGCACTATTAGAATTATATTCATTGAAAAGCCCAAAAAACCCAATAATATTGTTCTTTTGTGTGTGATTTTGAGACAAAAAATAGATTTACTTCATTTTGAGATCATAGTAGAACCAGCAAAGGCCTCCTCAAGAAAAATCACATTTATCTCCAACTGAGTAGATTTTGGTCCATTGCAAGACAAATACTGAACCTTGGAGTTGATTTCGAAAAGATTAGCTTTTCAAGAGAGGAATTGTACAATGGATTCCTGCCATTGACCTAATGTAAAAGGACCGCCCAACAAGTCAAAATTCTAACTTATAGGTAAAACAAAAAAAAAACTTTTCAACATCATGTAAATATAAACCTCTAGCATGAAATACCAAATTATCAACTTTTCCGTGGTAGCCTTCTAAGAAAACCAAATTCTTTCATATTTATACCATTTTCTGCCACATTTTTTAACTTTATTTTTATATTTTTAATGTTGTTAAAATAAAATTTTACTGAAAAATGGATTAAAATAGTAACACAAATTCAATGAAGAAACCATTAAAGAAAAATATTGGTTATTAAAACAATATGAATGGAGACTATACCAAAGAGAAAAATAAAAAATAAAACAAGGAGAATATAGCAATATAGGTGGACTTTAAACAAAAACTAAAAAAACATCGATATACTTTTTTTTTGTAGGTGGTAATTTCTACCGTTGCTAACAATATGACTTTGGCATAATATTTAAACCACCATATTTAATATGGAAGCTTCCCACCACCCTTTTGTGTACACTGTTCTCTTTCCACATTTTACATGTGTTTTTTTTACTTCCATGTTTTCCAAATCTTTCCTATTGTGAATATGTATGGTTTTGTATCTTTCTCAAACCTCTATAAATAGAGGCAGTTGTAATGGATTTAATCAAAAGGAAAAGAAAAAATAATACAAAGCTTTTTCATTTTGGTTTAGTTTTCATTGTGGAGTTAGATCCTAGACATATTGTGGAGTCATAGTCCAGGTAGATTGTGGACCTAAAAAAAGAGATTTTTGTTGCAAAAAAAAATGCATCCTATGAGTTTAAAGGGGTGCAAATTATTAATGGAATCAATTTCAATGTTTATGGTAGACATGTGGGATCAGTCTAGCAATAAGGTGTTGCATTTTATTTTTGAAGTTGAGGAACTTCCATGACATTTAAGGTGTTTTCTTATGAGTTGTATTTTATTTTATGTGATTAGTTATGTAGGAAGTTGGAGATCATAAGTTTTAATTAAGAAAATATTATTGATTCTACTTCCATACTTAGGAATTCAAGTATTTTGAAAAGATTGTATTTATTTTTAAAGTATGGCATCAAGCATCAGTTAATTTATGATTCCAATATTTTCTTGCAAGAATTATGATCATTGGGCCTTTAGAATGAAAACAATATTTCATTCCCAAGAGTTATTGGAGATTGTAGTGAATGGATTTGTAGAGCCAATGGATGAATCTTTATTAATTACAGATCAAACGGATTAACTCAAGGAAAATAAGAAAACCATATAAAGGATTTTCAAATTATTCAACAAGGTTTGGATGACACTTTTCTTGCAAATATTAATGAAGCTACAACAACCAAGCAAACATGGGAGATCCTTGAAACAACATATTAAGGTATAAGCAAGGTAAATGTATCTAAATTTTAATCATTAAGAAGAGATTTTGAGAACCTCCAAATGAAAGATTCTAAGTCAATAAAGGAATTTTCAATTCAAGTTATGAATGTTGTTATTAAAATAAGGTTAAATGGTGATGAGCTAATAGATAAAAACTATACAAAAGATATTAAGAAGCTAACCTATTAAATTTGATAATATTGTTGTGGCAATTGAAGAATCTAAGAATTTGTCAAAATTATCTATAGATGAGTTGTTTGGGTCATTAAAAAACCATGAATATAAGCTGAACAAGCATGATAATATCTCATTAGAGAATGTATTCAAAATACAAATGACATTTGGTAGAGGTAGAGGAAGAGGAAACACAAGATTCAAAGGATGGGGAAGAGGATGAAATAATTATCAAAGAGAGGAAAGGAGTTTTGATTGAGTGTGGAGAAATCAAAATGTAAGCTCAAGGGGGTGCAATAACAATCAAGCATCAGAAAGGTATGGCAAATCAAATATCTAATGTTATTATTGCAAGAGGTTTGGTCACTTACCAAATGAATTTTAGAAGAAGAAAAAAAATGTAGGTAAGCAAAATGCACATTTTTCTAAAAGTAATCTAGGGACATTGTTCATTACATGTCATGTAGCTGAAGAGAGCTCAAGTGATATTTGGTTTCTAGATAGTGGTTGTAGCAATCATATGATAGGAAATAGAGATATATTTGAAAGCTTAGATACCTCAGTCAAATCAAAAGTAAAATTGGACAATGATAACATAGTGGAAGTAAGTGGAAAAGTTACAATTGTTGTGATGAGAAATATTGGTAAGAAATCTATTCCTAATGTGTATTTTGTACCTGATCTAAAGCATAATCTTATAAGTGTGGGACAACTTACAAAAAAAATTTATAAAGTTATTTTTTAAAGTAACATCTACACTATATTTGATATTTCTCCTAGTACCATGGTCATTGCAAGGGTTGAAATGGCCACTAGTAGAATGTTTCCACTTCACATGAAAAGTGGAGTAATGGAGGAAAATGGAGTGAGTTTCAAGGAAACATGTCAAGATCAATCATGGATATGGAATTTGATGTATGGTCATCCAAATTTCAAGGGATTGAGTTTATTTAATAGAAAGGATATGGTAAGAGGCTTACCCCCCATTAAAGCAACCTATCATGACTATTTCTTTAGCTGAAGCATACTTTGTAGCTTATACATTAGCAACATGTCAAGCAGTATGGATGCAATGAGTCTTGAGGGATATAATGCATGTATAGATGGAGTCTACTACAATCTATTGTAACAATAGGTATGTCATTGCACTATCAAAGAATCATGTTTTCGAAAAGAGGAAAAAGAGCTTTGATACTAGATATCATTTTATTCAAGAATTGGTCAATAATGGAGAAATCAACTTGGAGTATTGTAGATCTGACGATCAATTAGCATATATATTTACAAAGGCATTAGAAAAAGAATAATTTGAATATTTAAGAGATCAAATTAATATTGTGAAATTTGATCTAATTAATGGTAGAAATTAGGGCGAGTCTCAGCATGTGGTAGTTTCTACCACTACTAATAATCTAGGCTTTAGCATAATATTTCAACCGTCATATTTGATATGGAAGCTTCCCACTTACCTTCCCTATATACTATTCTCTTTCAACTTTTTACATGCCCATGTATTCTAGATTCTTCTTACCATGAATATGTATGGTTCTAGATCTTTTTCAGACCTCTATAAATAGAGCCAATTATAATGGATGTAATCATAAGGAAAAAAAGAAATAATACAAAGATTTCTCATTTTGGTATAGTTTTCTCTGTCTCTACCCACCTTCACCTTTTCCATCAAATTAGGTTGATCCTATACGTTACTCTTAGATGTTGAGGTTATCATATTCTACAAGTTAGAGCCCAAAATGTAACCAATTTGAATAAATGGATGCAAAATATTAAACTAGATATTGGGTACAAACTTTAAATAGAGTGGTCAAAAAACACCAGGTTCTATTTCCTTTAGGCTATTTCATTTATTGTTATGCTTCCAAATAAGATTTAGTATTTATTTTCCAAACAAAATCTCAAAAATATTGGCAACTTTCATCTTTATTTAACTATGAGGTAACCGCCAGTCATAAGGCTTATGTGTTTGCATTCTTTTGTGTTTGTCTAACCTTTACCACTAACATATGTCAACACATTGATTCCCACCTTAAGAAAGATTATATTCCCTTGTCTTCTGCAAGCATTTACTTTAACTCCCTTGCTAAGTTGATTTCCCCTATTTGGGAGGATAGCAAATGCATAATGGGCAATTTTCCCTTCATCTTGACTATCTTTCTTAAATTATCTATATGCAACCAAAAAACATTAGCAATGGCCTCAAAGTCAAGGTTAAACATCAAAGACAAGAGAAATCATTGTAGACTATTTGGGAAACTTGTGAGGCATTGTCAGATGTTTGGTTGTTATTCTTTACTATTCTATATTTTATTTTATAACCTTAAATTACTTTTTTCACTCAAATATAGGTATGGCCATTGTATTTCAATAGATTTGTTTCCTAATGAAATTAGACAAATTGGAAAGCATGATCCCTATGAAAACTAGAGACAATTATGTGTGTAACTTTTGACTCTTTGTTCTTGCCCATATTGCACCTAGCATTATGAACTTAGCATTATATGTTGACGTGAAATTACCGTGGACAAGAATTTTAGTTTTAATTAGATGTTGTATTGATTTCTTAGTGAATTGATCCTTTAATGTGACAAGTTGTAGTTATGAAGAAAATGTTTCAACTTCCTTGGGATTATTTTTGTATGCATCTTCTTATGAAGTTATTCTTATAGGAATGTTGGGAATTTCCATCTAGAAGACTGGCTTCAATTTTGTCAAAATATGTTGTATTATGACAATTACTTGGGTATTAGTAATAATGCAATTAGAATGAGGAAGTTCCTTTTGTAAAAGAGTAGTATTCAAGTCTTCTTAAGATCAAACACAAACCATTGATTTTTTAGTCCAAACCAATAATTGAATGGCATTAAATTCTTATAAGCATCATAGCCTATTAAGTAAAAGCACTGTTATTTTATTTTTCCTAAATAAAATACTTATTTCATTATTGGCATGATGGGAGAAGAATGTTTTTTTCTTGTAACTTTTTTTTTTTCCTTTCTCTATCATAGAGGTGTTTGTCGATTGAAATTATGAAGTATTTATTTTATATTGAATATTGAATAGTATTAATTGAATCATATACATTGAAGGATGTATGATGTATAGGTCTAAATTAATGGATTTAGTTATTTTTTCTGATTTATTTATAAAATAATTATTGTTAATGTTTAATTATCATTTTTAATTTTATAATGCTTGAATACTCAACTAGGGTTCTATGTGTGTAGGATAGAGACCTTGCATATTATGTTTGTTGTGTTCCTTTATGACCTACTATTGGTAGGATTTTCTTAAAAGACATCATAATAATTGATGTTTCTTCTGATCATTTAGTTTGATTTATAGTGGAAGAATGTTGGTTACATTGCTCTAATATGCTCCTTGTATAATAATATCTTATGAGAGGTGCTCAAGATATGATGATATAATAGAAAAACTATTGAATGTGTTGGGTGATGCGACGCGCTCCTCTGCCCACAGGTGGGTTTTGGCCTGGTCATGGGTTCAAATCTCCCTGGTGCCTTCCCGACCCGCATAAGCACCTGGTATGCGCATTGAGGGGGAGATTGTTGGGTGATGCGACGCGCTCCTCTGCCCACAGTTGGTTAATTATGTGGTGTTCCATGTTCACTAACAGTCATGGCTTTTGGTGCAATGGCAAATGGGACCTACAGAATGTAGGACAAGATTTATTCCACTAGAGATAATATGTATTGTATTTTTTACACGTAATTCCATTGCCACTCTTAGTTTTTGTTGTTTAGACTATCTCATTGTCAAACTAGGTACCTTTCAAGTTGGGAAAGATTCTGTGGAAGCTTCATAGCTTTGTGGTAGGGTGATAAAGCACTTGTATAATATTCTCATCCTTTTTTTTCTTGAGGAATTTTTGGAGCTCTTTTCAAATTGATCATCTTGATCATACTATCTTAATATTCTAGTATCTAGTATCTAGTATCTAGTGTAAGTATTTTAGTATATTTTAATGATAATTATTTAAACTAATATTGACTAGTCAATGACCTTGACCAAGGTGATTTTACACATTTCATGAAGATTTTTTGATGTAGCATTGGTTTTTCAAGAGAAGTCTTTACAATTGATCACTACACTATTGCATCTGATATGCCTCAAAATGAGTGTGGCAAAAATTATTTGTACATAATTCACCATCAATGATATAGCTCACATCTTAACAATTGAAAACCATCTTAGTAATAGAGTTCAATATTTTTTACTTTGACTTTAATATTTCTATTGGAATGTATGCAACCAAGTACTGTAGAATAGTTGGCACTATCTTAGGAATAAATCTCCTAGGCTCATGAATCCATGTAGATGAATGTATGACAATAACCATCATGACTCTTGAACTTTTTTAGAATTACAATTTACTCATATGTTAGATTTCCTTTAATTCATTTTTATCTACATAAATCTTTATAACATTCATGGCACACTGATGAAATATTTTTGCGCAAGTTGATGTTTGTATATACACTATCCCTTCACATTCTTCTCAAATAAATTTTGGATGACTGCTCATCCCTATATATGACAAATGGTTTTATACATTGAGATTGAGAGTAAAAAAATGCATCAACTGTAACTACATAGAATTGAGGTACTCTTTAGACATGTTTTCCTCAAAGTTGACTTTAGTTTCCAAGCTTAATTCTTCCCTTAGTGTACTCTTTAGAGGAACACATTTCTTGATCAAACATAAATATGTGAAGTCATTGATAAGTATTGGAGTTAGTAGTGGTCACCTTTATCAACTAAAGTTTGATACTCCTAAGATACTCATGAGTAGCATTAATCCTAGAGATCTTGGAGAGCTATGGCATAGGAGAATGTCAATATTCATCATGGATCACTTAAATTGCTTCATGAGATAGTGACAGGTGTTGGAGAGGTGACCACAAAGCATGATGGTGTATGTAATGGATGTGTGTTGGAGAAGCTTGCAAAATAATTATTTCCAAGGAGTAACACCAGATCCAAGGGTGTTCTTGATCTAGTATATTTAGATGTTTATGGACCAATGTTGATGAAATCTAATAATAGATATGAGTACCATGTTACTTTTATTGATGATTTCTCTAGGAAGACCATGATATACTTCTTAAAGACGAAGATGATGTTTTCAATCACTTATAAGATTTCAAGGCTCTTGTGATAACTTGATAGGAAGGAAGAAAAATGTTCTTTAGTTAGATAATGGAGGTGTGTACAAAGGAAACATCTTTTAGGAGTTTTTTACTAGGAAAGGAATCAAGAGAAAGTGGGCTATTTGTTATAATTTATAACATAATAGAGTAGAAGAGAAGAAGAACCATTCTATATTTGAGGTAGCAAGGGATATGCTACATGAGAAAGACGGGCCTGATTAGTTATTGGCAAAGGCATGTAGTATTTAAGTTTACATTTAGGATAAGGTTTCACATAAGGTGCAAGAGAAGATGATTCCAAAGGAAGCTTTCATAGGGAAGAAGCTACATATTGGTCACTTCAGGATATTTAGGAGTTTGGCATATTCTCATATTCCAAATGATATATCTACAAATTTGGATAAGTTTATTGAGAGAGGGGACCTTATTGGCTATAATGAAACCCAAAAGGCATATAGGGTTGTTATTCTCTGGACCAGAAGAATTGTTGTCAAATGTGATGTCAAGTTCATGGAGGATAAGGTATTTAGAAGGTCTAGGTATTTTCCATTAGATGATCAGAGTGAGCATCCAATAGAATCACCAAAGCCAAGTAAAGGGTAGCAAAGCTCAAGTACAGTTACAAGTACATGTGTAGACTTAGGTGGTGAAGATTCACAAAATGTGGAGCAACTAGTGCAATATGGAATGCATCAAAGTGACATAGAGTTTGGCATTTCATCCTCAATTGTTGGCAATACGAACCATTAGGTTCAAGATGCATAAAGAGTTACTCATAAGTTTGTGGGAGCTCCTAGAAAGAGTACTAGACAAAAGAGACAACTAGCCAAGTTAAATGACTATGTGGCATTAGTTAATTAGTTGGTAGACAACGATCCTTCCATCTATTAGGAGGCTGCACAATATTACCTATGTCAAGTTCCTATAGTGGAGGAATATTCATCAATAATGCAGAATGATGTGTGGGAAGTAATTCCTAGACCAAAAAATAGAGGAATATTTGGTTCATGTTGGATTTATAAGATAAAGAATGTTGTAAAGGTAGCATTGAAAAAATATGAGGCAAGCTTCATAGCAAAGGGGGTTTCTTAGACAGAGGGAATATACTATGAGGAGACATTTTCTCCAACTTTTAGGTATACTTCTATACAAGCTATGATATCATTGGCAACACAAATAGTATAGAAAATCTGTCAAATTGATGTCAAGACAACACTTCTTAATGGTGAGTTGAAAGAGAAAGTATACATAGAGAAACTAGAATGCTTTATATCATACAAGAAATAGACCCATGTGTGTAGATTAGGGAAAGGCTTGTATGGACTCAAAAAGGCTCCTAGAGCATATTATGGTTGCATTGATATATACCTATAGGAAATAGGCTTTTTGGAGAGTGAAGTGGAGGCTAACCTCTACTAATTGGTGGTTAGGGGTGAGGTTCTCATTCTTGTTCTTTTTGTTGTTTCAGTGAATTTTTTTTATTAGTGACACACACTTATTCAGTTGTTTAGTATCTACCAAATGTATTGTATAGATAATAGTGTTAGCCAAGTAATTCAGGGTCTATCAAGTTCTACAATTACTACCAAGTTTTAGGAACAAGATTTAGTTGGCACCGAGTAGCTTCTACCAAGTTGGTGATTATTAGTGTAAACTGAGCTTTATTGTGTTTACTAAGTTTCTTTATGCAAATTGAGTTCTTCCATGGTTACAGAGTTTGTAGATACAACAATAAGAATCTAGTGTTGACTAAGCCATATAGTGTCAACCAAGTGATTCAATTTATACCCAACTCATAGTGATAGTATTGACTGAGCTATGCAGTGTGAATCAGGTGACTCAATTTATATGCTAAGTTTCAGATTATTCATCAAGTCATTAGTATAGACCAACTTTAGACTAATTGGAAGTGATCAGTATGAACTGAGCTTCTACATCTACCAATTGCATGATGATTTTGAGAATTGACAATGAATGTCGAGTATCAGAACCTCACCGAGTTTGTCTCAAAATGCGAGTTCTTACAATGGGCATGACTTAGTGTATTTTGGTGAAACTTGTATTGTAGCTAAATTTGATAAATTATAATTTTGATTGGTATATATGTAATATATTGTATCACATCCAAACATATCAAATTATTGTAAGCGTATTGAAAATCATAGAAGTGTGTAGTAAAAGGGCTATAATAGTATAAGGAACAACAAAGATTTATCTGTCATAGCAAGGTGATCATTACACTCAAAGGTATCTCATTCAGTAAACCAAGTTGCAGATCAAAGATCAACCATTAGTTCATCCTAACAAGTGGAATAGTTAAATCCTTTCACAAGGTAGACTTAACAATATTTTGTAAATTTCTTTACTGAGTGCATACTTCATTGTACATTTATAAATCCATTTTCAAGGTGGACCTAGCTATTCTTATTGCTCCTAATAGGGAAGATCATCAGAGGTGATCATTATAAGTCTTAAAAACCCAACTTTATATTGCAGTACTAAAGCTTGTGGGTATCATACCTACCCTAGTTTTACTTTCTGTTTGAAAGGTATTTGGGTCACCATATTGTGTATCAAAGTGTTATGAATGTTTTAATGCTTTCATTTTTTTCATGCATGCAATTATATCATAATACTCATGAAGGATTAATTAGTAAACAAATATTAAGTTTTATTGGTTACTGATTTACCCCTCACCTTTCAGTAACTTAGCCTATCATATATTTCCAATAGTTCTTTATATGGATGAACTATTTTTTATAGGTTCACTAGGATTTATATAGGATTGCAAGATAGATGTTGTGGAAGAGTTTGATATGAAGGATTTGGGACTTATTCACTACTTTATAGGCATGGAGATGTGGTAGATAGATGAAGAGATTTTCCTTGATCTTGGGAAATATTTCATTAAAATCTTCAAAAGATTTGGGATGGAGGATTGTAAAGTCAAATGTCTACATCCATGATCATTGAAGGAAAGTAGATACATCCAAGGAAAAGGATGTAGATCCCACTTTATATAGACAATTGAGTGGTTTTCTTATGTATTTAGTAAACACTAGGATATATATATATATATATATATATATATATATATATATATATATATATAGACACACACACACACACACACACACACACACACACACACACCATTTTCTCTAAATTCTCTTAGTCGGTTAATGGTTGAACCAAAGAGAATGTATTGGACAATGACCAAGCATATTTTGCATTACTTACTTGGTACAGTTGAGTATGGGATTAGATATGTTCAAGGTGTACATGTCAAGTTAATGGGCTATACTAACATAAATTGGGTAGGAAGTACAATGAAGAAAAAGGAGCACTTCATGGTATTATTTAAGTGAGAGAGGAGGAGTTGTATCCTAGTTTAGTAGGAAGAATAAGTATATGGCCACAAGTTCAGAAGAAGCAGAATACATAACAGTTAGAATGATGACATGTGAAGCTATATGGTTTCAAAATTTGTTAGTAGCCTTATTTGGTAAAAAGATTGAGACTACTCTAATACACCATGATAATCAGAGTTGCATCAAGTTTTCTAAGAATCTAGTGTTTCATGATAGGTCTAAACATATAGACATCAGATATTAGTTGATCATAGATTATATATAATGAGGGGTTCTTAAGATATATTATATACCTAAAGAGTAGTAGGTAGAGGACATTCTAACTAAGGCATTAGGGAAATAAAAATTCATCTTCTTTAGAGATAAGTTTGGTGTCATCCAGAACAACTTCTTTTCTAAGTGGGAATGTTAGTTTTGGTAGTGTTGGATAGCTATTCAACCATTTGTATTTATTTAACCAATAATATTTTTACTAAATAATTAATTATAGTTGGGACAAATGTTTTTTGATTAATTCACTCCTATTAGAAAAAACTAGAAACCAACTTACTTAGGGTTGTTAAGTTATTTTTAATCTTGACTATCGAATGAAAATTAATATCAGTGTTTGGTTTCTTGATAGCAGTTTATAATGGGGAAGGGTTGAATTTGGAGAACAAAAAAAAGCTTTGAGAAGCATTTATAGTGTTAGCAGATGAATTTGCAGTGATAGATAATAATCTTGTAGTGTTAGCAAGGGCATAGTGATAGCATTTGGGATAGCAGTAGAGGAATATCAATAAAAGTTATTTGGAGGTTGTCAAAGTTTTTTTAGTGAGAGGAAATGAATTTTTTTTCTCTTGATTTTTTGAAGTTAATATATTTTTGCATTTGTACAACTGGGTTCCCTTAGTAGTTTTTACAACAATGATTTGTCCAAAAATCTTGTGTCATTATGTTGCTTATTTATTTCCAATTTTTTTTGGTGAAGTTGCAGTTGTGATATTTTTGATATTAGCTATGAATTAGTTTTAATTGGTTAAATTATTTTTTAAAATTAGAGATTAATAATCAATAAATGCAATTGGAATTTTTATAGTAGGAAATTTTATCTAAAAGTTTGAAATGTCATTTTTCATTTTCTTTGATTACACTTTTTTTTTTCTCTTGGCTTCTAACATTAGAACATTAGAATTTCTAACTTTGAAACTTTGAATAATTTTCTAACATTCAAATTTTTGAACTAGTTATAAAGTTAGAACTTTGAAAATTTAAAATTCAATTTTTTTGTAAAATTAACTCTTTGGCTTCTAACTAGTATAAATTTTGACTCACACTTTCATTTCTGAATATTTGATAGACATGTCAAAGTTTGGAGAAACCTAAAAGATTTGGTGTCATAAAATTCATAAAAATGGGATGAATGGCTAACTATTATAAATATTTAAATTTGGCATTTTTTTCTTTCTTTTCATCTAACTAATAGAATTTTCTAAATTGTGCCAAGGTAAATAGTAAGGAAGTAATCCCCATTCATGGTTATAGTTTGTTGCCACTTATTAGTAGAATTCATATGTATGTCGGAGTTGGAAAGTTGATTTTAGTCTGATGTATCTCTATTTCCAATTTTAATGTGATGTATTTATTTCTTTCACACTATATTTGGTTGTTTTTGTTTAGCTAGGTAGCCCTTTTCTGAGTAAGGAATAAGTTAGATATTCTAGAAAACATAATGTGGTAGTATGTTTTGAGTACATCTAGTATTATTATGCATAATGGCCCATCAGTTATCAAATTTCAATTTTCTTAGGGTGGATAGAAAGATAGAATACATAAATATTTTTTGATGCTAAAGGTGTGTCTAGTCTCTTATACCACCATTTTGATAATTATTTATATTGCCAAAGTTTTGTATTAGCTAATAAAATCATTATAATTATGCATTAAGATGGTTTGTCATTGAGATTAGATGTGCACTTGTAGAGAAGCACAATCCAACGATTAAATTTAGAGAGATTACAAATTCAAAAACTCTACATGTTGTTTCAATGCTATGTGTATGTGTGTGTTTATTTACATAGATATATATGTACATCTATGTATGTATGTATACATAGAGAAATAGGTAAAGATGTCAACTCTGTCCCAACATGACCTTTTATTTAGAAATCTATTGAATTAAAGAACTATTGGAGGATGTCTCTTTCAATTGCAATAGCTTCCTTAAATAGACTGCATTTTTATGTTCGTTGTCTTGGTGTTTCATTGACTTCAAATTGTTCTAATACTTTATTGACGCTTCATTGAAATTATCACACTCAAGGTTTTGGATTAATGTAAAAAGAAGTTTTTAGAAGAACATGAAAACAAAAAGTGTCAAATTAGAAGATATAATCATTTAAGTCTAAAGTTAAAACTATGCTAGAGAAAGGATAAAACGTTATAAATTCCATTATTCCAAAGACTAGCGACTAGTACAAAACTAAAAGGCTAACATTAATATCAAACCAAAAACACCAAACACAAATAACTTAGAGAGAAATAGAGCTAAACCAAGTCTATTAGAAGTTAGGCCACCTAGATCTTAGCCACCTCTAATTTTCCCTCTTTGTTCTTTGGTAAAATAGTTCATTTTTTATTGTTTAGTTTTCTCCTTATTCTCTTTCTAGGCCTACCCACAACTTTGTCTTGTTTCCATTCATCCTCACCAATTAGGTCCATCTTGAGCATGATACCTTCTATATCTATTTTACCACTACCAACCATCAATTTCCTCACCAGCCCTTAGATTCTTGTCTCTCTTCTTGGATATAACAATGGGAAAGTAGACTCTAAGAGGGGTGGGGGTGGGCAGTGGGTGAATAAACACTTCAAAGCTTTAGCCATAAAACATTCACCACACATCCCTCTCATAATTTAGTATATAAACTGAAATAACTAACTACACATTTTCATCCATAGCATGAAAAAAATAACACATGAAACAATCAATTTGTTACATAGAAATCCTCCACAATAAGTTTGAGGATGACACACACAAATCTTCACTATTGCATCTATACAGTATAGCCAATTATCATGACAATGAGTTTGATGATAAACTATGATCTACCCTATGAGGAGTCTACCTTGTTAAAGGCTTGCAAAGACTATTAGATCTCACCTTGTTAGATGATTTGAACTTAAAATAATTAAAGAACTCAATTAAGAGATTTACAAAAGCCTATTAATATTACTCTATTAGCAGATTTACTCTACATCACCTATTAAAATAATTCAACACTAGGATCCTCCAGTTAGCACACTATTGCAAGATCTAAGATCTTCTTTATACTAATAAATCCTTGATCCTTGTAAACAAATATGTCTCCTCTTTCCTAATTCTACTTTCCTTAGTTCTCTCTAATAGATTTTACAATTCAAATCACTATCACAACCTCCATAGCCAACATGAATGATCTCTCTACATTTTGAATTTGTCTCCTTTCACTCTCTTTGCATTCTCTCAAACTATTTAGGCTTTGCCTTATTAAATAAACATTGGTGGAATAGGTTAGGTAAGTATTAATGACTGTGGTTGGTCCATATTACCACTTAATGCATCCCTTAATTTAATTGGTTGCATTTATTGCATAGGGATTCAAAATACACCTTCATACTTATCTTTTAGAATTATAAAAAATCTTTATGTCAACGCAAAAATGGTTTACATAGAGATTATTTCCATAACAAACAACTCTACCCAAAATTATTCTCTTAGCATCTGAAGGCTCTAATGCTCAAGCATAACTACATTCTTAATGTTGTAACTTGGCTTCTGAATGGCTCAGCATAGACTCTTTACTTACCACCTTAATCACTTTGCATGTATAGTTTGGAAATTGATGCTCAAAATTCTTTGATCACTCAATTCACACTAATTCCTTGGCTTTCTTTGATCACTTTCCATTCACTATAATAATGATAGAAAATGACTAATTATTTTGTCACTACCGTATCAAAACCAATATGAGATTGACAATCTCCCCCTTTGACATGAGTGGAAAAACACTTTGTCATACATATGTAATCATTATTATGAGAATAACTCAGACAATATGTATTCTTTACTGGGCTCTCATACAAAATTTCAAAATATTCCAAATCACAAAACTTATGACTAATTGTCTTACCTTATTTCCTTATTACTCCCCTTGACTAAATGTTTCATTTCTATATGTAAATCTTGTAGTCCCACTGAGTAGATTTTTTTTCCCTTATTTCTACATTATTACTTTCTCTTACTAAAAACTTTATTATTGGCATTTCTCATTTCCTCCTTTATACTTATTTCCCCCTTTTTTGACATTTATGTCCTGGGTGTAACACTTATCATGTTTTCATCCAAAAATAATTTATGGATAATCTTGAGAAGTTTCAAAATTGTATCTCAATTGTTGTATGCCATGTTTAGAAATTAATATTCAGTAATTAGCTAAGTAGCAAGATCAACTAAGCCATCATGAGTTGAAAGTTTCTTATCTTTCTGCATCGATGTCTAGGCATACACTAGATCCTTATGCAAAACATCTATGTGTGGGGTCAACATGGATTGGATACTTATAAAGGTAGAACTAATAGTAGCATCTCTTGCTTATAGCTTGGAAACCCTACCTTGTGTGGACATTAACTTCTAAAAATGAGACTAGTTTTAACCAAGAGATCGGTTTAAGGTATTAAATGTAAGTTGTAGATCTCCCCATAGTTGGTCAATAGTCCTATGAACTTCCAATGAGAATAGATTTACATCACATAGCTTCATGTAGAGAGAGAAAATATTCTCTAACACCTTCTTCACATTCTCCACTTTGGTTTCTAGATCAACATGTCTTAGTGCAATAGTACTAGATATCTTTTCAAGTACATTTCAATGAAAATTTCTTTTAAACTATTCAAAGAGTTTAACATTAGAATCTAGGTCTTCGTTCCTGATTTTATCGACCATATCAATAAGTTGCTCAATGATAACTTTGGCTTCATGTGGCTTACAAAGGTTGAAACATCAAGAAATATATCTTTGATATCATGCAAAATTTTCTTTTTCTTTTTGTTCCCTTCTTAGCAACTATTGCCTCTTCTTTCATTGTATAGCTCTATGTAGAATGCTCATCATCTCTATTGTGATTGTGTTTAAATCAACCTTTAGAAAATTAATCACCTCATCTAAATTGGCATCCTCATATGATGGGTCATCTATGCTCCTTGATATGCTAGCAATTTGACTTAATATTTACAAAAGTGTGACATGTGTGCTTGGCCTTTGAAGAACTTAACTACTAGGATGAATAACAAAAACTGGTAGGGAAACCAAATTTTATTATTCTAATGCAATAGTCACCTTCAACTCTTTAGTATTATCATATTTATTCTCTTTCTATTGTGCTTCACCTTATGTTTATGAACTAGGTGCAAGACTTGCTTCTTGACCACCTTTGTGAGCTTCAATTCCATCTTTCTCAATAGTTAATATAATTGGCATACCTAAACTATTTAGGATAGGAAATGATGTATTTGTCTATTGTGCCTCTACCTCTTTTATTTGAAATGCATCTATAGGTAATTTAGATTATGTATTAGTTGTAATAACTATCTTTTATAGGTTTTCACTTTGATCTTTCTATAGCTTGACTATTTTTTTTCTCCTTAGCTTCTTTGGATTAAGGGGGCACATTAGATGCATCTTTTGGTTGCTCCCCTATTGATGCAAATTCTACATTCTAGATCTCATCAACTCTCACCAATAAGTGATTTGAGCATAGTTGTGTTGCTATGGTGGAGTCCTTCAATATATTTTTCAAATCTTCTTCAGTCAAGAGATTGATATTTTGAGTTGAGTTATCGGCAACAAAAATTATTTTCACCAAGTCCTATTGACTTGTGTGGTCTATAGAAGACTAACACTAGGCATCTATACATCTTGTACATTCTACCATTCTTCATTAGCTATGGCCTCCTCTACTATTGTTTCCTTAGTTCCTTCTATGTTATCATCTTTGACTTGAACTTCTTTTGTAGCATATGTTGTCTCTTGTTCCCCTTTTGTAGCATATGTTGTCTCTTGTTCCCCTTTCTTATTTTCCTTTCTTCTCTTCTTCTACTTTCTTTTCTGTGGCCTTCGTGGGTGAACCATAAATGTCCTTCCAAAGAAATGTTCTTTGAGTTACCACTTCTTCTATATTATTCCTCAAAATTTTAAAAGCTCTAAATTTGAGGGAAAATATCACCTTGTATTTGGTCATGGATTTATCCATCATTTTATTATTGAAGGAAAGCATAACTTGAGGCAATTGAGGCTCTCCTATTTTCCTCGTAGTGGTCAAACTATATTTCCACCTTTTCTCAACTTCATCATATAGACTTTTAGGTATAAAGAATCAAAAAATATCTAGTGGAATAGTTTTAAATATAGCCATCATCTCATACATGGCATCTTCAACGTTATTTAGCTACACTCCCTAGCTTATCAAAATCAACATGTGTGAACCCTGAAAAATCTGAATTTGTAATAAATTTTTCAAAAAAAATTTCTATGTCAGAGGAGGGAGTGTGACTTACCTTATTGATTCAAGTCATCTAAATAAATCTTCTCCGCATCTAAATCTACTTAAGGTAGTGAGTTCCTTTTCAATCTTGCGTATGTCTTCTTAGGAGGCTGGCTTGGCTCTTCTATGGAAATAGTCATTTTTCCCTTAGGCTTCTCAACTTTCTTTGCTTATGTGGTGTCTACCCTTGTCCTAGACCTAGTAGTAGCTATTTCTATCTTATGTTGTGGTTGATTCACAAGCCTCTTTGTAGGTTTCTCCACTTTTTCTCCTTTTCCTTTCTCTTCTTCTTAGCTGGTTCAGGTGCTTCCTTAACTTCTTCTTCCTTGACACATTCTTCCTCTTCTCTATGATCTTCTTTGAGGCCTTGAGTTAATGTTAATGGCACTTGGCCTTGTACTTCCTCTTTATCTTCATCTCCTTCACCAAATCTCTCCTTTAGGCTTTTTACATGTTTGTTCTTTCTAAGAACTGTAGTTATCTTTATGTCTATTGTGATCCTTGATTTCACTTCCTCATAATTACCAAATGATGTGGCACTCTTATCAATATCTTTTTCTAGTAAAGTTATAATGGCTAAAAAGGCCTCATCTACATTGATCTCATATCAAAAGGGTTTTAGCTATCCGATCTTGGTATTGTTGCTTATACATATGTATGGTTTGCATCCACTAGGAAAAAAAAATCATCATAATGATTTTCCACTAAGGATATAGGGATCCTCAACCTCTATGTTGTGGATTTCTTAAAATCCTCAAAATAGCTAGTCATTACTAACTCAAAGTTGTCTCCTAGTTGTTCAATGAATTCTGAAAATTGTTGTGCAATTGACCTATTGGTCTTCCAAGCATCTATGCCAAAGGTGGGGAAGGTTTTTCTCAAATAAAAGAATATGAAAATAAGTAAAGAACCAAATTTGCATGATGCACCTTTTATTTTCCTCTTGGCCTACAAGTTTTTTGATAGTTGTAGTTCCACCTCAGCAAGGTCATAGGAATGGTCTCTCTTTAATATCTTGTAGCCCAAATAAACATCCATACATGATACATTGTTTAGTTAGCTAGATTGAAAAAAATTGTGAGAAATCCCTCTCATTTCAAAGGCACTTAGTTAATCTTGGATTGTGTTAATAGATATCCCTCTTTTGTTCCATACTGCACATGTATTCTTTTTAATAATTTCCTTTGCATGCTCTTAGATTGATCAAGGGTAGGGTACCCTAATACTGAGTTGATGATCCTCTTAGTGATCTTAATTGGTTCACCTTCCAACCAAATATAGTTATCATGTATCTCGCTCAGCAAAATTATAATCCATCTGATTTTAAACATTTGGAGAAAATATAGGCTATGGTTTAGCCATTTTCATTCAATTATCTTATATTCTTCCCTCAAGACTCCATTATCACATAGTTTGTTGTAGTCATCTCTTACTTGCATGTCACCTACTTCTCCAATCTTTCCTGTATAGAAACATCTAACATCTTGAAACATAAAAAAATTTTGTGGCATCATAGATAATGCATGAGACAAGTCTCCTTTATATATTATCTTAGGAATAGCCTAGAAATTGGGCTTCCTAACATCATCACTTATCAATTGAATATTGAAAACTTCCTTCCCCTCTTTCCTAAAATTTGTAAAAGAGCTGGATGTTATTTCAAATGCCTAGCATTTGTGAAAATTCAAACAACACAACTCAACAATAGTTAAATACCTTTCAAATATGATGATTGATGATGAGTAGCAGTTGAATCTAGTTTTAAAATATTTGATCTTATTTCAGGAAATCTTCCTTCATGATCTTTGTGTGCTCTATAAACTCTAGTAAGTGAAAATGAGTCAAAAATAGACTATATAACCCTTCATATTTGACAATAAATTATCAATGCTTACACATCTATAAGTTCAACTATCATAGAACTTTCAACACACTTAGTCAACATTGCAAGATTGACACTTACTACCATGTCTCCATTACTTGGCTATAACCACTATTTCTTTCCTTTCTTAATAGAAATAGTAATGTTTTTCATGCTTAACCCGAACATATAAATTAACATAACTATAGATTTCCTCCAGGTTCTAATCACTATATTGCATCTTAGTTCATACATATATAATCTTTTTAGATCTTATATTCTTGGAACTAATGCATAATATAACTTTTGAAATATCAATCTCACACATACCTCTTGATTGCCTAGTTGGGGGTGATGTGATCACCTAATCCATTGGATCAAATGACCTCATGTGAGCTTGATGTGTTGCAATATTCTTTCTTCTTCCATGTCTTTTTCATCGACACCTTTACTTTCTTAACGTTGACCTTTTGTTTTCCTTTTTTGGTTTCATTAGTCGGTACTGGGTTGGATAAATTTTACTGATATGACTAGTCTTGAGACAACTAAAGCATGTAGTCTCACTCAACCTTCTATTGTAGTTGCCTTTGAAATGTGTTCTAATGCAATTCTCAAGAACATGTCCATATTCTTGATAATAGTGACAATTGTACTTTGTGTTGTAATATTAATCATATTTTTTTCCATTTTTTTGTACCTTCTTATTCTTGTTTGATGTCCACTTGGCATTAGATCCACATTCATATTCTATGTTTCTATGCACTTGGCATTAGATCACATTCATATTCTATGATATTCTCCTTCAAATATCTGATTGATCATGGTCTTGGAGTTACATTTATGTGCCTGATGTCCTTACTTGTTGCACTTATGAAAGTAACCCTTGAATTTATACTTAGTGTTCTTATTTGCATTGTTGCTCATGCAAAAAAATTATACGTTACCTTGTTTTCCACAATTATGAAAAGTGGGTTTGTACTTCTTACTTTGATGTTTATTTTCTCACCACTTTTAGATGATTCTCCTTCCTCAGTACTCATGTATCCTAATCCAGCAGTATCATTGTTAGGTCTTGGAGAATAAATCAATTTCTAAACTTGTTTGATGGATTCACTTGGTCTCTTGAATATTTCAATGAGCTCCTTCTCTTTGCTTAGCTCATTTCTCATTTGATCATTCTATAACGTTAGACTTGTGAACTCAATGTCCTTTGCATTCAATTCATGGTTCACAAGCATCAACTAATACATTGCATCCAATTACATGTTAGCAAGATTTTGCACATTGATTTCTTCTCTTCAAGTCTATTAGTCAGTATCCCTTTGTCATCTTCAATCATGACTTAGTATTCCTCATCTTTCTTTTTCTATTCAGTCATATGACATAGTCATCCTAATTGGACTTCTTATTCTATCTTAATATTTTTGATCTCTTCAGTTAGGGCATTATTCTTTTATATTAGATCTTCCACTATTTCATTAATTTCAATTGAGTTTCGATTCTTAAACAATCCAATACTACCTTCCTCTTGGTAATTAGTGTCATTTTCTAAAATATTCAGTTCATTTCTTCTTTGCAATGAACATTGCAATTCAAATCTTGCCTCCCAGAGTTGGTTTAGGGAAAGTTGTACTTCAATCTTTAGGTTCTTAATAGTCTTTCCCAACTTGTAGATTCCATCTTCAAGATCTTACTTCCAAAGTTGTAAAACTTTGAGTTTTTGAGAAAAACACTCTCATACCAATTGTTGTAAATTACTATAGGAAAGTAAACCTGGGGGGGAGGTGAATGAACACTTCAATACTTTAACCATAAAATATTCACCACACATCCATCTCATAATTTCACATATAAACTAAAATAACTAATTACAAATTTTCATCGATAGCATGAAACAAATAACGCATGACATAATAAATTTGTTACCTAGAAACCCTCCAATAAGAAGGTAAAACTGGGGTGGGGATGACACCTAGAAATCTTCACTGCTACAAATGTAAAGTGTAGCGTACAAAGACTATTAAGTATCACCTTGTTAGAGAGGATTTTAACTTACAATAAAGAAAGAACTTAGTTAAGAGTTTTAGAAAATCATGTTAAGACAACTCTATTAGTATATTTACTCTACATCACATGTTAAAATGATTCAGCACAATGATCTTTCACTAGCACACTATTGTTAGATGTTAGATCTTCTCTTTATTGATAAATCCTTGATCCTTCTAATTAGATATGTCTCCTCTATTCTATCTCTTCTTTCATTTGTTCTTTCTAACTAATTTTGTAATTTAGATCATTGTCACAACCTCCATAGCCACCATAAGTTCTCTCTCTGGACTTAGTATTTGTTTGCTTTCTCTCACTTTGTTTTCCCTCAAACTCTTTAGGGTTTTCCTTGTTAAATAAATATAGGTGGAATAGGTTAAGTAAGAATCAAAGACTGTGGTTGATCCATATTACTTCTTCATCCCTTAATTTAATTGGTTTCATGTGTTACATAGGGATTCAAAATATACCACATACTTATCTTCTAGAATTGTAAAACAATTCTTATGCCAGCCCAAAAATAGTTTGCATAGAATTTTATGTCATAACGAAAAAGTATGCCAAAAACTATTCACTCAACATATGAAGGCTCTGATGCTCAGCCATCACTACATTCTCAATATTGTAACTTGGCTTCTAAATTTTTCTACATACATTGTTTACTCGATGCTTAACTATCTTGGTATGTATGGACTATTCAAAACATGAGTTATTCAACACATACTATATCCTTGACATATGCTATCTTGCGAATCATGCTTGGCATTCTTTGATCACTTGTCTCACACTAATTTCTTGGCTTGCTCTAATTTCTTGGCTTTCTTTGATCACTTAGCATGCACTATAATATTGATAGAAAATAACTAAGTGTTCTATCACTACCTTGTGAAAACCAATTTTAGATTAAATATCTGTCTTGAGTGACTTTCTTTAAATCCTACATTTGTCTCAAGATGCCATCTTCCAATCATTTTCTCGCCTCAAGTCCTTTTCACAATTTTTTTTTTTCAGTTTTCAACCACCATCTATTTAATGTCTTTAATTTTTATATAAACTTATCTATAAAAAGAAATCAAGGCCTCAATTTTCTCCTATACGTTATTACTAGTGTTCCGAGCATCCTAATTAGTAGTTAGGAAAATCCTTTCATCTCCTCCACATACTTCTTCATAGGCTCTCCTATAGAATCCAAGGGTGAGTAGCCAATAATGTTCATCATATGGGAATCCTTCTTAACAATATTATTTTCATAATTATCATCAAGTGTCAAGTTTGTTAAGTGTTTTAGGCCATAAATTGGATAGAAAATAATAAGGGAGAGCATAAATAATTATATAAAACACACCATAAATTTTTCCTCGAGAAACCCTTCCACTTCAAGGAAAACCACAACGACACTAGAAAAGTATCTTGATGATTGATTACAACATTGAGTACAAAGCTTTCACTAAATTAGTTACAATACTCTAGACAATCACGTAAAATATAATTCATTTAGACTCTTCATCTTACACACAAAGGTCTCTTTCAATCCCAAATGTAAAATCCTTCAAATTTCCTAATATTCAACACTTCATATTTTCATGCATATGCCTATTTGCATGATGTATGAAACATTGTTTTTGATATTATTTCAAATATCAATAAAAATATCTCTTTCAATAAAAGATGACCATAAAAATCATTAAAAAATATATTTCTATTTCATAAAATTAAAGATAAAAATCTCTATGATAGCTAAAATCTTCAACACTCCCTCTTAGCAAGAGAGAGATCTTTAGCAAGCTATGCACACATAACAACAACCAAAGATGATACATCACATAACACATATGTCTTGGTATATTATGATTTTCCATAGTTAGCACATAAAATTATTGTCATGGAGTCACACAAATTATTTAAATACTATACCTACTTGTAGAGGGTGATTCCCCACACCTACTCACAAAGGGTTGAACTAGGGATTTCATCTAAAACTTCTACTAGAGAAGAATCAATTTCTACCATACCTACTCAAAGAGAGTGGAATGAGGGATTTTAACTCAGGCCCTTCTTAGAAATGAATTTGTATCCATCATACCTACTTGCAAATGGTGGTCCACCATACCTACTCATAGAGAGTGGAACAAGATCTTTTTACTTAGACTTCCTCCTAGAGAAGAATACATTTTCAACTGAGATTATCTCCCAACATAGAATCCCTCTTAGTAGGGGTAATTTTTTCACCATAGTACTATATCTAATGTAACCTCCCTCTCAGGATGAAAAATATCAATCTAAATTATCTTCAAAGTAACATCCTTATGTTCATGCTCTCTTCTAATAGCAATCATATTAAACCTTATAAAAAAAGACCTCAAGATAAGATCTTGTCTCTAATATTCTTTCAAGAAGCTTTAAAATGGTTTTATTTCAAACTCATGGTTCATCTCAATACTTTATGATTTTATAGATCAAATCAGCATGATGAAGCAATTTGGAAGAATTCTATATAGAGGGATTATACCATCAAATAAAGTTTTGACCTTCTCATTCCTAAATGGCCCTCTTTGTTTGACTGGGGAAAAGTATGATAAAACAAAGCCATTCCAAAAGTTAGTTTTTCAATTGGAGAGTTTTCTAGTAGAATATTCTTACTCTTAATAATATTCAAAAAAGAGGTATCATGACTGTTAATAGGTTACCTCTCTAGAAAAAAAATTGAGATTATATCAATCACATCCTCTTCACCTACACTTTTTTCTTGTGAGGTGAGACAACATTATAAACCTAGTTTATGTAGTCTAGTACTTGAAATGTGATCCAAAAGACATTTTCAATGCTTAAAAAACTTTCTGTCCTCATCCTTTTATCATAGAGCTATGGCATCAATGTCCTCTTTATGGTAGTTGGTGCCTCTTAAAGGAACATAACAACATGATCTTTAGGTACACGAGCAAAAAAGAAAAATTGGTTAGCATCGATATTTTCTAGAATGACAAGGAGAATATGAAAACTATTTTCCCTTTTGAAAATGACACGACCTCATCTTCCTACAAATAGGAGGTTGGTTGTCAATGGGGATTTTTCGATAAGTTAAGAGTCATTAGCAATATGGTGTTGTTTATTAGAAAGAATCTTAACTTCCCCGCTATGACCTAGATTGGTTCAAGCTGAATTTGGATGGTTCCTTCATGGGAAACTAGGGTCTAGAGAGTGAGGATAGCCTTTCAAAGAAATCAAAAGGTTAAATTTTTGTTACTTACTTGGTAATCTTAGGGTCAAGATTTTTTATGTGGCTAAACTCCATGCTCTATTCCATGAGCTCATTGTGATGAATAGATGAAATGTGAGGAGGGTCATAATTGAAGGAAATGCCTTAAATATCATCAAAATGTTTTTAAATGTGGTGACAATAGGATGGAATGACATAGATTTGAATGTTAAATTGAGATACCTGCTAAGAAAATTAGCCGAGGTGTATTTCCAACACACCTTGTAAGAGGGTAATAATGTCATTGATAGATTAGAAAGCATGGGGAGAGTTATGTAAGAGTATAAAATATGGGATGACACTCAATCCATTCCTACCAAATTGTGCATTAATGATCTAGTCACTATAGTTCTTAATGTGGTATGTTTGCAATCCCTTTTCATGAGTTGGATAGCTATTATTTTATTTTAGCTCTTTGAAGTGACATGGAGAGAAATATGGAATTTATAATTCTTCTTAATTGTTGCCATGCTCGATCTTCAAGTGGTGCATCTTAGATTTATTCTTCAACATAGTAGTATAGAGGGAGACTCAAATTAGTTTGAACCTAAAAAATTGGGAGTACACAAAAGAAATAAGGACCTCTAAGATATCCTTGAGACAAGGGGTATTAACTAATTATATTACTAGAATGATGGATTTTAACTATTATCTTTCTTAGAGAATTGTGGAGTTATTAGATAATGGTAATGTCATGGTGGGTTGTGTGACGTTCATCATCACTCTAGAGTCCATATCTTCCATTGCTGGTTTGAGTACAGAAGGAATCAAAATTGATAGAAATACTAGATTTTCATTCAAGGATACTTTGGAAAGAGCTAGGGAGTCAGGGCGAAAAAATTCCCTAAACTATATCATAGTATTAATAGAGAATTGAAGTTCAAGATGTGGAAGTCTCTTGTGAAGGTTCTCATTTAGTGTGTCACATATGAGGGAAACTATAAGAAGATTCATTCCAACATATTTTCCATGTTGAATGATTTTCATAGGAATGATTTATTTTGGTTTTATTTCTAGATTTTGTCCTACCTTTTGTGGTCCATTAAAAAATTTAAGGTTAAAGGGTTCTTTATCAAACATCAAGGTCTCTTCTTTAGGATTTATGAGTTCCATTGGAATATGACCATTCAAGCCTCGCCTCACCTTGCCTCTAAGATAAATGATCAAATTTTTTAAGTCATTTCCTCTTTAGTGAGATAATCCCACACTCTGACTACCCCGTTTAGTGGTGTGACTAGGACCCTTCCTCCTTGCAAATAAAAGAAAAGAAAATATGAGCTCCCTTATTCTAAAGATGAAATTATAGACATTCTAAAGGACTTGAAGAAAGGCTCCCCCACCACTAGAACTAATTGAACTCAAAGAATTTATCCAAATTATTATACCCTCCCTCTTTAAGTTCCAATATGTACCTTCCTCCCTTGTAGCTTTTTAAAGATACCTTGATGGCCCTATAGTGATTAAGGACTGCTCACCTACTTTGGTTCCCTAAAAAGAGGATGGTTCCATTCAATTGGATTGTTTGACCCTCTACTCTCCATAGATGGCTTCATGTTATAGTAGGTTGAAAGTAGTTTCTAGGTGTATCCTATTTCAAATGGACATTTCTAGTGAGAAGATAAATAGACTGGAGGCCATTACAAAAATAGGGAGAAAATTCATTGATAGGACAACTTTTCATATGGGTAGGTGTGGTGGAAAGTGGGAAAAGAGATGGGATATAGATTGAATTGTTTGGAAAATCTAAAGGAACATGTGGAAGAAATACAAAAGAATGTTCCCACTAAGGAAGAGTCTAATGAGGTGCTCAGATATTTGGTGTGAATAAAAAGGAGCAAGCCTGATTGGGTGAGAAAATCAACAATCTGGTCATGTAAAACATCCAAGCCCAAACCAGAATGCAAGAGGAAATCAAGATTTTGAAGGCTCATGTAGAGAAGAGAGAAAAAAAGAGGAAATAGAAAAAGGAGACCTTGAGAAAAGAGGAATGAAAACGAGAGACTTCTCTAGGGTTTAGTAAGTTCAAGATTCCTCGCCCAAATTTCTCCCTTCTACAGTAACTCAATTAGTTGTAGTAATAGGTTTTTTTTTCTTTTGTGTTGCTACTTCTTGATTTTTTTATGCTGGTTCATGTTGTGTGGCACTTGATGCTATTTTTTAATTTGATCTATTTTGGGTTGTTTTGTTATTAAATTTTCTATTCTTTATGCTTTAACAAGTAGCAACTTTTTTTATCACATATTTATGGTTGGTTGGGGGTTTTTTTTTACCTAACATAGTTTTGTTGTTTTTTTTAAATCTACTAATTTTGATTTTGATTCTATTTAGTTTGCTATTTTTTCTAGGATCACTTCTTGTGATCATTTTGGGTCATCTTCTTAGAATTGATGGTACTTTTTGTTTATGGGTTTAGACACTTCCCACATTAATTAATCAAAGAATATCATTACAAGCCCTCTTGTAGGAGATAAAGTGACAAAAAATAATAAACTAAGGGTATAATCATAAAATTAAGTATTCAATACTTATTTATTTCATAATATAGAAAATCTTGAAGGATTGCTTATAGGAGAATAATAATAATTAATCACTCATTCTTGATTGTTGAATGAAAATTAATCAACATTAAATCTCCATATTATATGGATCATTGTCCTAGATTGGAACTTGTTTCACATTTCATACTAGTTATGTCAAAAATTAGAGCATATACAAAAACTCAAGAGATGGATTTAAGGCCAAGGAAAGAGATTGTTGTACACATGAGCAAGAATCTCCTTTAAAATCTCCTAAAATATAACACAACTAAGTATAATGAGATTTTGAAAAAAAAAATTGGATGGAATTGATTCCCAAAAGATGAGGCAGGTAAAATAAATTAGAGATACAGAAAAAGGATCTAGCCCTAGAAAATGAAGTAGCTTTTCCCATAGCAAAAAATTATAAACAATAATTCCTAGATAACTATACAAATGACTTTGTCTATCATATTCCCCCTTTTAAAAAAAATTATAGGCTTGAATCCCATAAAAATGAGCTATAATTGTAGTGACAAATTTGAGAAAGATAGGTTTCAAGGCATTGCCAACCATAAAAGAAGTGTATATTATTAAAAAAATTGACGCAGAAATCTTCATGAATCTAATCTATTCAAAAGAAAGATTAAATTAAAGATGAGAGACATATAATTCAAATATATGAGAACATAAAAATAGAGACAACATAAATATAGGATGGAAAATATTCTAACATATAGACAAGAGACAAAGGAATAATGACACAAACTATGTTGCCTTGGTGAAATGAATCACACATAGGCCAAATGAGCAAACATTCAATCACAATGAAATTATTTTGAAAATAAGATAGGCTTTGAGAAATGATGATACATAACATAGAGAACACAAATGTCTAAAGATTAATTATTCTAAATAAAATATCTAAGCACATAAATATAAAGAAAATAAAATATCTTTTTATGCAAAGTAGGACATATATTTTGCCATCAGAAGTCTCCAAGTGATAGAGATAGGGAAGAAATGATGATTTTTTTGAGACAAAGGAAATCAGCAATACAATAACAAAATAATGCAATTCACATGATAGGGATTAGGAAATAAAAATGATCGTCTTGAACACATAATATAAAAAAGAAGCTGGCAATCAACCTAAATGATGATGAGATTATGTAAGGGGAAATTTCAAGACTAGAACCCTCAAGAATGGAGAAAATTGTTAGGAATGAAAAAGTAGCATGGTCCTATCTAAAAGAGGGTGTATTTATTTGTCTTATAGAGAAAATAAAAGGTCATAATGAGATGATCACCTAGAAATTTGTTGATTCAAGGAAAAAGTGTTGGGTGACCTTTGATCTAGGGTCATTTTTAATGTCATGGAAAAATTTGTAAACAACACCGCTAGCCTATCACTAGAAGGAAAATCATGGAAACCTACGGTTAGATATGATGTTAGCTTTAAAAGTTTCTTATGATACTATTCAATTCTATGTAGGCTTTTCCAATGAGAAGTTTCCAAGGACATGGAATATGGTCTTCTATGTTATCACATGCTACGTCACCCTTGAAGATAGAGTTAAGATTTTCTATAATTATCATTTCCCTATCTTGAATCATTTTCCTAACAAAGATTTCATTTATTTTTCTTTTCTCTTTCTCGATTCCATGGAAGAGTATGTGTGGGAAATAAAGGAAAAATGTGAAGAGGGAAAAAATTACATTGTCTACCACCAAGCTCTAATATTCCATTTGTTCAATTTTTTAAAAAGCCTCCACCCTCAAATTCCAAACCTTAGCGCTACTCATCTAAAGGTTACTATCAAAGCTTGACCTCCTCTCCTAAACACACATCAAGAGAGGAACTCATGACCATGTTGAGGAAAATAAAGGAAGAAAAATTCAAAATTGTAGATGTTAAAAAAACTAGTACCATGAGTACGGGCAGTAATCGAGTGAGTGAGAAATTGAGAGAGAAAATTCCCACCAACAACCTTTCCATACCCAAACTGGGCACCTTTGAGAAAGTCTAGGCCTCATCCCATATGTAAGGCTATTAGAATGAACTATGATGAATAGGGAGAAGAAAAAATAAAAGTGAGGAAAAAACTAAGAATATGGAGGAATCCACCCCTTCTCTCTCTAAGGTTTCTGACATGTTCAAAACTATTAGTCCATATTTTGAAATTTTTTAAAATGTCATCCATGGCATGATAACATCTATGGTTAAGATGGGCAAGTTAGATGACCAAGCCTAGGAAGGAATGAGTAGTGAGGAGATCACACTTAGCAGAAAGACACCACAAAAAAAAATAAGAGTACGTAGTAGGGGAACCAAGTGGTTGAGAAAATTGAAAAAGGCCTGGGGGACAAGCTTGATAGGGTGGTGAATCTCTAAGTTTAATTCATGCACTAGATGGCCACCACACTCCATCTTATGCAAAATAACCAAGATTGTGAGACAGATGATAAGGAGGTGGAGATGAGCTGCTCCCTATGTGGCTTCTTGGTTGAGGATTGGCTTCAATTGCTGCTAGAAAATTTGAGGAACCGCTGATGTTTCTCCTATTTTGTGGTTTGATTTTTTTTTTTAATGATGCTCATTTTACTCTGTTCCTTCAGGGCATTTTTAGTTTTTATCTCTAGACTAATAGTAGCGAAAATATTTATTTGATGGGCATGACTTTGTATTTTGATAAAAATCTCGATGTCTATGATCGTATTTCCCTCTGTATTATGGGTATGGGTATTTTTTTAAAATTTCAAAAGGGGGTTGGGCTATCTTGTGGTAGTTTCTACCAAATAATCTCCAGATAGTTGTTCTTCTATGTTTGGGTCAACCCCCATTTGACTAGGTCTTAATTTTAAAAGTATTAAAAATTAGTGATACATATCAGAAGAAACTAATCAATCGAAGTTACTAAACAAGGAGATGTAGCATGAAACTTACATTCTCAATCAATGATTAGGAGAACATAAGAAGACCAAGAAATTGAGCAATAAGGAGTCTAGGAGGAATATATAAAATATTACCTGATGTTTCCTAGAACAAACAACATACACATAAGATGTAACCAAACATAATCCCATGACATGTCTTAGCTAACAAGCCATCAAATGAGCTATGACATATCCAAAGTGGGAAACACGTGAACATAAAGAGAGTCAATAACTCAAATGAAAGAATGTAAAGATCAAACACAATGAAAATTACAAATAATAAAATAATGTTTGACACATGAATAGAAGCATTTTACTAAGCGCCCATTTGGAAATAAGAATATAAGCGAAATAAGCATATGTAAATTCTTAAAATTTTGAATTCTTCATTTGGATGCACCAAATCAGAATTGGAGTACGAAGTAAAATAGGAATACGTATTCCAATTTTGGCCCAAAAATGGGGTTTTGCAATTCCACCCAAATAGGTGTTATTGGAATACGTATTCCTATTCCACTTTTATTTACATTAGAAAATATAAATTTTGTGGTTCGCAAATTCCCCATCAAATATTGGCTGAACCAAATAGAGAATAGGAATACGTAGCCCCATTTCTATTCTAGGATAAGTATTCCAGAATAGCTATTCCTATTCCCCTATTCCTATTCTCGTAGCCAAATAGACCCTAAAAGAAAACAATAGTTAAACTAGAGTAAATTAATGCATAGAAAAATTAAAAATAACATATGATAAGCTAATCAGACTGCACAATTAGCTTCTACAATCTTGGTGTGAGATGTGATCTAAGGGTTCTTGGCTGGTGCAAAAGCAAGTATGAAATTTACCTTGCATTATTATTTTCTCACTTATCTAATTCCCTACTCCATATAATACTTCATATCTTTCCACTAAATCTTTTATCCATTTCCTCAGAGTACAAGAAGTTCAATGATATATAGTCCTCCTTAACCTGCGATGCCCATTGTCTTGCAATATCAATAAAATGTAGTGCCATTTAATGATCATTTAACTCAATCTTGATAACTGAAGGTTATTTCAAGATAACTCATGATGCTCTATGGATTTCCTTACTCTGATAAGACTAGATCTTCACCGATGAAAGGTCTTAATTTGATTCAAGTCAAATTCTCTTTTTATCACTTTAAATACAATTTCTTGACATACCTCACAAGAACAAGCAGCCACCATGTTTTAGCCTATGAATGGATCAGATTTGTTCAAAAGATCCCATGATCTATGGAATTTCTGCAAGGATCAACCACTCTCATGATATGCTAAAACACAAGTAGCTAGAAATACTCTCCTGAATTCTCCTTCACAACTTTCTTAACAAATAATTATTTTTACATTTTAAACAACAAAATTTTAGACAAAATAAGCAAAGTAGTCTAAAGTTGATGTACACATTCTTTTTCATTGTGTAGCTTGGTTTTGATATCATGTTAGGTAATTAGCCCCAAAACATGGATTAGAAGCAATAAGGGAGAGAATAAATAATTACACAAAAGAAACACTACATTTATCTTTGAAAAACCTAAGTCAAAGACTACTTTTGTTGGACACCTATTTATCAAGTATATTGTTGTTGCTACAGCCTCTCCCCATATTCAATTAGGAGACCCTTTTCTTTCATCATGCTCCTTTCCATTTTAGCAATGGTCCTATTCTTCCTCTGAGCCACTCAATTTTGATGTGGAGTATAGATGACTGTAAGCTCCTACTTGATATGATTTTTCCTTAAAAAAATTACAAAACAATTTGGAGTATACTCACCCCTTTATTTGAACTTAGGACTTTAACAAAATGTCTAGATTACTTTTTAGCTTAAGCTTTAAACTCTATAGACTTATCAAATGTGTCAGATTTATTTTACAAAAAATATATCTATGCCTTGTAGCTGAAATCATCTATAAATGTCATAAAATATGTACTCCCCCTAATAGAAGTGGTTTACAGAAGCCCAACTAATTCAGTATGCACCATCTCTAATGGTTCCCTTACCACTCTATAGTTACTAGAATTAAAGGGAAGCCTATGTTTCTTACCCAAAATACAAGCCTCACACATGTTAGATGACTCTACAATATTAGTCAAGGCATCAACTATTCTTTTCTTGGACAATAAATTTAAACTAGCATAACAAAGATGTCCATAACTAAGATGCCATAGCTTGGGGGGTTCCTCAACCATGCTCTTGAGAGTTGATTGCTAATGTATTGTCGTACATGCATTCTTTGGAGGTGCAACAAAAATTTGAGAAGAGAAACATGACTCTATCTTCAAAGGGAATATTTGTTTCCCTATCATTTGTACTGCTATGAGCATCTTCTTACTCTCATCTTTATCATCAATGACACAATTGTCATTTTTCATCATCATTTTGTATCCATTTTGAATGAGTTGTCCAACACTCATCAAATTGTGCTTCATACCTGTGACAAAATAAACATTTTAAATCTCCCTCTTCTCACATTGTTTGGTGTGGACCATGATAGCGCCTATTCCGATAATAGGAATGGTTCTATTATTCCCCATTCTAATTTCAAATTTAAATTTTTATCAATAAATGAAAATAATTTTTCATTAGCACTCATGTGGTCACTATAGCCACTGTCTAAATACCAAACTTCAAGGCTTCCTTCCTCACTAATGTTGCACATGATGAAGGCTATGGGATTATTTTCTTCATCCATGTTAACATTAGCTAATTTTACACTCTGCAATGACTGATCTCCTTTCTTTTTCCACCATTCAGTTGCATAATGCCCAAATTTGTGGTAATAATAAAACTCCACATTGCACTTATTGGTGCTATAATTTTTCTTATCTCCTGTAGAGCTATTTTGAAAGTTGCTTGCTCCTTATTGGCTACCTACTTTTCTTGAGCTTTCTCCTCCAACATTTATTTATCTAGACTTTCCATGACATATGCCTCTAGATCCTCTACTAGAGTCATTTCTTCCTCTCCAACATCCTCTTGCATTGGACTAAGGTTCAAAAATTTTCTCTTAGGAAGGTGTTTCTGATCTATTAATCTACTTCTTATGGATTTGGAGTGTACCCATCAAATCTTCCATTATCAAAGTAGTGAGGTGCTTTGTCTCTTCAATTGTCATCACAAGATTATCATGCTTTGGAGAAAACTTCTCAATATCTGTTCCACTATTCTTTGCTCCTTGTAATCTTCCATATTTGACTTCAATTGGTTTATCAAACAACATATTTTCTTGACCTAAAGTCTGCAAGAGACTCATTACCCTTCATTTAAGGGTTCTCAGACTTGCTTTGATTCAACTTTAGATTCACTACATGGACTTTATCAGTCCCTTTGAAATTTGTTTCAAGGATATCCCATGCTTCCTTTGAATAGTTGGTTGCTTTTGTCTTTGGAAAAATCATCTTTTTTCATAGTTACCATAATCAAGCTTAAAGCTCTTGCATCCTTCCTTGTTGACACCTTTAGCTAAGTCTTTATTATTGGTTAGTGAAGCATATTGAGCTAGGTTGATTACATCATTGAAATCATTAACCACAAACTCCAACAAGTCATTCACAACCATAATGGTTCTCATCTTCCTTTCACAAGTGTCATAATTTTGTCCATTATAGGATGCTAGTTAATGCCAACTCTTTCCTTAATCTCTAGCCATGACTCCTACACAAAAAATATAAATACCCAATTTTTTTTCCCAAAATCACAAGGATTTAGCGCCAAAAGGCTCTTGTGCCATGTCCACAAACTAAGAATAAGGGAGTTAACCAACGTGTTAGCCCTAGGAAACTTAGTAAAGAAAGGAATGAATCAATTGGTCAATACAAGAATGAATCGACAAATGTAAAAATCAAGAGTAAATCAAGTAAATGCTTACACTTGGTAAAGTAGTGCATTAACCCATGCCAAAGGCATAAACAAAATTCTAGAAAATGACACAAGCAATAATAGAGATGTTCTATTTTTCCAAACAACTTAATCACACAATAGAAAAAGAAATGGAGACACCGTAACCACAATATACTAGAGATGGACAAGTTAGCTTGCTTTCATTATATTAATAGGAAATAAAACTATTACAATTTTAAAGTGTATAATGATAAAACTCGAAAGAAAAAACAACCAAAAACTATATATGTAATGGAAAAAAAACTTGCAGAAAAGTATGGTTGCATACAAATAATATTGGAGCAATCATTGCTTTAAAAATACTAATTATTCACTTACAAAAAATTGAAAAACTTCCAACCTATGCAACTGCAACTACACACTCTGTAAAAAATTTCTTTTGATGCTACTTTGCAAGACTCTCTAAATGATAGAATGTTTGCACTATGGACTAAAATAACATTCCTTCCTTATTTCATGTTTCTACTCAAAAAAATTTCCCCACATTTTCAGAATTTGACCTCATCTACCCACATTTAATGTTTTGATTGTTGGGGTTGTAAACAAGGGATGTCAAGTCTTGTAGGTGGGCTCATAGGAGGCTCACAAGACAAATAGAATCCATTTAATATTCCAATAGCCACTCTATAAAAATATCTCTTTTATTGATAGAATATTTGACTACAAAATTTTCACTTAATTAATTAGAATACACCAAGAAGTCACATAAATAGATTGTAGACACTTCATCTTACACCATGAGATATCTAATCTATTTTTGTGATTTATGCCTAAGATGAGTATCTAGTTGTGGTTGTGAAACTAATGCCACATTATTATCATGTATAGGATCTAGTATGCCATTAGATGAAGTCTTTGTTTGAGAAGACAATGGAAAAAATAACTTATTTATATTATCTAGCATTAACCAAACCATAACCTTCAATTACTCTTTATCCAATTTTATTTTATAAAATATTTAATGTATCTATTAATTGGTATATTCTGATATCCTCATATCTTGATCAAAATTAGGCACACCTATATCTATTCTTGTCACATGAAAATTAGTTTTTGTGACTACACATGGATATATTGACACTAAAGGTTGAGAAAATTCAAAGAAAGCATGTCACATCTTCTAACCTTCCACAAAGTTAGAGACCATCTAATATTCATTATTCTTTTCAATAGACGTGGGTTGTAATAACAACAAAGAAACTTCCTTTTAAGGTTTCATATGTGCATCCCTCTTTCTTTTCTTCTGTAAAGTTTCTTCAAACAAAGTTAGAGTTTTCAAGACTTGAGAGACAATTTTCAAATATCTATAATAAAAAATCAATGTCCTCCTCATGTGTGGAGTTATTGTGTAATAGGGTTTAGAAACTATAAACTTAGGCATATTAGTAGTTTTAGAGCTATAATGTAGGGATCTTGTGTCACTTCTTCTCTTTTCTCTTCTCCTCCATAGAGGTATTCTAATTCTCCTCCATTAACAACAAGGACCTCTAACATTCCTACATTTTCTTTTTTAAATATCATCATGCCTTTTCAATTAAATATTAAGTAGTAGAAAAGATATATGAGTAGAATTTATTAATTATTCATTCTCAAGTAGCATCTCTTTTCCTTTTCCTATAAGGTTTGATGAACTATGTGTAGAAGTAAGAAAAATGGGGATCATTTGCATTACTCAAGTAAGGGTAGCCTATGTAGGAGCTATGGATGTGTGTTATGTAATAGCATCCTCTCCCCCAACTTTGTTTTTTCTTATCCAATTTTTGGTTCCTTTTTAAAAATATGTAATATCCTTACATCCATTTCATCAAGCTATGTAATCCAACAATTAACTTGATTCAATGTATTACCCTTCATGTTTGCACAATATTTAGGATCTACTAGTTTATATCCATCATAAATTGTGCCCTAAATATCAAATGCCAATTTATTCCTAAATTTGATCAATGTTCAGCATAGGCCAAAACCTCTTCCATCGATCAAAATCACTAGAATAATTTGTAGGATATAAATGAGGCATCAAAACACCATTAGCTTTGAAAGAAAATTTACTAGAATCCTTAGCAATATTAATGATATTTGAGTTAGAAGATTATAAACTATTAATTACATTAGAAATTTTCCTACACGATGGTAGCATGATAATTTTATCATAAATTTTTTTGGGAAAAATCTAAGGAAAATCATAAAATGAACCTCTATTTGTATGTAAATGTCATAAAGTGTGTCAAATAGCTCCCATATTTAAGAATTACTACAATGGCTTGAGGAAGATTCTTTGATAAGACCATCCCTATAATCCTTGAGTCAATTTCATTATGAATGCATCATTAACTTTTTAAAAATAGGTAGAGAAATTATATTAGTACAAGCTAGGGTAGAAATCACATGTTTGAATACCACCATCAAAATATTCCACATGTTGCAAAACAAGCTAGTATGTCATGCAAGCTAGGGCATACATCACGTGCGATGACATATAGAAACATGTAATAATAGGAAATTGGTTCCCTAGTGAAAATATATAATCATTAAATATTATGGCATAGTCAATGTAACTGAACAAGGAATAAATTATTTTTAAAACAAGAACATCCAAATTGTAATGTAGATAAAATGATCACTTTGCCTTATTTTGTTCAATTCAATAATATTTTTTGTAAAATCTAATTTACTTTTAGTCTATATAATGTTTATTCAACTATTTGATTGACCTAGCATTTTACACCAAAATCATTATTTGACCATCATAATTTTATAAGATACCATATTTTCATTGAGTTGTGACTATGATGAGGTGAAACCCCAAATGAAATAATTGTCTCTAACATGCAATAAGGAGTTTTTTATTGTTTTCCTATAAAGAAAGATAATAACCTCCTTTTTTCTTTTTCTTGATTTTTTGTTTTTTTTGGGTTACAAAGATTTATTTATTTTAGGATAAATTTCACACACTTCAATATAACTATATATTTGGTTGATTGTAATAAATCTTGTTCTATTAATTGTTTTTTGATTGGTTTTCTATTTGGTGTACTAATTCTTATCTAGAATTCATATGAGTATATTTGACATGATTGTGTATCAGAAATATCAAACAAAAATATTTGTTGCATGATCAAATGGTCATAACCAATGTGTGTATACTTTTTTTTTTCATTTCCAATTACGTGAACACAATTCAACTTTCAAATTCACAAGAAAAGTGATATGAGAAATCTAGTTAACTTGTTTTTCAGATTTTCACTCTAAATAGAATTCTAATGATTCCCCAAATTTAGAATTCTCTTTATACATCATATCACATAGTATAGTCTTGAAGGGATGTTCAAATAATGTTAAATTTTTTCTTTTAATGATAAAACTTTGCACCATTAAAATCAATCTCATTAGAACTTAACATTCCACAACTTCTTGAAAACTAGGACACATTATAACTTTTGAACTTTTGAATCAATTGAATCCATTTTGACTATTGCATGTTTATAATACTACCTTTTTTTTTCTTCCTTTTGCTTCAAAACTTCTTTTTTAAAAATTTGTATTTTATTTCCTTCTTCATATTTTCAACATCCTTCTAAAATTAACCTTTATATTGATGTCTTCATTTATTCTTTTATCAATCCTTGGTTAGTAAGCACTATGTTATTTTCCATCCTTAAAAACAAAAGAACTATTCTTGAAATGGAAATTCTTTGTGCTCCTTTCATTAGATTAATTGTCCACCATATTACATGCTTTCATTTAGGTGAGCTAATTCTAACAACACTTGCAACAATTTGATTTATATATATATATATATATATATATATATATATATATTTATAAGCAGCTCCATTTCCTTTTTCTTTTCTTTAATCTATTCATATTTTTGGAATCTGAAAAAGCTCCTCAAAAAGGCTTTTTGGCCGAAAGTTTATATTTTGAAGAATGATGAAGAAGTTTTGAATAAACCTATAGAATTAAGGGACCAAGTCGAAAATGTGAAACAAAGACAAGATAGAGTTGACTCGATACTTAATTTTTGACACCATTCTCAACTAGCTTCTTAATCCTAAAATGCTAATTATGATTAAAAAAAAGATAAGGAAAGGGAAATTATAATAATAAAAAATCTTAATTTAGACCATATTTTACTATAGGCCCAAGAAATGGGGAATCACTTTGCATGTTTATAATTTTATACAATTATAGATTAAAGTAACTTGGAAGAATAAATGAAATGAATAATTTTTATAGATTTTTGTCTACAGGTAATTTTCTAACCCCCTCAATTTTCTTACACATTTAAAAGCTTTATCCAATCTTGGTTCTTCTTTCTATTCCTACATCACATATATATTATATATCTATGATCTATATTTTCAATCTTATAGGAGGGAGTTGGCCAACATGATAAGTATACTCTTAGGAATTGGATGGTCTTACTAGCAATTTCTTCTAAATTTTCTTTAGACTCGAATCATAATAGTTTGGGTGACAAAGGAATTAATTTCTACTCCTGTTAGATTTTGTATGATTTTGAGCTTAGAAACACTGGCGAGGGTTATATAAGAAACCTATCTCTCCCCACTTAAGACTGATATATCATAAACTCATGTAGAAGTCCAATATATTTGTCATAAAAAGAACATTAAGGCATATTCTATTCATCCAAGGCATTTTCATATTCAATATTCTCCATTTTAAAAAGGTTCTCTACATCACTAAAGACCATGAAGATGAGATCTTGCTCAGGAAATAATATTTGCCTTTTAAATTTACATATATTTTACTCTATGAAGATGACACCAAGCATGCAAAAACAATGTTAAGTTTTAAATTTGATAGATATCAAGGGATTTGAGATAGAAACCCTTAAATATTGATACTAGAAAAACATTAAAGACTACTTAAAAAATATTCAACAACACTATGACATCAAGTCCACTTCTCAACTATAAACATAATATTATTAAATTATTCAAATTTTTAGAATAACTAAGAGAGTGGGGGGTAGAGTGAATTTTTTTATCCAAGTTCCAAATGTACCAATTGAGAAAAAAATTTAAACAAATTTTTATGTTATCATTCATTAGCTTCATCTATATAGTCAATGTTTACTAACATCACTAGCAATCTAATGTCCTAAATATAGCAAACTTGTAAAATGTAAAATTAACCATAAATCATCATATATAATAGCCACACAAGTTTGACACTAGAATTTAATGAGGATATCCAATTTGGGAAAAAATACCAATAACATATCACCAACTTTTTACTCTTCTAAAATGAGCACTTTGAGGAGCTAACCATGTTAAAGGATACAGAAAACACCATTAAATGTGACCTTATTAAAGGATTTAATCATCTTGTTAGTAGTGGCCTTGTTAGAGGACTTTAGAACATTCCATTACAATACCACTTTGATTAAAGGATTTCAATACCGATACATTTGTTAGAAAGTAACATCAGGTTTTTATCTAATAAATACAACTTACTTTACACTTTTAGATCTTACCTCATCACACAAGATGATCCATTTTTAGGCCTTCATTTGTTGTCTCAATCTATAATTTGATTAGAAACCCTTCAAGAAATCACATATCTCCTTTTCTCAACTCTTCTCTACCTTCTACTTAAGTTTGTCAATCAATCATCAACTACTTCTCCAACTTTAACATCTATTTAGGGTTAGCCCTTATAACTCCTTAAATAGGTAATTCTAAACCTTTTCTACTTAAACACCACCATAGATCATACAATTATCATTAGATACAACAAATACAATGAATCTACCACCTTCTTGTTCATACTCTTCTTATCTAAAAAAAATCTTCATGAATAATTATATAGAAATGTGCAAACATGGTTTCCCTTGATTTAATTTTTCTAGATCACCCATGTTGGGACTCAAAATTGCTTTCCCGATTTTGAGTACCATTGAGAAAACAAGCCCTATAAATGCTTTTAGTGCATATGTACCCGATTGTCAGTATGAGGCCTAAGAGGTATTTAATGCTTCTAGCACCTTTCATTTAGTTCATCTACTTGTTCCATTGTGATAAATTGCCATTTTGAGCTATTTTGTAAGATCCCATTTTGAGCAATTATTAAATTTGCATTTATACCCTAAGTGTCAAACAATGAGAGGAGGCTGTGTTTGCCATTGAATATCTCGCACCTAGAAATGTTTCATTACTCACCACTTTGGGAATGTCTAGTTTCCATATCCAGGAACCTATGTTTTAGATTTCAAGTCATTTTGAGTTCGTTTGGCTACGTTTTGAATCCCTCAAATTTGGTCAATTACTGTTTCATGCTTTTGTGTAATTGTGCAAATTTCTGGGAAGCCCTGTTTGACATGTTATAACTTTAACCCAGTTGATCAAAATGCTTAAATTCCTATTGCGTTGTATTGTAGATGTCAAAGCATTGTTATGTTTCAAGTTTCAGCTCATGACAAATCAGTTTGATTAGTTTTCAAATGCAATTTCTATCCTTTTACTGGTGTCAGCATTTGTAGATTGATTAGTACCCCTATTTGGGACTTCATAACTTGATATCCATGATTGGTAAGATTGAATGGATTGTACCATTGTGTTGTCCACTAAAAATGCTTCAAGTTTTCCTATTTGCAAATCATGATGCATCCATTTGCACACTTTTCCAAGTCAATTCCATTTGCAAAAATAGATTTCTTGTCATTCTTTCCAATCAGCAAATCCAAGTAGCTCACTTTGACCACTTGCCAAATGTGTCTTGTCCTCAAGATAAAGAACAAATGTCCTAGTTTTCATTCCCCCATGTATCCATTTGCCCAATTTTTGAGGCCAAGTCTGAACCCAGTTTATTGTTTTCTGACTTGTTTACTTGTAGGTGATTTTGACGGTCAATATCTTATGACCTCGAATTTTTCATGAGATGAGATCTAATAGGGTGAAAGTATGCAGAACAAAGAAGCAATATGTTAGATTTCAAAGCCCGGTCAAAGGTTTGGGTTAGTTTTTAAGGCTAGTCAAAAGACCTCTTGACACAAAGTTGACAAGTTGCAGGATTGTGGTAAAATTATTTTCAGTTGATTAATCAGTGGTCCAACTTGGTTCTAATTAGTTCGAGATGATCAGTGGGTTAGTTTGATGGTTTAGTTTCTTGAAAAAAAAATTTTTTTTAGCCCTACCCACTTTGGGGTTCGACTGATTCCATCAGGTAGAATGAGTCAAAGAATGAAAATAATGACTCAAAATCACAATCAAATCAAGGTAAGTCAATTTCAAATAAAAGGGACTCATATAAGTCAAGGTGAAGGACAAAAGGAAGAGATGATAGATTCAAGATTTGTTTTCTCAAGAGTTGCATGATCTTCATCACAAAGATGTTCCTGCTTGTGGAAGAAATCAATTCCTCATCTTGTTTAATGCATCCTCTGTGGGTTATATGGAAACCAAAATAATAAGTGATAGACAACAAACTAATGTGTGCTGGAGAGTAATGTGTGACATAGATTTGGAAGATAGCATCCCCAATCTCATGGAAGAGGAGAGTTTAACATAGAGGGAGCTGACTAGAACAAGAAAAGAGACAGTCTCATGTCTCTTAAAAGGTTCAGTCAACATTTTAAAAGCCAATCCACCTCATCTCATACCATTCAAAGGAGAACAAGATGGTGACTTCAAGGGGAGCTTGGGAATTATTTAAAATGAAGTCAATGCTACTTGGAGATAGCCCATGCAAGCATAAAAAAGAGGTAGCTAGTTGAATTGGTGTTCACAATGGAAAGAATTGAGACCGGTTTCTAGCAAAGAGGAAGCAATCTAATCTGCAAACTCATGTGTGGAAAGAGGCTCAGCTGTATGAAAGAGATGCAATGAAAATTAAAGCCTCCACACATAATTAACAAGGAGTTGGAATGTTTTATATATCATTCCATGCAATGTATAAAGGACACCACAAACACACACATAAAGAATGAAGGCTCATCAAAAAAAGAGCATAGTACCCTACGCAAAAATGAACTAGTTGGTAGTTAAAGACAAGAATACGCCATTGAAGAGGATGACTCATGCCAAACAAGGGACGATGTTTACTAGGCAATAAGAAGATTGTGCAAAGTAGACACAGGAAACCACAAGTTTAAACAAAGACTGCAGATGCAAGAAGAAAAAAAGGAAGTCCACGCATTCAGGAAGTAATTTGCATAGAAAAGAACACCCATGCAAATGAGGTAGCAGGCACATTAATGAGTATTAGCACCTCACACAAGTTAAAGAAAGCCAACACATTGAGATAATAATATCCCACATTGCCCAAGTGACAAGACTTTTAATGTTTAAATACTTCCTCACACAAAAGGCAATGTGCATTAAGAGAAGGGCCTTTTGAAAGGAAATGTTGCAGCCATGTGTGGCGAATCTAACCTAGGTGCTAGTTGGTGAGGAGAAAAACTAATTTTAAATGAATATGCAGCAAACTGATGACATCAGCAAGTTGGAGGTCACCAGAAAAGTGAAAATTCAGCTAGTCACTATGTCACTAGCCGAAAAATCCAAGGATTTCTAGCTAGCGACATAGTGACTAGCTGAAAAACTTCAAAATCTAATGAGAGTCAAAAATGGTTGTGGGTCCTTCTTTTGACAAATCGAGTAGTGCCAAGTGGTAGCAGATAGAATAACCAAGCAATGATGTGGCAGGAAAATTTCAGAGATCACTAGATCACGCCACATGGCAAATCCAACGGCTATTGTTAACTCACTATAGGAGAGTTGCATGGAAGTTAGTATAGCGAGGTAGTGATGATGACATGACATGTGGTGAGGTGGTACCAATGTGGACAAATGGGTAGAGTTTTAATGTGGGTCCTGCCAGAAAAAAGAGCTAATCTTAGTGTGACATGTGGAGCCATCTGATTGGGTGAGGGGATATGAAGAGATTTTGAAAAAGTAATGTAATATATCCCTGCCAGTTCAATAATAAAATGAAAAATTTGTTTTCAAATTTTAAATTTCTATTGTTGAAAACTATAGAATATTTTAAAATTTTCATTTTATTCTTTTAATTGCCAAGTCGTGAATGGAAAACCTGAACTTCTGAAGGCCATAACTTGGGTGATTTTTATTAAAAATAGATGCTCCAATATACCACTGGAATTGGGAGAATCCAAATTTTCCATTTTTGAAGTAAGTTTTTGCATAGGTGCTCACTAGTTTGAGCTATAAGCTAGTTTGTGAATTTTGGAGTGTTCTAAATGAAGTGGGAAGATTTCAACATTGGTCATTAGAATTGGTTAGAGGGAAGTTATGAAGATTATTTGAAGAAAGAATGTGGGAAAAATGACTTTGAGAAGATTGTATTGTACTTTGGAGGCCTTTTAACTGATTTTTGGCTTAACCATGATTTAAAATGCAGCATCAAAAACCAGTTATGATGGTGAATCAAATATCTGAGATATTTATGCCTTGTAGAGGACAAATGATGGGATTGGATTTTCAGTTATAGAGAGAAGGTAGAGAGAGGATTTTGATCTTCTTGGGAAGGAATTCTAAGTGGACACTTGTCATCTCCTGATTAGATCTAAGATTATCTTCTTCCTATATCTATCTCTTTCTTTCTCATTGTATAGGTTCTAGTTATTTGAAAAGAAAATCATTCACTACTGAGACACCATTCTTCAGCTCGTCTTCTTGTATGAGCAGTATTTGTGTTTTGATGTAGATAGTTCTAGTTAATTAGGTGATTTCTGAGTCATTTCAGTACATCTTTCATCTATTTGATTTCAAGAAAAACAAATAAACTGCAGCAAAGTGTTTCAAATTTAGTCTGAATTTTGTCTCTTGCTCATGGATATGTAATCTTTTCTAATTTGTGAACCAATAGTATAAATTAGGTTGCATTTCATTTTGGAATGTATGTGGTTAAAATGTCTTGCAGATGGAACAAAGAGCCATGTAATTGCTTGGTGTTTATCATAGGGTTTGCAGATTTCATGACGGGATAATTTGAGTATGAGATTCAAATCTAAAGCAGTTGTCTGTTCACAAGGTGAAGGATAGATCAGGGATCTTGATGTAGAGATATGTCTGAGATTTCTAGAAGATGTATGGTTATAATTCATTTAATTGCCCAATAGATAAGGCACTGATAAGAGATAGGATCATTAGGTTTTGTTGCTCATACCTAGGTCTTGTTGATATCAACATATTAAATCAATTTTCCCTTTTATGTTGAATGTTATTTAATGTTTAACCCCCACTTAGCTTGCCAGTTTCGTGAGTTATGTTATTAGTTGTTTCATGCTTGTGATTTCTTGGTTAAGTATAGAAGATTTAGGGGTTTTATCTCCTATTCTTGATTCTTATTATGCTCATTGCACTGGTCACATAATTGGATCCTAAGAGGTTCACCCACCTAGGTTTTGCAAAGGCTAAAGTGTAGAAGGAGTGTAGCCTTATAGTTGGCCCAGGTTCTTGGTAAATTGTGTCCATTATTGGAGATAGCTTCCCATAGACCCACTCTCACCTTGCATACTTGGTTGTTCAAATTTTGTCAAATCAGGAGCCAACAACCCATCCTTATCTTCAAAATGCTTTTCATTTCCAACAAAGCAACTCTATTGGCTGGAAATTATGATTTATAACGAACTATGAAAATATTTTCCCTCAAAAAACACTATATTCTTACTCTTGATCATCGTTGAATTACTTGGTCACTACTAGATTTGTTTTTTCGCACATATATTGTCACTAGGTCAATATTGGTGCTCAGCCAACACTGTTTCTTCTTGGCACTTACTTTAGTTTGGCCAAGACTAGCATCACTTGACATATACTTTAAGTTCCTTAATTTTCTACTCCCTTCTCTACTTATAAAATTATTTAAATATCACTTCATCTTGTCAAAGTCCAAATAATCAAGTGTTTATCTATAGTTTCCCCTTCAGAACTCAACCTTTCCTCTAGGTTCATTTTCTATGACTAACTTCTCAAATCCTCCTCATTAATAATATAGATATGACACTTAGATCAGATAGAAAACTATCTTAGTAATAAGTTTGCAATTGATGGTAACATAATTTTTTTTGTAATTGTAGTTTCTAAAAATCTACCTCTTTGGCATCGATGACAACATCTCTAGTTACCATGCAATCAAAAAATTGTATTGTTTTGAGTAAACTCCTACTAGCTATAGTATAATATCTTCAATAACATCCTTAGTTTCATTCTAATTCTTATTCATTCAACACCTCTGGCGAATATTAATATTCTTCCTCTCTCATTTTTTTCACTATCACCTATCAATGTCTCCCTTATAATAATCTCTCTCTCTCTCTCTCTCTCTCTCTCTCTCTCTCTCTCTCTCTCTCTACAGGGGAAAGTCACTTACATTTTCTCCCTCTTTGACAACAATGCCAAAGAAACTTTGACTTATGCATATTTTCCATGTAGATATCTTAATATTAGTATTTAATTATTCATCTATAATCTTTGTATGATTGATACAACATAATTCTATGATACAACATGATTCTATCCTTCTTCCTCATTACTACATTAGGCAACTCCTAGAGTACAACTATCTACATCAACTTGTAAGATAGTCTAAGAAACACATTTGATTTTGAGAACCATCTTTGATTTAGTATCTTTGGCTAGGGAAACCACCCCTAGTTTACCTCCTAGATATTCAAGAGTATTCTTAAGTAAATATTTAGTGAATATATTTTCTATTTTCTCTTTATTGTTCATGTATTCCAATTTAAAATCTCCACCCGAACAAAGATTCGACCTCTAAATCTTTCAATAATGATGTCCAATCTGTGATAAAGAAGAGATTACCTTAGTCTCCCCCTATCCCTCTTAGCCCTTCCCATCTCTCTGAAACCTTGGAGGCTACCTCAACTAGAAGTGGGGGGAACACATCACTTCCCCTAGGAAAGAACTCAACATACACACTGGGAAGAAAGGGAAGTAGAACCGTAGTAAGGCAAGACTAGTAAGGCTAGAATATTCTATGAATGACCTCACTAATAAGAAAAATTGTATCTACAAACAATTTGAAATGTTGGTGGATTTTTCCACCAAGGACATGTATTTTAAAACACAATCTTATACTTCATGTAGACTAAAAGGGAGGAGAAGGATTTGTGCAAAGCTATTAAGACCACTCAATCCATCTGTGGCTTTCTGGTGGAGGAATGACTGAAGACCAACCCAGAAAAACTATTTAATGGGGAGGGGGAGGATGTTGTCAGGGATGTTGCTTAGGAAAATGAGAACAAGAAAGGGAAATAATAGGGTAGTTAGCCCTAGTTTTGATTTTTTTTATGAGTAGTTATTTTATGCTTAGTACTTTGAACTTGACACCCCATGAGGTCTTAGCTCCTAAGATTATGTTGATTAGGAGCAACATTTTGCATAGGAGCTGTTGGTACATCTTACAGTCTCTTAGGGATATTAGTCTAAGGTATGAGAGTATTTTTAATTTTGTTGTGGACAGATTTTGTATTTTAAAGTTTAAAGATGGCATAGGATAGACAACTAGGAGGTTACCTCTAGCTAATTGTTGAGCTAGTTTGTTACTTGGGGACAGCATCCCATTTTATGGCTAATATCTACTTCTTCAAAAAACTTCTTTGTCTTGAACTATCTCCCTCAAGTAATGATAATTGATAGTGCAATCCATCATTGATCTATTGCTCCTTTAAACTATTTCATTTTGAGGAGAGGTCCTTGGTGATGGCATTTATCTTTTGATACCTTTATCATTGGAGAATATGTTAAGATCATTAAAAATAAACTCACTATCTTTGAAAGATCTCTCGTATTTTAGACTCTTTCCTATCTTATTTTCAAGTCTAGCCAAATACCACTTAAATAACTAAAAAGAATAATATTTTTCTTTAAGAAACATTAGAGCCATCATTATAGAGTAGTCATCAACAAATAAAATGAAAATTTTATCTCCACAATATCTTTGAATGCTAATATGTCCACATAAGTAAGTATGGACCAATTCCAAAATGTCATTAGATGAATATGTGTTTGTCTTGAAAATAGACTTTGTCATTTTTCCCAGTTGACATTGTTTACATAGTATTATCAGGTTTCTTTAGTTTTGGAAAACTTCACACTCATTTCATCTTACTAATGCTAGCCAAATTGTCAAAATCTACATGACATAACATCTTCCTCCATAACCAAATATCATCATATTGTGAAAAGAAACATGTCTCATTACATAAATCTAGATAGAATAAAGTTACCTCTCGTTTGATCACCACTTCCAATCAAGTCACCATCAACATCAATTATCTTTCCCTTTCTATGATGGTACTCAAATTCGTAACCTGATTTTTTTAACTTTGAAACACTCAACAAGTTATAGTTAAGTCCTTGAACCCAATAAATATTGTCACATTGGATCTTCTTAGTTAGTTGTATTGATCCTTTATGTTTAACAAAACAAGGTACATCATTACCAAATTTAACACAAATACTGTTGGATGGTCCAATGTTTTCAAATTTACTTCTTTCACTAGTCATGTGATTTAAACAACTAGTATCAATTATCCATCTATCATTTTTTTTTATAGAAGAGATTAACACATTTTTCTCATCTTCATCAGAATATTCTTTCACATCAACATACACAACTTCTTTATCATTAATCTATGATTCATTGTTAGTTCCTTCTTCACCATTGTAGCAAGATTTCTTACCTTTGTATTTTAGTTCATGTTTCTCCTATTTTCTCAGTTGTCTCTTCTTCCTTTGTAATTTGTTTCCTTTCTTTCATTTTTTTCTTCTCTATCAGGACATCGTGCAACAATATGACCAACTTTGTTACAAGTAAAATAAATTATAAGAAGTTTATTTTTATTTTTTTTCTCTTTGCCTCTTGGAAGCCTTCAAGCCAATAGTGTTTCAAGTTCATCAAGTTCATCATCTGAAGTGTCAATGTCAATTTTCACATATTTTTCGTTTCCTTTCTTGCGAAGGACTAGTTGTGACTTGAAAAAGTAGTGGGCTTGAAATTATCCAAACATGACATCTCAAAATCTAGGCCATTACCTATATTACATCCTAGTTCTTGTATTGTAGAAACCCTAATAGCATAAATAGGAAGTAGCATTCTCAATACCTCATTAATTACAATTCCATCATCACTATTTGCATTAGCACCCCTTATAGCTTTAACAACCTCTTTTCTTCTTGTAGAACACATGAGTATATTGTCCCCCTCTACCATTCTCATTTAATCAAACATACCTCTAAAACATTTTGATTTAGCTTGCATGATATTCTTGTCTCCTGCACAGATTTTCTTCAGCGTGTCCCACATTTTTTTTATAGTTTTACAATCTTTAATGTCATGAAACTCAACATAGCTTAGGGAAGATGCAATCTCCAACATATCTTGATTGTGTTCTTGTTTCTCTTTCATTATCATGTAGTCAGAGGGATTGTTTTTATCTCCACATATGCATTTTCAACAAAGTGTGTTCCACCAACACCAATTTCTACAAGATGAAGGCTCGTCAAACTTCACATTCTTCTTAAACCTCAGTACCTACTTTTTGAACATCATGATCATTATCTTTAAGGAGCTTCAAAATTCTCACTACAATCACTGAATGCTCTGATACCAATTGCTAAAATATTTTCATTAACTGGGGGGTGGGGGTGAATCAGTTATCCAAGGTCCATATCTACCAATTAAAAAGACAAACACTTAAACAACTTCATATCTTATCATTCATTAGCTTAGCTTTTATAGTCAACATTAAAAGTTCATCAACTAGTGGCCAACTTTCCTAAACATAATAGACTTACAGAATATAAACATTAACCATAAATGACCACATGTAACATCCACACAAGTTTAATGCTAGGATTTCATGTGGAAACCCAATTAGGGAAAGACCACCAAAAATATGTCACCAACTTTTCGCTCTTCTAAAGTGAGATCAATTATGAACCAACCATGTTAAAGGTTACTTGAAACATACTGTTAAATATGACCTTGTTAGAGGACTTTATAACATTCTATTAGAATACCACCTAGATTAAAGGATTTACATATGACATATAGGTCAACCTTGATTAAGAGATTTCAATACTAATGCAATGTTTAGAAAGTAACAATAGGTTTTGATATGAAAAATATAACTTCGAAATTTTATATTTTAGTTCATCTCAAAATCTGATGTAGTGACAGGCCTTCACTATCGTCTCAATATTTGATTTGCTTGGAAATCCTTCAAGTAATCACACTTCTCATGTTCTCAAAACTTCTCAACCTTCTACCCGAGTTCACCAATCAATAGCATTGACTATTGCTCCAACCTTTAACAACTCTTTAAGGTTAGCTCTTGTATCTCCTTAAATAGGTAATTTTAATCACTTTTTACTTAAACACCACTATAAATTGTAGGTTATGATCACAATCAACAAATACAATGAATCTATGCACCTTCTTGTTCATCCTCTTCTTTTTTTGAATTTTCTTAATGAATCCTTACATAGAAATGTTCAAAGACATTTAACCTTGATTTAAATGTTCTAGGTCATCCATTCTTATCTTCCAAACGCTTTCCATATTCCAAGAAATCAACTCTGTCACCTGGAAATTTAAGATTTTTCATAAACAATCAAAATGTTTTCCCTCAACAATCACTATATTTTGACACTTAGTCATCACTGAATTACTTGATTACTAATACATTTCCATTTTGGCACATATACTCTCACTTAGTCAATATTAATGCTTGATTGACACTATTTCTATTTTACACTTACTATGGGTGAGTCGACACTAACATTACTCTCCGTATTCTTCAAGTTCCTTAATCTTCTACTCTGTTTCTCAGTCAGTCCTATGCAATTGGTCTTTCTTTGATCTATTCTTCAAAGTGTTAGTACAAGTGTCTTTTCTACATATAACATGATTTAAACAATCACTTTATCTTGTCAAATTTCATCTAATCAAGTATCTATTTGTAGCTTCTTCTTCATAACTCAACCTTTCCTCTAGGTGCTTTCTCTATGACCAACTTCTCAAATCCTCTTCATGAATCATATAGGTATAATGCTTAGCTTAGATAGAAAGCTATATCACCAATAAGTATTGACATCAATGAAAATATAATAATTTTTCAAATTGTAGTTTCCAATAGAGATTTGACCTCTTATTTGTACCACAAAAATTCAACTCAGTATTAATTGATTTAAATTCAAAATTTATTCCTCAAGTGGGATTGTACTCAAGAAAACTAATCTATATTTAACCATTCATCTATTTTTAGTATAGTGAGATAGATTTGGGATTGGATCATGTACATATAGGATCTTAGCCACACTATGAAATTTAAGTTAGCTAAAACTAAAAAAAAAGGTGAATCTAGCTTACTGGTCCTAGGAATAGATTGGCCTAACTAACATAGTCCATCCATGTAAACTCCTAATTAAATTTTCATGTTAGTTATACTATCAAGATTTTAAGTTTTAATAGTAAAATTTTTCTTCCAAGTATCTATTGATGTATGTATACTAAAAATTAAGTTTAAGAATTCTATATTGATGCCCTAACATTTTAATTGAAGAGAAGAGAAGGAAATCATTTTCTACCACTTATTTCTTTATTTCCTCTTAATCTAAACTGGACCACACTCCTTCCAATACAACATAAATTATATGGAGTCTCATTTATTTTCTTGTGTGAACTTATAGCCCTAACAACTTTTTCCCTTTGGTAGAAGAGATGAAAAGATTGAGCTTCCTAGTTAATCAATTAGTACTAGATTTAATAATATTTTTTTTATGTCTACCGCTTTTCCTATATATATATTCAAACAAACACACACACACACACACAATATATATGTGTGTGTGTGTGTGTGTGTGTGTGTGTGTGTGTGTGTATACACACATATATATACATATGTATATATATGTATATGTATATGTATGTATGTGTGTGTGTGTGTCTATATATATATATATATATATATATATATATATAAATATATATAGAGAGGGTGAATGTGTAAATGACATAGAGGTTGACTAGATATAACTTTAGAAATAGAAATATAGAGAGGGTGAAAGTGTATGTTTGGATGTGTGTGTGTCCCTCTATTTCTCATATTTAATTTCTCACTTTCACTCACTCTATATTATACAAGTATGTGTACCCCATCTCTTCTCTATTTAGCCTTTTCTCTCTTAGTTGTTCTCACCCTTTTTATCTTGATCGCTCACTGTCTTTGATGTTCTCTACTTGTCTTCCCTCTCTATGATGAACACCCACTTCATATCTATACAAGAATCTCTCTCTCTCTCTCTCTCTCTCTCTCTCTCTCTCTCTCTCTCTCTCTCTCTATATATATATATATATATATATATATATATATATATATATATATATATATATATATATATATATAGACACACACACACATGCCTCCCCTTATCTACTTATATTTCTCCCTCTGTTTTGACTCTCTTTTATAGACATCAATATTTGTATCTCTTTTTCTCTATAAGTCAGTCTACATATTACTTTTTACATCTATCCCTCAATCTCTATCTAGTTATCTCTTTATCTTTTTCTACCACGATATAAGTTCCTCCCTTTAAACATCCATTTTTACCTTTATATTTATCACTTAAATTTTAACTTTAATTATTCAACTTTCTCTTTCATATCTATGCATTCCTCTCCAACTATCTTTTGTTTTTATCTCCCCATATATGACAACTCTCTCCACTTTGTTCTAATCCTTTTCCATCTCCATCATTTTCTCTATATCTATGTCTTTATCCATCTATTTTCCTCTTTCTTACCCTCCCCTTTTCTCTTCTCATATTTACATAAATCTATTGGTAATAGAACATGATTATATTTCTTATTTAAAGTTGTTGTTTTACTTATAGTTTGATATTTGTAAGTAGATGCATGGCTGATTTGATGCTACTGTGAAAAATCAAACTATTGCAGTCACTGATTATTAATCTCCTATCACAAATGATTATTAAACTGCTGAAAACAAATTCTCAGCTAATATCAAAAAATAACACAACTGCAACTTCACTTAAAATACGGAAAGAAATGCGCAACAGAATCAACACAATATTTTCGGACAAATTGTCCCTGGAAAAACCCCTAAGGGAAAACCAGTTCTACAGATGATAAATTATATTAAACTTCAGCAAATCAAGAGATACAAAATTCCTTGCCTCACACTGGCAGAACTCCGACAACCTCCTAATTTCTCCCGCTGATATTTCTCACTGCCATCCCTGCGCTAACACTGCGCCCTTGCTAACACTGCAAGACTGTTTGCTAACACTGCAAACTGCTTCACAAAAGCTTCTCTCTGTGCCCTTGCTAACACTGCAAGACTGTTTGCTAATACTGCAAACTGCTTCTCCAAAGCTTCCTTGCTAACACTGCAAGACTGTTTGCTAACACTGCAAACTGCTTCTCCAAAAGCTTCCTTGCTAACCCTGCAAAGCTTCGTGTCCAAATGACCCAATGACCCCTTTCTATACTACTCCTGTTGGTAAACCAACGACCGAGATTAAATCTAACCAACGGCTGAGATTAAGACAACTCGACAACCAATAATAGAATTGGTTGCAAAGTGTCCAAAAGGGAATCTCTAAAATTAGTAAATAATAACCATTTACTAATTTTTGGCAAGTGGACAAACAGCTGTCCAAACCACCCATAAATAAAACCGCTATTCATAGATAAGGACGAACAGTTCCAAGCTACCCATAAATAGTGCTGCTATTTCCGGGTCAGAAATAACAGCTGTCCAACTAACAATAATTAACAGCTACCAATTCTCCACTGAAGCCTTTGTTACATGAAAAACAATTTGATATTAAATGGCCTACTAATTGACTTCATGTACAACACAAATTTCTGCAAAAATATAGACAAAACATTTGTCGACCAAAGTCTAACTACAAAATTTAATTTATTTTTGTTATATGAATATTTGTATGCTATGAAGTGGGCGTGTGCTCTTGGATCGCGGAGGCTTATTTGTAAATATGAATTACAGGTGGTTGTTTATTTGTTTACTATGCTGCACTTTCACTATGTTCATTGGCATTTACTATAGGTTGTCAAGCAAATCCTTAATTTATATTCTTCTCTGGGCTGGTTACCTCAACTCATATTCTTAGAGTATGGAATAAAAGAGTCTTGAAATAGGTTTCTAATATAATGCAAAATTGGAACACTTCAGATAGGGGCAATTGCCTTTAGATTTGTCCCAACAGTTAGATCAGTTAGTAGATCTTAGCGGAACCACCTCACCTAATGCTTGTAGTCTGTATTTCTCCTTTCTTTCAGAAATTCTAACTTCTCCTTAATCTCATAGACCTAGGAATTACCATCCATCAAGAATCTTATAATATATTTTTTAAACACAAAAAAAATTACAAATTGGGCTTACATAAATAAATTGATAGAGAAAGTGAAAAAAACATGTCTGGATGCCTGCGTAGAATTAATTTATAGTACAACGAAAACTCGCGCAATTCTCTACTTAAGTCCATGACTTTATTTTCTTCGGTGTTCCACAATTCTGTAGCCTCATCCTTTGCTAACAGTAGCAATGTCAAAGTTTCACTAACTAAATGTTTTTAATATGCGACTTGTAAAGCTACCATTTTCTCCTCCAGTAATGTCCTAGGGGATATATGGTTTAGTCGAAGCGGGAGATGCAACGTGACTACCCATATCAGACTTCTTCGCAACGTTTGAAAAAGTATAGAGCTTCCTCTTTTGATCTACTGTAGCTTAGGATGGGCAACAACTTAATCGTTAAGTACATTAGCCATCACAGTTTTTTTAATTGTTTATTTATTTTAGCTTCTATATGTGAAGTTCACTGAAAGTATGAACTGGAAATGAATAGAACAAACAAAAGAAATAGAAAATGCAAAGACATGATTTTATGGTGGTTCACCACAAACTGTGGCTATGTCCACACTGCAGGGAAGATCTCTATTAATGTAAATATTTGAACTTTATATCACAGCTGTTGCTTCAGCTCTTTGAATACAATGCATAATAATCAACCTCCAAAACATAACTATAGTGTCTCAAAGGAAATGAAAAAACAGAACAATTGAAAAGAAACAATAATAAAATGAGCAAAATAAAAGAGTAACCGTTAGGCTTCACATATACACCCAACACTACCTTCCTTATAATTAATTGAGAATGAGAAAGTTAAATATCCAACCCTGTAAATTTATGGACATCAACAGTAGTGGAAGCTTCAAAAATTAGGCAGCGAGGCAAAATTTACCTTCTTCCGATCTGACTAGAAAATTCTATAAAACATCAAATGCATATATAACAATCAATTGCGAGTAAGAGAAGACGGAAAGAGGGGGAGCAATTACCAGGAGTGTCAATGACTTTAATGATTCGGCCATCTTTCCAAGTAGTTTCTTCCAGCTGGCATCGCTGTGTAGTAGATGTAAAGCTGAAGCCTGTTTTAAATATATCGTGACCAAGGATTGAATTACCAGTCGAACTTTTACCATTGCCAGTACGTCCCATTAAAATCAAAGTCGTAGCTTCCATCCTATAGTACGAAGAAACTGGTTAACAGGTGGAATATGTATTATTTCCATTGAATAAACGTTCAATAACAAAGATTAAAATATGCAATAGTGAACCTCTTTCGGTGGTCTTTTATTGAATTAAAAAAAGAAGTTAGTGAATACAATACCCAGCAGCTTTTTCGCTCGTTTTCAATAATCCACCCGCAATACCAATCGTCAATCAGTTAACCAAATTTCGCAGAATGGGATCCTTTTCCTATTTGAAAAAAAAATGCAACACGATGATAGAGATTTCTACAATTATATGCTACTTTGTAATGTTCCCCAACATGAGTGGTGGCTGTGGATTGTTTGAGGAATTTGTTGCTTTAAAAGGCCAAAAGTAAACATTGCGTTGGAAGTAAGGAACGGTGACAGCCAGCGAATATCTTAAGGATAACGATTCCTCCATTGCAGAGAGAATACTTTTTTAAAATGTGGTGTGACATGATCTAAAGAATAGAGACTTGGAAAGATTCTATCCAGCCTTAAACTTCTGATTGTTTTGTTTTCTATTGCGGGAGCAGCAATTAATGATGAAACGTTTCGGGAGAGGCGTACAGTTTTAGCTGGCAGTCACCCATGTTTAATGTAACGAAAAATCAAGCATGCAAAATAATTGCTCTATGATGGATATAATGTTGAAACGGAACTGGAAGAGGCAGAGATAAACTTGATAACTCATTGGGTCTAATGGGAATTTACAATTCTATTATTAGTTCCTCGCAAAGACCGGATACTATTGCTTTCAATCAATTCATATAATATAAAAGATTTAAAAAATTTCAAATGTTTATATCTTTTTCTAATTAATTATTAATTTATAAATCACGTTTTTCATTCATTTGTTGGACCATACTATTTTTGGTGGGGAGAAAATTCAATTCTCTTCAACAAAATACAAATATTTTCTAACAACTCTATCATGCATTAACTACAACTTTATTTTTTTCACATTTCTGACAAGTTGATTAGATTTTGAAAAAAACAATCATTTTTATCTTCCACCTCACACCACTTCCGACAAAAGTAAATGTTAATCAATATTAATTATCACAATATATTTTTCTTACCAAGTTCAAATATAAAGTAATATTTTACATTTCTTATTTTAAATATATTTATTAGTTTTACATTGATGTTTATTTTTGTCAATTGTAAAATCTTATTTATTTTACACTGTTTTAATAGCTACTATTTTACAATCTTGACCTAATTTTCTTTTATACCATTTTACAAATTGTAAAAGTAATGCTACCCCTCAAACTCACTAGATATTTTGGTAGATTGAATTAAGTAATCAAAAAAATATTTTTTAAATTAAATATTTCAACTTATAATTGAATTGGTAGAAATGAGTAGTTCATTCATATAATATAATTGCTATTATTATTTATATATTCCTTAAAATAATATAATTGTTAATAATTTTTAAATTTCCTTCAACCCTCTCTATCATTCTACCTTTACTTGTCATTGTACTAACATATCATTATATATGTTAGCTCTATCTTCATATCCTTCCTTTCTATCTATAAATCTCTATTTTCCTTCTTTTCCAATTATTGGTAGGAACTTTGACACATTGTATCTCTTGTTTGAAATCATTTCCTGTTAAATTGTAGCCCAACTTATGGTAATATATATATATATATATATATATATATATAATTTTCCCCACTAAAAATAGAAAAAAATTGTAAAACATTTTAAAAACTACTTTCTTGATATATACATACATACATACATACATACATATATATAAGCTAGTAGCACTCCTCACTATGGAAGACAATTTTCAAGAAATCTAGTTGGTTATGGTTAGAAGCAAACAATATAATATTTTAATTTTAAATATTTTCACTTTAAATAAACTTGGAACCTAATCATTTTTATTTAAAATCTTTATTCCTATAAATAAATATTTTATATTTTTTTAAAATTTATAAAGTTATCATCAAATTATTTATTTATTTTATATACAGTTATCTAAATTTAGTATAAAATTGTAGTCTTATAAAGATACATTAAATTATTAATTTTAGTTGTATAAAGTTATTATAAAATTACTCTTCAATATTTTATAGTTTAATTCTATATATAGTGTTTAATTTGCATAACTTCAATTTATTTTAACTTTAAGAATATTGTTATGCAAAATATTATAGTGACAAGTATAATTATGGTTATGGTTAGAGTTAAGGTTAGTGTTAGGATTGGAGTTAGGGTTACTATTGCGATTAAAATCTAGGTTAGAGTAAGGGTTAGGGTTACAATTAGAGTTAGAGTTGGATATTGGGTTAGAGTATGAGTATGAGGATGAGTTAGAATTAGAGTTAGAGTTAAAGATAGAGCTAGAGTTAGGGTAAGTTTTAGGATTAGAATTATAGGTAGAGCTAGGTTTAGGCTTAGACTTATGGTTAGGGTTAAAATTATAGGTAGAGTTAGAGCTAGAATTATTGTAAGAGATAGAGTTAGAACTATAATTAGAGTTAGGATGTGAGTCAAAGTCAAGGTTAGAGTTAGATTTAGGGTGAGAATTAAGGTTAGAATGAGGGTTAGGGTTTGGGTTAGGGTTAGCATAAGAGTTAGGGTTTGGATTAGTATTAGGGTTATAGATAAAGTCATGATCAAGGTTATAGTTATGATTACAATTAGAGATAGGTTTAGGGTTATGATTAGATATAGAGTAAGGATTAGAATTTGGATTAGTGTTTTTTTTAGAGTTAAGGTTTGTTGATAAAAAGTACTCAATTATATATTTTCATTGATGTTCCACAAATATTATACTATAACTAACCACTACTAGTTGGAACCAACCTTAGAAGACTCCTATAGTAGCCCAACAAAAGATAAGTTTAGTAATCTAGTTGAAGCCAAGTTAAGTATATCACAAAAGGAGTTCAAATATAACCGAGTTAGAAGTTTAGTGAAAACTAACCAATACTAATATGCATTCAAATTAGTTCTTAACTCAATTGTTGTCATTTCTCTCACATATTATTTCTAACTATCTTCTTTACTTCATATAGTGGTCAAATAATACATTATCTTGTTAATGACTAACTTATCAATTTCCCATTATTTTTTTATGATACTTAACTTCTCATCACTCGTCAATATGACTAGATCTCCTTGATATCTCTTCTTTTCAAATCATCTTCATTGATCAAATGATATACATTATTAGTAAATATCTCTCCAGTGGTTTGACACTTTATCTTTATTGGAACAATTGTTAAGTTTTTATTGATCCAAAATCTTGTTGGTCAGATAATTTCGAACTAATTAAAGTATCATACCAAGATGATTGATAAAGAACTATTTAGAAGAAGAGATAATAAGATGGCCTAGTAGAAATGTTGAGTTATGTGAAATTACAATGGACACTTAAATAGTTAGCTTTAACCAATATAATGTGTTGTTTATTCAAAACACTAGGGGGGAGGATAGTTGTGTTAACAAATACAAGAGATTATAAATGAAGAACTAATATATAGGCTTTAATGAAATTCAAAGAAGAAGATTAAGGAACTTATTATTAAAGCTAAGCTATGCTAGTATTGACCATGTGAATAGTAGAAGTTGAGAAAATATAGTGTCAACTAAGGGCTAGTAAAGATATCAGAGTAGAAAAGTAAAACCTAGCACCAATAAAATAACATGCTTCTTTACATAATGTGATGATATATGGTTTTGGAATAGGAGGCTATGTCATTTGAAATTTAACAATCTAATAAGAATTAGTAAAATGAAGAAATTAAAAGGGTTATTAAAATTGAAGAAACCTAATAATGTCATGTGTTAACAATGTTAGTTGTGAAAAATAATAAACTCTAGTTTCAAGACCCAAACTTATACTTCCAGTGTTCTTTTAGAGCTGGTTCATACTAACCTTTGTATACCTATTGGAGTGGAAATCTTGTGTGGTGACAAATAATTTATTCTATTTATTGATGTCTACTCTAGAATGATGTCTATGATATTTCTTAAAGAAAAATATGATGCATTTAAAATGGTTGAGTAGAATTTGGCTAGAGTTGAAAACGAAATAGGTAGTATCTTGATGTTTCTGAGATCTAATAGAAGTGGTGAATTCCTAACAAGGGAATTCAATACATTCTAAACTGACTGAGTATTCAAGAGATAGATATTTGCACCTTGGACCCCTCCACATACTGGTATAGCTGAAAGGAGGAATAGATCAATCACGAACTATGCTATGACATTGATGACGGAGAAGAATGTTGCATCTAAGTACTAGAGGGAAACTATAAGTACATTATTATATACCTTACATAGAGTACAAGTCAAGAAAGCTACAAACCTTATACCTTCAAAGTTATTTTATGCATATGCACCTAATGTCAAATACTACAATGTCATTGGTAAAAAATGCTACATATTAAAAGATAAAAAAAAATGGAAAACTTCATACAAAAATTTATGAAGGCATATTCTAAGGTTATTCCACCAAGAGTAAAGCATATGACTATTTCAAGTTTAATACTAACAAAGTTGTGGAAAGTGCAAACATGAAAGTTGATGAATATGCAAATAAGAATAAAGTTGACTGTAACAAGGAAGTTAAACACTACATAACCTTTATAATCATTGATCAAGGTGATCCCAACACCTCACCTAAACCTAGGAAGAAAGTTGTTGACCAATAGCGACCAATACATGTCAAGTTACAACAATATCATGTGGAGCATCATGAAATGCATGTTGTGTGTCAAATAGAGTATCTCAATTGTCAGCTACTAAATTCTCAATAGGCTATATATAAATATATATATATATATATATATATATATATATATATATATATATATATATATATATATATATATATATATGAAGTGTTATCTAAAGAAAATTTTCAAGATGAACCTTAAGAAAAGGAAAGAAGAAAATAACCTACATTAGAAAACTATGTAATAAGACATCATGCACGTATTGAAATCATTGGACATAAAGACTTTGAAGTTATGAAAAGAAAATGACTAAGAAGTGACATATGCCTATTATGTGAATATGAGCCCAAATTAGTGAAAGATGCTTTACATAATGACCACTACATATAAGAAATGAATGAAGAGATTGCGTAGATAGAGAAGAATAAATCCTAGTTACTAGTAGCTAGACCTAAAGATAACAATATTATTAGAGAAAACTAGGTATTTAGAAACAAGTTGAATGAGAAAGATGAAGTAACAAGAAACAAAGAAAGACTAGTTTGTAAAGGATATGCCTAACAAGAAAGTATTGACTATGGGGAGACATTTTTTCCTATTGCAATATTGGAAGGAGTGAGAACTTATCTTTCATATTATACTTATAATGTACTCAAAGTATACTAAATGGATGTTAAGTTTACATTTTTAAATAGAATCTTAGAAGAAGTCCAAATTAAACAACATGAAGGATTTGTTGACCCAAGAAAAAGTGATATGTTATCTCAGTTGCCGAAAGACTTATATGGATTTAAAAAAACCCCTAGAGTATGGTATGAAATATTTCATACATATTTGTTGAAGATTGGTTTTGAAATGAAAAATGTTAATAGAAATCAACAATTGGAAATTGAATTGAAAAATGGATACTTTTGGAAGAGATATTTTTATAGGATATCATATTTGGAGGAAAGGATACAATGTGTAAGTCATTTGTAGACAAAATGGAACAACAACTTGATAAGTCTATGTCCGGAGAGATACAATTCTTTGTTGGCTTGCATGTGTGTCAAATGAAGAAAATTATCCACATCACTCAATCAAAATATATCAAGGATTTACTAAAAGCTTTTGTTATGGAACATTCAAGACCAATTGGAATACCTATGGCTACTGGAAATAAAATTGAAAAGAATGATTATTCTACTAATGTGAATGAAACCTTGTATAGATCAATGCTTTGAAAGTTGAAATATGTTATTCATAGAAGACCATATATTGCACTAGCAGTTGTGATTGTTACAATATTTTTTACAAATCCTAAGAATAATCACATGATGGAAATGAAAATAATACTGAGATATTTGAAAATACAAAGGACTATGGATTATATTACAAGAAGAATGACAAGTTTCTTCAAACTAGAAATGTATACTTATGCAGATTGGGCTTGAAATATTGATCAAAGAAAGAGTACTAGTGGTGGAGCTTTCCTTCTATGAAAGACAATAGTTTTATGGACAAGCAAGAAATAAAATTACATCTCCCAATCTACAATAGAAGATGAATATGTAGTAGTAGTAGTTAATTTCTCTAACACAGAATGGATCAAGAAATTGATTAAAGGAATGAAGGAAGAGATCACTAAACATATTGTCATATGTAATAATGGAAGTTCTATAAACACATATAGAACTCCTATTATCCCTACCAAGAGCAATCATGTTTCAATAAAGTATCATTACTTGAGAGAGTTGGTACAAGATAAAGAAGTGAGATTGGATTCTATGAATACTAAGGAACAAATAGATGATATATTCAAAAAATTTACCTAAGGATTGACATGAGTATCTAAAAGGAAAATTGGGGGTGATTCCTCTAACTAAGGATACTTAAGCTAACATGGAGCTTTACATCAAATGTTTTGATCAAAATATCTTACAAGTTGATGTACAAGGTCATAATTTAGGACCTCCATAAATTTGTTAATGGGAAGCATAAGAAGTTAAACCAGTCATACACAAGATGACATAAGAAGGACCTAGTTTCAATAATTGACTAGGGTATATCTACATGTTGAAGATGTGTGAGGAGAGTTAACTTAAGATGTTGAAGAATATTAATGCTAATTAAGTACGGAAATGTCTTTGGTATTATTGTCAAAGAGGGAAAGATTATATAGGTTGACATAAGTAAGATGTAAGAGGAAGTAGTTTGGAAGTTACCTATGTAGTAATTAGAGAGTACAGTGTTAACCTGAAGAGTGATAGTGAAGAATTTTATAAGTTGTATATCATCAAGGGAGTCTATGTTGCATATTAAAGTTGTATGGATGTGAATTAGAAGGAAACTAAAAGGGAGATTATTGGACACTAAGAGGAGAATCATAATGAAACTAAGGATATTAATGAAAGTTTAATACTAAACATAGAGGGAGATTCTTAAACCAAGTTAATTTTTTTTCTGAATTTCATGGTAACTAGAGGTGTAGCAATCAATTCCAAAGAGAAATATTATTGGAAACTATGTCAAACATTGTTAGCAAGACAATTGCTACCTTTGTAGAGTGTCATATCAAGACGATTGATGAAGTGGAGTTGAGAACAAGAGATAACAAGAGGACCTAGTGGAAAGGTTGAGTTATATGAAATTGTAATAAGGACTTGATCAGTTAGACTTTGTCAAGAAAATATGTTGTTTAATCAGAAAACTTAGTTTACGTTACCGATAAGTTTCTATAGAGACTAAGTGAATTGGATATTAAATATAAGTTGATTGAAATGTTTAAAAGTTTAATTGGTACACCTAGACTACAATATAATTTATTCACCGTAGTCACCCCCTCCTCACCCCCCCTTCCCCCCACCCCTGCCCCCCACTCCCTGCCTCCCTCCCTCTCACTTATTCTAAATTTTCCTAACATATCTTACCATTAGGTTTGACATCAATGGCAACCTGACAATTACTTCAATTGTAGTTTCCAACAATATTTACTATGAGACCCAATTTTCCACAATGATAACATGTTGGATTCTTAGGTTTTGGAAGTAAATGTAATTTTTCTATATTATTCTTTATTTTGTGACTCCCCTTTCTTATTTTTACATAGCACAATATCGCCTACTCAACTTATATATTTCTTAATATTCTCACTTTTTAACTATTTAAATAATTTCTTCATGCTTTCCTTAGATCATTTAAACCTTTCATTTTTTTATTTCTTAGTTCCTAGGTCATTTCTTAGTTATTCATTTTCTAATATTAATCGAATGATCTCTTTCATATTTCTAACAATCCAATGATTAACATTGAGTGGCTATTTTTCCACATCATAGTTATTTTGTATCAACCTATGTATTTAGGCATGTTTATTATCTAGTTTTTTTGTCATTTTCATTTTTTTGTTCTTCTTCCATTCACTTGTCATGATTAAATTTCATATTTTGTTCAAGTTCTTTAGCCATTCTTACTAATTAGACTTCATCTCATTTCATTTTTTATTTTACCTTCTTAGTTAAGTATTTGTTCTTTTCCATCAAATCTAATATAGCTTGTTTTGATTCATGAGATAGGATACCATATGATATTTCTTCAAATTATTCTTTCTTACATTGTGCATCAATTTATTGATGTGTTGATTACTCCCTTCTATTTAGCGGATTCTTCAAGTTCTCTTTAATTTTGCCAATTTCACCCATTGCAATTTTTGACTCGAGTCTATGATTCTCTATCACCTTTTCTTATCTATAAAATTCCATACCATTGCATATTTTCTCTCTATTGGTTAAAATTATTAACTATTGATCAATCTATAATACCAAATTTCTAAAATTTTGTTGATAGGGTAAGGCGTTGGGGGTGGGGTTGGATTGGTTTCTTCTAAAACTTTTAAATTTAAACACCAATACATGTATGTCCTCAAATTTTATTCATAAATTTAAAAAATAAATAGAATAATTAAAAATTTAATAATAGATGCAACAATAAATTATCAAACTTCTATAAAAATACATAGAAATGATTTGGTCTCATATAAACCCTTAGTTGGAGGGAAATTACATTGGCGATGGTACCCACAAATCCTTTATAGTTAAAACATAAATGGTGCTTGATTAGAGCATATAGAAGTATCACATTTGTGATTTATTAGTTGCAAGTAATACAATAAGACATTAAATGATACATTGTGAATATATTTTCACAATGTTCAATCATGTGCTTAGTTAGGAGATTTACAATATCCTTGATCTATTCATTTTTACTAACCACTAATATCTCTCTCTCTCTCTCTCTCTCTCTCTCTCTCTCTCTCTCACACACACACACACACACACACACACACACACACACACACACACAAGTATTAACCTTTCTCCTTTCTCTCTCTAGCTAACCTATAACCCCCCTTGGATACTAAACCCTAACCCATCTCTCTCTCTCTCTCTCTCTCTCTCTCTCTCAAACACACACACACACCAAAAAAAAAATTATACTCTATCAATCTCACACTAAATTGTATTATTTCTCTCATTAACTTAGAACCTTCAAATTTTCTCACTAAATAATAACATCTCTCTCTCTCTCTCTCTCTCTCTCTCTCTCTCTCTCTCTCTCTCTCTCTCTCTCTCTCTCTCTCTCTCTCTTTGAATATCCCCAAACTCTCCCTGTATCACACTAACCCCTAACCATATACCCTCACTCCCTTCCCACCAACCCTCTCCCTCACATTCACACTCATGAATACCTAGCTCTATCTCTTACTAAAACCTAATATCCTGCAATAATATAATAGGAGAGAGATCTTAGGCTTTTTAAATTATTTTATTTGTGTGTCACAGAGACATAGAGAGAGAGGGAGGGAGGAAGGGAGGGAGGGATATATATATATATATATATATATATATATATATATAGAGAGAGAGAGAGAGAGAGTATGGTTACCTATTCATTCCATGTTTGGAAAATAATGAATACCTATTTTAGACCATGGTTAATTTAAATGATTGAAATCTTTCCATCTCTAACTAGTTTTGTCTATTAGTGTTAAACACAGTCATTTTACAAGGCATAGTCAGACAGTCATCACTATGACCGAGCTACTCTTTGTAAGTTGAGTCATGTAAATAAGAAGTTATGTACCAAGCTCTATAGAAGCTAAGTAAGTGTATGGTCACTAACTATTTTCTATATGAGCTAAACTTACCATTGACCAAGTAGTTTTAAGCACACAAGTGTTGAGTAACATAGTATGAGATGACAACAATATACACCAGGCAACAACAATGCCAAGTATCACAAAATAGTAAATTTCGAGCAATGAAAAGTTTGCATAAAAGTATGGAATGGGATTTATTTTGAGGTAAATCCATTTTGACCTCACATGAAATGAAAATTTAATCTATTAAGATGTTGTTAAAGAGACTTTTACATGTGAATGATGTGGATTATAGATCCCTATGTTTTGTGATCAACAATTCAGATGGAGAGGATATTTTGGAAGCATCTAAAAAACTCTTTATGAAACTCTTTAAATAGATAATATCCTAACGTAGATGGTTTGGTATGAATATGGAATGAATTATAGAAGTGTATGCATGTGAAAAAGGAGTAATATGTGAATAGTAGAGTAAAGAATCAAGATCAGATTAAAAGTCAATGAAAGAGTTCCATTATCTCTTAATAGAGCAGGTGACCTATTCAAATTAGTGAAGAGAAAGGGGAAGAAAAGTATTAGTAGATTAGAGGAGAGGAAAATTTAGCAAGGAGAACACTTGAAATCAGCTTATAGAGCATATTTTGAGTCAAGTACTAAATAAGTCATAACCAAATTGAATCAAGGTAAATCTCTTAATAGAGTGGTCCTAACAAATCTTTGTAAATCTCCTAATAGAGTCATTACTTTGTTGCATGTGTTAAAATATTTTAATAAGGTGAGACCTAATAATCTCTTAAGATTTTAATGAGATAGACCCCTCATAGGGTATATCATATTTTATGATCAAACATTATAACCATAACATGATAATTTTATTATTGTAGTGGTGAAGATTTTTTGGTGTCATTGCCACCCTAGTTTTACCTTCACCTTGGAGGGTTTCATGGTAAGAAATATTATGTTATGTATTTATTTTCATCCTTGTGATAGATCAAATTTACAAGTTACAAAAAGTTTATTATTACAAGTTCTGCATGCATAAAGTAACTCGTGAATGTGTGAATGAATTAGTGAAAAGTAAAGCTCTCAAGATTATGATTCTGTAGTGCCTCTCATTTTTGCAATCTATACTTTGTCTATTTTGATTTGAGAGATACTTGATACTCTTATTTTGTACCTTTTGATGACTCTAGGGTCGAATGCTATACTTTGATTTAGTACCATAGATGTTGTACTGCTATGCTATTTAGTTTATCATAGTTGCATGTTGATGTTATTTTGAGATGACAATAGATCTATGATGATATCTGGTTATATGGTTTATTTGGACATATTTTTTGATTATGTTATGAGATGAATTTTATGCTATGATTATTTTCTTCATTCTTGTACCTTTAAGCTTTCTACGAATGTGAGTGATGTAAATGGATTAAATAGGTATTTTAATACATGTTTCTTTAGCTATGATATTATATGCAATGGTAGTGGCAAATGGAGTTAGTGATTCAGCTATTCATATTTTTCCAATGTCATTCTTGTATTGTCGGCGTACCCTTACTTAGCTGTTTAAATATAAATCTTTTGGTGATTAGTAAATCCAAACTCATCTACATTATGTAATTTGACCAGTGAGTGTGTCTATGCATTTAGAATTTTTAAATCTTTTTGGATTTATTTTCTGACAGCTTTGCCTTAGGTGAATTTCCATTAAGGATAATAACCTATTTTGATTTGGATCGGTTTGAAGTTTAGCTACTCCAGCTAGCTAATTTCTAGAATCAACTATTCACTCAAAAGGTAAATAAGTATTGGAAAAGTGAATTCATTATGGACTTCTCACTTTTTAGAATTTGAAATTTGAGAGCCATTTTGGAAATCCTCTTTGGAAGGATTCTTATTTTTGTCATTCTAGGAGTTGTGGGCATCGGATCTTTGTGAGGTTGGTCTCATTGGATTTGGCTTGGGGAGTTTATGTTTTGCCATCATTTTCAGTAGATTTGGTTGATGATTTATTTTATTGTGCGAGTTACTATTTTTGCCCCTTTCGTTGTCAGGTAGGTCTTTCTCATTTTATTATTTTCACTCTGTTTGAACTTCCAATTCTTGCAGCAATTTGTTAGGAGGCTATGAACTAGTGTTCCCTTCCATTTTTGTTTGCTAGTCCTCCCCAGTTGGTCGGGTATGAACATTTTCCCTATTTTTGAAATGGGGGTTTGGGTTTTTGAGTTGTTATGCTAGCCATTTTTGCATACAATGTCCAATTTAAATTATTTTTGGATTTTTCGGGTTTTTGCACCCAAAGGCCAAATAGGTTTCAATTTTGAAAATTTTCCAAAATTTGGGGGTTTTGCCTCATTTTACGTGCCACCCTATTTTCTCAAGTTTTCTTGTCACAATGTGGGTTGTGGAATTGGATGATTCATTTGGATATCCATCAGACCACTTTTTTAGTTTATGTTGCATTGGGATGCGTGTAGCATCCGTCATCTCAATTACATTTTTGATTGATTGACTTCTGTTTGTGTTCGCATCCTATCCTTGTGTATGATCTTCGTGATGGTGGTGCACCCCACATATGTACATCTATTGGGTGACCTATGGGGCCCGATCTTCCATGGTACTTTGAGAAGTTGTGATCATTAGGGTTGGGTTGGGAGTTTGCATGCCTATGGGCACTCATCGTTGGATGAGCATGGGTAGGGTAGGGTAGCATATGGAGTGGGCTTCTATCATGCATTTTGGTGTCCATTTCCCATTTGGCTGAAGAATTTCTTAATTAAGTGATAACTATAGATAATAAAATGCTTGTGCCAAGCCATACTATTGAGGGATGCTAAATCCGCATGATCTAAGCTTGGGCTTTTTGATGCCAAGCAACTCTCCATGATGTTAGCCCCTACTTAGTAGCCTTTGAGATGTCTGACCAAGACCTATAGTTTATCCATTGTCTTTGTCTTGAGAACAGGACTCAAGACTAAGACCTAGTTACTTGATATGGGTCATTGTTTCTCCCTACTACCTTATGGGAGCAATGTGAAGGCTCGATGTGTAATCACACAACTAAGGGAACATGGTTCCATTTGGTGGGATGGAGAGAGAAAAAGGCTTAGTATCAATGTCATATATCTCACTTGAGAGATCTTTGAGGAAAGGTTCAAAGAGAAGTTTCTATCACCATAGTATCGAGAAGCTTGCATTGATGAATTCCATGAGCTTAAATAGAGCTTTATAATGGTTGATCAATATGAGAAGAAATTCCTTGGTTTTAAATAGTATTTGAGCTATAGGCATGATGATGCACTTATCGCCCAACATTTTTTTAGAAGCCTCTAAGAGTCCATTATTGGTGATGTTCATGCTCATCAACCAAGAACACTTGATCTTGCCATTGAGAAGGAAAGAATCATTGAGAGCAATGTGGCTAGGGGGTACAGTGGTAAATTTGACTCTCAAATCCAAAGTGCTTAGAATTCAGGATAGGATGTTTAGTTTTCTCAGTATTCTGGGAATGGCCAAGCCTAATCATCACCCTCTCAAGATGGTTATGATGGCCACAATCATAACAGGAATAAAGGAAAATTTCCTAAAGGTGGACAAACTTCTATTACTTTAGGAAAGAAAGGAGGTAATCAATAGTGAGGATATAAATCTCAGCAAGATCATCCTCCTTAGAGTGTTCAAAAGAATTCTAGTAGGGGTAGTGCACCTTATCCTAGTGCTACTCAGGGTGGTCATGGAACAAGAGCCAACTTTTTTGGGAACTATTATTCTTGTGGCCAACCTAGCCATAAATATCATGATTATTCCATCAGACCATCCATAGGGCCTAGTAAGGGTGTAGTGAGATCTGAGCCTACTATGGTAGATGCAAGATGGAACTACAGAGTCTTTGTTGTAGTTGACAATCGTCAAGTTGAGCATTAAGGTATGGTAGTCAAGGCTATAGGTATGTTACATGGTATTTAAACTTTAGTTTTTTTTGACTCTAGTACTTTAGATTCTTTTATTTCACCATCTCTTGTTCAATGATGTGGGCTAGTGGTAGTGCTTCAAGTTGATAGTTGGTAGGTTGAGTTAGCCACGGGTTCTAAGGTGGTTGCTGACTTGTTGGTTAGGAGTTGTTGTTTGAATTTGGGAACCTTCATGAGCATAGTGGATCTACACATTCTACCTTTGGGATCATATGGCATTATGTTGGGCATGGATTGGTTAGGCACCCACTAAGAAAATATCTATTGCCATCGTAAGGTGGTACAATGTATTGATGACATAAGTGGGTAGGTGGAACTATTGAGAGTCCAAAGACCAGTCTCACTTCGTATGATCTTAGCTAATCAGCTGAAGTAGACTATGCAGAAGGGTTGTTAGTTATTTCTTGTGTCTCTTAATGATCTCGAGGAAGCTAAGGGCCTTACAGTAACACTTGATGATCACCCAGTCCTCCATGAGTATGCCGATGTATTTCTTGATGAGATTCCAGATATGCCACCATAGTGTGACATTGAATTTTTGATTGATCTTATACTAGGAGTGGAGCCAATTTCACAAGCTCCTTACCACATGAAAACTTAGGATTTGAGCAAGCTCAAATTGTAGTTGGAGGAATTGTTGGCCAAGAGCCATATTCATCTTGGTGTATCGCCATAGGGTGCACTGATTATCATTGTGAAGAAGAAGGATGGTTCATTGCATTTGTGCATCGATTACTAGCAGTTAAATAAAGTGAAGGTGAAGAATTGTTATCCTTTTTTGGGGATAAATGAATTGTTTGATCAGATGAAGAGAGCACAAGTGTTCTCAAATATTGATCTTAAATCAGGATACCATCAGCTTTGTATCTAGTAGGCTGATATTCATCAAATAACTTTTCATAAATAATATGGGCATTATGAGTTCACGGTTGTACCCTTTGGGTTAAACAATGCACTATTAGTTTTTATGAGTTTGATAAATGGTGTATTCCACACTTACCTCAATTAGTGTGTCCTTTTTTTCTTGGATGACATATTTATCTATTCAAAGATTGTGGAGGAGCATGAAGTCCACTTACATAAGGTATTATAGTGCTTGAGAGACCATCAGTTGTATGGTAACCTAAGTAAATGTGGGTTCTTCTATTCTGAGGTGAAGAAAATTTGTGCTATCATCGATTGGCTAACACCCACTAATGTCTCAAAGGTTCATAGTTTCATGGGGTTGGCAGGTTACTATCATTGCTTTGTGAAGGATTTCTCATGAGTAGCCCATCCCATCACTTCTCTTCAGAGGAAACGGAAGAAGTTTGTTTGGTTAGACTAGTATGAGGTAGCATTTAATACTCTTAAGGAGTGTTTGACTAGTGCACCAGTCCTTGTAGTGCCTAATCCTATAGGTGATTTCATGGTTTGCATAGATTCTTTGTAGGAAGGCATGGGTGTGGTGTTAATGCAAGATGGTTGAGTGATTGCTTTTGAGTCTAGAAAACTCAAAGATAATGAGCTTAACTACCCCACTCATGATTTGGAACTCACAGTCATAGTGCATGCCCTTGTCCGTTAGAGGCATTTTCTTTTGGGACATAGGTTTGAGTTGCATAGCGATCATAGGAGCTTGCAGTATATCTTTACTCAACCAAACCTAAATGCATGGCAGCGTCACTGGATGGAGTTCTTGTGTGAGTATGAATTTTTTATTCATTACATTAAAGGGAAGGAGAATGTTGTCACAGATGCTTTGAGCAAAAGGTGACATGAGGTATTAGTGTTGTCATTGGGAGTGGATTTGTGAGGCCATATTTTGGAGGGTTTTCCTAGTGACACTTGGTATCAGGAGGTGAAGGCAGAGATCGAGTTTGGACATACCCTTGAGGGGAGGATTTTAGGTTATATGCTTGAGTCTGATGGAATATTGCATCACATGGGGCATATCTATGTACTCATGTCAAGTGATCTTTGTACCTTGGTTTTGTCAAAAGCACATCATGTACCATATTCCACACATCCTGGTGTTAAGAAGATGCATGCTAATCTCAAATAGCTATACTTTTGGGTAGGGATTAGACATGATCTTGCTGATTTTCTAGCCACATACCATTCCAGAGTGGAACTGGGATATGATATCTATTGATTTTATCACAGGGTTGCCTATGTCATTGTAGAGACATGATTGTATCATGGTGATAATGGACAAGTTGTCCAAGGTAGCACATTTTTTTCCCATGACAGCATCCTACACAGCTTCTTCTATAGCGCATGTTTTCTTGGAAAATATTGTTTGTTTGCATGGGATTCCTCGTTGGATTATTTTGGATAGAGATCCAATGTTTAGTTCTGCACTATGGACATCTTTCTAGCATGCTTTGGGTGCATAGCTAAATTTTAGTTTAGCTTATCACCGAAAGATCGATGGTCAGACTGAGAGAGTAAATCAAATTTTAGAGGTTATGCTTCACATGTATGCTATGCATAGGCAGGTGAAGTGAAAGGACTATTTGTACCTTTTTGAGTTTGCATACAATAATGGGTATCATAGTTCTCTTGGCATGTCATCTTTTTAGGCCTTGTATGGTAGACCATGCCATACCCCTTTGAGTTGGGATCGTTTAGAGGACCGCGTTTTTTTGGGTCCAAAGATGCTTCAAGATATTGAGCAATAGGTTGTTTGCATTAGGGAGCATTTGGTTACTTCTCAAGACAGGCAGAAGAAGTATGCAAATGCCCATAGGTTGGATCATCACATTTTTGTTGGTGGCAAGGTGTTTTTAAGAGTGCATCCTAGGGAGAGTCCCATCCATTATGGGAAAGACTCTAAATTGGTGCCACGTTTTGTCAAACCTTTTGAGATCCTCAAGAGGATTGGTCCCATTGCTTATCAACTAGCGTTGTCACCTAGCCTATTGTGCATTCATGATGTTTTTCATGTTTCTATGTTGAGATAGTATATTTTAGATCTGACCCATGTTCTTGATTGGGATGCTTTGCAAGTAGTGGATGGGTAGCTTACTTTGGAGCCCATTCCTATCCTACAACACTAGAGGCTAACCTTGCAAGCTTGGGACATAAAGTAGGTAAGGGTCCAATGGGACCTGAGCAATGAGACATTTGCAACTTGGGAGGATGCTTCAAAACTTAGGGGATTGTACCCCTACTTTTTTGCTAGCTTTTAGGAGTAAGCCTATCCTAGTGGGGGAGGATGTAGTGCCTCTTGTGTTTGTAGTCTATAGCTTGTCTATTTAGATTTGAGATATACTTGATACTCTTATTTTGTACCTTGTGATGACCCGAGGGTCAAATTTTATACTTTGATTCAGTACCATAGATGTTGTACTACTATGCTATTTAGTTTATCATATTTTCATGTTGATGCTATTTTGAGATGACAGTAGATCTATGATGATATCTAGTTATATGGTTTATTTGGATATATTTGTTGATTATGTTATGAGATGAATTTTATGCTATAGTTATTTACTTCATTCTTATATCATTATGCCTTCTGTGAACATGAGTGATGTAAATGGATTAAATAGGTATTTTAATGTATGTTGGTTCAACTATGATGTTATATGCAATTGCACTTGATCATTTATTTTAGTGTGCAGGAATTATATCCCTTCTAGTGGCGAATGGAGTTAGTGATTCAGCTATTCATATTTTTCCAATGTCATCCCTTTATGGTTGATGCACCCTTATTTGGTTGTTTAAATCTAAATCTTTTGGTGATTAGTAAATCTGAATTCATCTGCATTATGTGATTAGACTAGTGAGTGTGTTTATGCATTTAGAAGTTCACATTTATCGCAAAAGTGTTAAGTGATTTTCTATGATTTTGGATTTTTGAGTTTTAAATCTTTTCAAATTTATTTTCTAGTGGCTTTTCCTTAGGTAAATTTCCATTATAGATAATAACCTATTTTTGTTTGAATAAATTTAGAGCTTAGCTGCTCTAGATGGCTAATTTCTAGAATTGACTATCCACTCAAAAATTGAATAAGTATTGGAAAAGTGAATTCATTATGGACTTCTCAGTTTTTAGAATTTGAAATTTGAGAGCCATTTTGGAAATCCTCTTCTAAAGGATTCTTTTTTTGTTCATTCTAGGAGCTGTGATCATGGGATCTTCATGAGGTTGGTCTCGTTCGATTCAGCTCATGGAGTTTATTCTTTGCAATCATTTTTAGCAGATTTGGTAGGTGATTTATTTTATTGTGCAAGTTGCTTTTTCTACCCCTTTTTTTGTCAATTATGACTTTCTCATTTTATTGTTTTCGCTCTATTTTAGCTTCTGATTCTTGCAACAATTTGTTAGGAGGTTGAGAACTAGTGTTCCCCTTCATTTCTATTTGCTAGTTTTTCCTTGTTGGTTGAGTATGAATGTTTTACCTATTTTTGAAATGGGGGTTTGAGTTTTTGAGTCATTATGATGGCCATTTTTGCATATGGTGTTTGATTTCAACTATGTTTGGATTTTTGGGGTTTTTTCACCTAAAGGAAAAATGGGTTTTAGTTTCAAAAAATTTCCAAAATTTAGGGTTTTTGCCTTGTTTTACATGCCACACTATTTTCTCAGGTTTTTTGGGCACAATGTGGGTCATGGAATTGGATGATCCATTTGGATATCCATCAGACCTCTTTTGCACTTTATGTTACATTGGGATGCATGTAACATTTGTCATCTTCATTATGTTTTTAGTTTATTAACTTATGTTTGTGTTCTCATCCTATCCTTGTGTATGATCTTTGTGATGGTGGTGTGCCCCACACATGTACATCTATTGGGTAACCTGTGGGGCGTGATATTCTATGGTACTTCTAGAAGTTGTGATCATTGGAGTTGGGTTGGGAGTTTTCTTGCCTATGGGCACTCATTGTTGGATGAGCATGGGTAGGGCAAGGTAGCATATGGAGGGGGCTTCTATCATGCATTCTGGTGTCCATTTCCCATTTGACTGAAGAAGTTCTTAATTAAGTGATAACTAAAGAAAATATTGGGTTGTAATAAAACTAAAGATAATAAAATGCTTGTGTTGAGCCATTTTGGTGAGGGATGTTGAATCCACGTGATCTGAGCTTGGGCTTTTCAATGCCAAGTGACTCTCCATGATGTCAGCCCCTACTTACTTGCCTTTGAGATGTCTAACCAGGACCTATAGTTTATGCATTATCTTTTTCTTGGGTTCAATCATCATACTACTTGGCCTGCGTGTTATTCATGGATGTTGTTTTGCATGTGTTTGTGGTTGGATCATTATCTGCATCAACATGATGGGTGTGGACCTATAGGTACCACATGGTTGGGAGGTGTAGCTACCTTCACCACTGCTAGGGACTGGTGTATAAAGATAGTCTTATATCCTAGTGCGATTGTTGCTAGATGTGTTCACTTGGTACTTCTATTTATAGAGTATGCTTTCTTGTGATTTATGATTTCATTGGGATGTTTTTTATCATGTTTAGATGATCTTAGTTTTGATGCATTCCTTATTGTGATGATTAGCATGTGATAGGTGATGTTATCTACTTGCAGGTTTATCTTCTATTGTACTACTAGCATATTAGATTTCCTTATGCTTTTGGTTATTATCATGTTTAGTAGTGACATCCCTATTATGATAGTACCAATGATTTGATCAATCAGTTGGGATGTTATGCATGGGGGATGGCTAGGGCCCATAATGGCCTTATGATGTCATTGATGGTTGGGAGGAATCATGTACTTACTTGATTACTCTGTACATTGCGATGTTATTTTAGTTATTGCGATGTTGCTTTAGTTCACTGTGATATTCCTTTTGTACTTTTACTCTTATCTATTAGATGGTTAGATGTTGTTCTTTTCGTATTTCCTTATTCGATTCAAGGGTTCTTTCGTTGACATCTGGATTCAATACTCCCCAATGTGGAGGTTCTAAACTTAGTTTTAGTCTATTGTTTCACCTTAAGTTATTTTCTTTAGTTCCCTAGGAAACCTTTTATTAGTTGACACAAAAATTTATCACATGCCAATTGAAACTATATCATGCATCCCTTGATTCTATCGTACACCTCTTGGAGAAATCGCATGATACTAGAAAGTATCTTACCTCCTTGTAAGAAATTTTATATGACACCCTTAAAGTGTCATAGGCCTTTGGGAGAAGTATCACCCAGTCCTTGAAAGTGTTGCCCTCCTTCTTTAGAAATGTCGTGCGATACTTTTCTAGTGCTATATTAAAGTATCACTTGGTTTTTGTAAAAACCTGTGTGGGCAGGCAACAGGCACTTTCCGATCATGTCTAAACTTTTTGAGAGTTGATTTGGATACCCTCTTTGGTTCTCTTCAACCCTATGGTGTTGCATTTTGATTTTAGTTGTGTGTGTTTCTGTGGTGAGTCTCTTGGGGTTTAAAATATATCATTTAAGTATGAGTTGACATATATTACTTATACTTAAGATATATGTTAATATATTCAGCAATTCATTTGAGATAGGTTCTAGACCTCTACAAGCTAAGATAAAGATTCTAGGAAATTTCAGGGCTTTAGAAATCTAGACTTAGCCAAATTTCAAGGCTTTAGGATTTCAGACTTAGCCAATTTTTCAGGAGTTAGCATTTGTCTATCATCTTGGTTGATCTTGTATGTTTTCTTATTTATGTTTTATTTAGTAGTGGCATTTGAAGATCTATTTGTGTTGGTTGATTATCAATCTTCCATTGTGATCTTTATGATCTATGTAGGTTGCTATCATGTGCACTTACACTTGGTTTTAAAAAAAATTATTATCTTGCTCGTTTTCATCCTTGTTTCCAAAGATCTCCGAGCGGGTCATTACAGATTCACCCCCCTTTTAGTATCGTGTTTATCTTGTTTATAAATCCATCATTAAACAATTGGAATTAGAGTATTGGTTCTCTTAGAAAGGATTAAATGCTTGGAGATTATATCTTAGAGAAGGAGGTTTTGAAACTAGACAAGGTTATTGACAATCAAGTGATAGAAATTCAACTCAAACTACAACAACTTGAGAAAGAAAGATAAGATTTAAATCATTCCTTAAAAATGAGAAAGAAATTTTCTATCTAGATAAAACAATTTCCTATAAGGAAGTTGAGATTGAAGGATTGATTGAATCAATCAATCCAAATGAAAAAGAATCTATAGATCCACTTGAAAAGAAAAGGACTCTTGAATGATGAAATAAGAGGACTAAAAAGAGACCATGAAATCCAATCAGTAAGATTATGTGAAGTGACTGAACAAAAGAAGAATGTTGAAGAATACAAGACTATGGTTGAAGAAAAAAAAAGGGTAATGGTTACCAGAATTGAAGAAAGATATTAGATGTGCAAAAGATAAAAACACTCAAGTGTACATGATGAATCAATTGATGCTTGAAAATTAGGAATTGAATTATAAGGATGTGGAAATTGGAAATCTCAAATAACAAAGAGACACACTAAAGAATAAACTAGAAATTAAGAAAGAATCTATGGAGAGATTCAACAACCCTAGAAAGGAAATGAAGTACTTTGAAGAATTAATGAAATTTCTCCAGGCTCTTCTCTTATTTTTCCTGATGGCCTCCCCTCCCTTTTCAACCATAATTTCTATCATCTATTCTAGGGGTTAAATGGGGACCTCCAGGGGGGAGGTGGGTGCAATAGGGTTGGCGGGAAAATCAGCGTAGTCACTGAGATGATCATGGGTTGGGGTCTGGTCCAATTTTCTTTTCTTGGGGTTATCCTTGGTTACCAAGGGGGTCAGCTCCTTCTTGTCATTATCTTTCTCCTTGTCATCTTCCAACTCACTTTCCTTCTCTGCCACCAAATCCACCTCCTCTGACTCCGTATCTGACTCATCACTAGACTCCTTAGGATGAGGGGAAGGGGGGTTAGGGGGAGGGCACCTGGGGCTCTTCCTACTAGGGAAGTGGGGAGAGGGTTTGGGTTTTGGGGTTTTAGACTTGATAGATTTCACAACATGCACTTCCCTTGAGTCTGAGCTGGCAGTGTCCTCCGAGGAGCCACCCGAAACCCCAATGGACTTGGCTCTTGTCTGGGTTTTCAGAAACTCAAAAATGAGGAGCAGAAGACCTTCGTGAAGGGTGGGGTTCTTGATAGGACATTTCTTGTAACTCTCTATATTCTTAGTCATAGAAGTATAAATATAGAAAGGAAAGGAGATTTTCACTTTATGTCTAAAATGATTAAGCAGAACAAAATGATGGGTCTTGATTCTATCAAACCTGTGCTCCAAAGTGACATACTCTATGATGATCCTCAGAAAAAGCCCCCAAAACTTCTTGATGGACTCAATGTCATAGTTGGTGTCAATCTTTACCAGTTTTCTTTTCTCCTTGTCATTGTCGACGAAAGCGTTGATAGCATTGGCAGACATCTTCTTATCCCTGAAGAAGCTCATGCCTTCTTGGGAGAAGCCTGTCACCTCCGCATATGAGACCCTCTGTGATTTGGTGGGAGACACCATCAATTTTGACCTTTTCATTGTGCCAGGTTTCAACCATAATCTTGGTAATCCCTGCTTTGAAACCATGGAGCCTCTCCATGAAGTTTCTTATGCCACCCTTTTGGAGTTTTTTCCAAACCTTCCCTTTTTCTTTCCAGCTCTCCATTTCTCCCCATGGCTCTCTTCTAATCCTTTCTCCCACCATTGCGATATTATGCCTCTCTAACCCTAAACCCTTAACATAATTGCAGAGCTCAAAGATGAAAAAATCACTAAGGATGAGAGCTTTAATGCGCATGTTATTGGGTTTAACTCTAGCTTTCTTCTGCTCGTGTAATCCATACATGTTATTATGAAATGGTGGGGGTTTCGCATAACTCCAAATGATTCCCTTTCTAAAACATGAATTAGCATGTCTCATCATCATAAAAAGATTTTGAGTTGGTACCTTGGATTTTCTCCTTTCGAATGAGCTCCATAGCCACCGCCGGAAAATGATTATTGTTTCCCCACGTCATCATCGAATTGAATGTGACCACTGCATTTGCGAACCAATCAGCAACCACGTTAGCTTCACGGTAGACATGGCTAACATGGTAATTTTTAAATTTTCTCAAGTCTATTTTTAGGTCCTCAATTATGCTTTCAATGGTCCATGATGGTTTGGTTACTCCTAAAATACAATTTTTTATATTTAGGGAGTCTCCTTCAAGCCACAGTTGTTCAATCCTTGAGTCCAGGGCCAACTTAACGGTGAGTCTAGCCGCACTGGGTTCAGCCAAATGGTTGGTTTGGTGACCAATAGGGAAGGAGATAGCAGCAATTCCCCCTCCCAAGCTGTTTCTTATGATTCCACCGCATCCGACGGGACCAGGGTTCCCCTTAGCTACTTCATCGAAATTGGCTTTATGCCAGTTTTCGGAGGGTAAGGACTAAGTAGCTTGCTGTCTTCTTTTGATCCTGTCTTCTTTCCTCATCTTAATTTTCCCTCTGTCCTTTATGTTTCCATCTCTAGTTGCGGAATAGTTCTCTTTCATGAGGCCATCAATTTTCTCTGCTATAATACCCTTAGGAACTTCTCTATCTTTGAATATCCTATTGTTGCGCTCCTTCCAAATTCCCCAGCAAAAGTGTGGGATAATCCAGGAACTCAAAATTTGGGATTCTAGGCCTTTGTGGTTGCTACTCCACTGAATGAAGAAATCCTGGATACTGGCTAGCAGGCACTAGTAGAAGTTCATATTGGAAGTTAGAAGACTCCACACTCTAGAGGAAAAGGGGCAGTGAATGAAAGTGTGATTAACCATTTCCAAGTCATGCTTACAGAGGCAGGATCTGCTGGGAATAATTTGGCCTCTCTTGGCTAAATTATCCAGGGTAAGGATTTTTTCTTGCAAGAGGAGCCAAAAGAAAATGTTGATTTTGGGTGTTAATCTAGGGGTCCAGGCCTTGGCCCAAATAGGTTTCTCCCCTGTGCCCACAAGGGAAAGATAGCCTGAGGCTATAGTATAATGTCCTCCAGAAGAGTCTCCCCAGACTAAGGCATCACCTATCTGGTTGATGTTGAAAGCATACAAAGAGGCCATCAAAGGCTTAAGATCTTGTGAAAGATCTACTATATTGTGCCATTCATTCCCATTTCTATAGTTCCTAACCAACATACCATATCTGCCTATTGCCTGATCAGCCCACCTGCCGAATGAAGGATGGTTATTGAGAGGTTCCTAAAAAAGACAACTGTCCTACCAAAAAAGGATTGTGTCTCCCATTCTAACTTTCTATTTGGCCCTAGATTTAGCAAGGGCAAGGGCCTTCAAGATACTATTCCAAATGTTAGAACCCAATGGTAGCTCGGCCCCCTAGAAAATGGAGGAGAGAGACAGGCCTCCCAGGTACTTCTCAGCCAAGTTATTATGATTCATGATTTTAAAAGTTATTACATGTTTAAAATGAAAGAAGTGGGAGACTACAAGATCAGAGAAGCATATGCAAAGTTGTGTAACAGAGTAATCTTCAAGGATGAATATTAAACTATTGAGAGGAAAGGGTTAACTTGTGCCCTAGAATTTTTAAATAATTTCAAGATTGAATTGATGAAGATTTTTTAGAACATAATCCATGATATGAAGTATTTGTTACAAAATAGAACCATAGAAATCATAAAGAAAATGATTCATTGGGTTACAGGCTATCCAACCCTAGAAAATAAAAAAACCATGTGATGCTTGAGTTGTGCAGATGTTGAGTTAAATATAGGAGCTAAGTGGAATGGATGAGGGTTTTCAATTACAAACATGTTTGATCCACTAATGAAATTTATAATGAGTGTTATTTCTCATAAGTTTTACCAGTCAAGTAGAGTAGATTGAACATTGTGTCATGCATGGTAGTGGATCAAGCATGTAAGATAGTAATGAAAGATCATGAATATAGTCCTGCTAAGTTGAAAAAATTGCAACCAGCAGAGAATGTCATCTATAGGAAAAGAAAAGAGTTCGATGTCTAAGTTTGGATCCCTCATTTAATGTATTATTTTTAATATCCAAAAGTATTTTCCTAGTGTTGGTGATTTTGTTTGGGAACAAGACAAACGTGTGACTAGGAAAATAAATGAATACATTACTTACTTAGGGGGGAATTTTGATAATGTAATGGATGCCTATTTTGATGAATTTAAGCAACGAATGAAAATGAGGATGAGGATATCTGAAGAATTGGTCACAAGGTATTACAATGGCATATATTTTCTTGTAGATACAAAAAACACATTTGCATAGGTAGTAAAGCCAAGAAAGGCTTTATTACATTTTTTTAGTATGAAATAGATAGGGATTTAGTGAGTGCAAATATTGTTGCATTATTGAATGAAGAGATAGAAATCGATGCTAAAACTTTTGGGAAATATGAGGAAGATAAATAAAGAATAATTGTAAATATCAAGATTACTTCTAAGGATAAGAAAAGGAAAATAATGATTGAAGATCTAGAAACAAAACTAGGCACTATAGGCAAGGAAAAGGAACCACTAAAATTAACATATTGTGGTCTTTTAGAAGGTGACGACAAAGATAGTGGTAATGAGGAAGAGGAAGAAGTAGAAGGAGACAATGGTAAGGACGTAGTTTTTGTCACTCGACCAAGAAAGAAGGCTAAAGGAACCATGAAGAAGCTAGTAGTAACAACCCTCTATTCTCCAACCCCAAACAAGCTCAGGACTTACGCAACTTCTAGTGCTGACCAAACTACAAAATAGAGTGTAGCAAAGGCTATGGAGCCCAATGCCCCTGAATCAAAGAGAAGGAGATTGGTTAGAGAACCACCTAAGGGGCTATCTAATTCTATTGAGGAGATTGGTTAGAGAACCAAAATTAAGGAGGCTATGATGGATATGATTACAAATTACAAGCTATTTCCTAGTGAAATTGAGAAGAAGATGCCCAATGATTTATTCAAGAAAATATAAAGGATATGGAAGTAGGTATAAGAAGATGAGAAAAATATAACGATTGGCACATTAGTTAGAGTAATGTCTGATTTGTCCTAGGAGTAACAAGGAACACTTTTGGTAAAGTATAGGAGAGTATTTGTACCCAGGTATAAATATTTTTTATCTTAAAGAATAAAATGAAATCTACAAAATAATAGGATGAATTACTTTCAAAAAGAATTTTTGAGTGAAAAACCAATGCAACAGATAAAGACACTATAAACATGAAAAATGATTATATAAGTGTAGAAAGTCTAGGTGTGCCAAGTCCACAAGGAAGCATGTCATTAGTACATGCTAACATCCATAACACTCCAAAGGCTAGGCAATCTAGGCACACAAATATAGAGAGAGGAGTTAAGGCCAAAGAAACAACTGTAGATAGTTTGACCATGAAAGCACCTCACATTGAGGAAAACAAAGAAATAAGAAAAGTTGAATTGAGTACAACTATTGTTTTCTGGAGCACTGCAGTCACAACATGACCAAGTAGTAAAACTCCTTCACCAACACCTAATGTAGTGCTGAACAATAGAAATCCTTCAACACAAAGAGGCAAATCAATAAAGGATACTTCACTATCTATTGAGGTTAGTCTAGATGAAATAATTAAGATGCAACAATTACAATTGGAAAATCTCACCTTGGAACAAATAGTTTTGTTACAAGAAGTTTTGGTGAAGAAAAAATGACAAGAAGGGCTAAGGAGAGAACAACAAAAAACATATTTGTTGGTGCTTTTGATATTCAAAATTCTAATGAAGATGCTCCAATCATTACCCATCTTGTAAGTATTATTGAATAAGTTAATTCTAGTAACATGGAGTCAAATGAAAAATTGATAGATTGGTCTACAAGATGTTTCAAGAATAAGATTGTGGAATTTTTTTCCATAACCATTGTTGAATAGAAAGTGTAATTGCAAGAGAAAATATTGGTTATAGAAAAAATAATTAAAAAGGTACAAAATTTTGTTAGATGTGCCAAGATTCACAAGTTATTTTGGAATCCATTTCCACCCATTCCACTGAGCAAAAGCCATGACATAAGTTCTCAAAAACAAGGGGGAATTGGATTTGGAAAATATATTTTTTAAGGGAGAAAAAAAAAAGGAAATGGATTTATATTCATTTTACATTGTTTATTGACTATTCATAATTGTCATAAGTCATAAGACTTAGTGGGAGAGCTTATATCAAATTTTATTTATAACTATGCAAATATGACAAAGTGTTTTTTCCGCTAGTGTCAAAGGGAGAGACTGTTGGTATGTATAACTATTATTGTCTATGAGTGTCAAACACTTAGTCATTTATAGGGTAGAGCCATATGGTCATCACTATGATCATTATACTCTATATAAGTTGAGTCGTGTACATAAACAAGTATGTACTGAGCTCTATAGGAGTTGAGTAAGTGTATGGTCACCAAGTATTTTCTATATGAGATGAGCTCAACATTGACTGAGATGTTTCAAGCACACAAGTGTCAAGTTACACAATATGAGTTGAGACAATATAGGCCAAGCAACAACAATGTCAAGTATCAAAACATAGTAAATATTGAGCGACAAAAAATTTACATAAAACAAGAACCCTTGTGAAAGCCCAAGAAGAGAGGCAAGGAGAGGAGAACACATGTAAGTTGTCAGAAGTATTTGAGATGGCTATGCATGATGAGGGGGATATTTTGGACATCTAGACCCTAGAAATACCATAGTTATATGAGGGTTTTATAGGCAAAGAAATGGCTATGTCAGGATAAGGGAATGCATGTAGCCCAGCCCCAAATGTGGGAGCTAGTTCATCCTTCAAAAATGAAACCCTTGTGGATTCTCTACTAGGAATTGTTGAAGTTCTTTCACCTACTTTGACAGGGGAAAACCTTGATATTTTTAATAGGTATGTTGAATGAAAATTCACAAATAGAAATAATAGAGGGGGAAATAAAGTAGATGTCAGGCCAACCAAGAGGGTTGGCCAACCTCCAACTAGGATCATCCATCAAAAGGAAATGGAAAAGGAAATTGCTCAAGAAAAATAGAGAACCCTAAAGGAAACCTAGAGCCATAAAAGATGAAGGTCATATCTTGGAATGTGAGAGAGATGAATAGCCACAAGAAATTGTACAAAATCAAATAAAAGATCATTGAACTCATGTCTAATTTGGTTTTTTCGGAGGAAGTTAAAATGACTACACAGGTCTTCTTGAGGGAGGGTAGTTATGTTTGACCAGGTGATAGCTACACATATTATGAGGCTAATGGTGCTTCTAGATGGATTTCCATGATGTAAAATCTACATAAGGAATTGGGAGTGGTCATCTCTACCAACACATATTTTTTTGCCACCAAATTCACCAACTAGATTGCCAGCTAAACTATTTTAAATATTTATGCCTCTAATACTCGAAATGGAAGGCTTGTTTTTTGGGATGAGGCATTCACTATTGCTGAATATATAATACCTAGAAATATTTTTATTTGGGGGATTTCAAATCCCCTTTTTATCCCTCAGAGAAGATGGGAGGACTGTAGCATTTCTTGGATAGTACGCAGGATTTGGAACATCTCGAACCACTAGATGCTACTTTTCTCCTAGACAAAAAATTTAACCAAATGGAGACCTTCTAGATATGATATTATGTGGAACTTGCATAATGAATTTAGAGACTATGTTGTATATTGGTTGGATGCCCTAGTAGAAGGTATGACCATGTTCCAAATTGCTAGAAAACTAGAGAGAATCCATAAGGAGGTTAAGGAATGATGAAAATCATCTTTTGGGAGCTTAGCCAAAGAAAAGAAGGATACAAAAAAGAAGTTGATTGATCTCTAAAATCAAATTGCAGAAAGTGGAACTTAGATAGTGCAATAGTAGGAGGAGATGGAGTGCTGAGAAAAATGAAACTCCCTCCTAAATAAGGAGGAAATCTTCTAGAAAGAGAGATCTAGGGTCCAATGGTTTGAGGAGTGAGACAAAAACATGACATTCTTCCATAGATCAGCCTCAAGGAGAAAAAATATAAACACTATAAAAATTTTAGGGGATGATAATAACTAGGAGGTCACTGAAATGGACTAAATAGAACAAACAACCAATTTATATTCCCAGGAAATGTATAATCCCCCACTATTAACAATAACCTACACAGTGACATCCCACAAGCCTTTCAACAAGTGATTACTAACTAGATGAATGAGGGGATTATGTGTAATGTCAAAAATGAAGAAATTAGAGTGGTTGTCCTTAGTATGAACTATTATAAAGCCCCCAACTCCAACGGGTTCCCCCTACCTTCTTCCCAAAATTATGGGACATTGTTAAGTATGACGTTATTCATGTTGTTGGGGACTTTTTTAGAATGGGGAAGCTATTGAAGGAGCTTAATCAAACCTTCCTTTTTCTCATTCCTAAGACTGAGGACCCTTGAAGGATCAAGAACATTACACCCATTAGTCTTTATAACACTATCTACAAGATCCTTGCTAAAGTTATGGTGAATCTCTTCAAGGCCCTCCTAGTAAAATTCATTACTTCTCATTATAGTAACCTTGTGCCTAGGAGAAAGATTCTTAACATAGTAAGAACTACCTGTGAGTGATACATTCTATGGATGTATCTAAAAACTTAGGTATGGCTCTTAAACTAGATATATTTAAAGCCTATGATAAGGTTAGAAATAACTTCTTATTTTTTATCCTTATCAAACATGGCTTTAATGAGAAGGTTCTTAAAATTATAAATAATGTTTTGACTTATGTTACTTTCTTAGTGACTATTAATGGTGCCCTAGTAAAATTATTCTCTTCCTCTGAAGGTCTTTGTTAGGGTGACCCTTATCCCCCTATCTCTTTACTTTTGTTGCAGAAGTTTTAAGAAAATATCTAGTCTCTTTATCTAATTTTGGCAAAATTAAGGCCATTAAGTCTACATCATGGTACCTCCCTCAAGTCTTATGATAGTTTATAGATGATACTTTCCTACTTGCCATATTCTCTATCCATGAAGCCAAAGAATGGAAAGACATCTTCAATAGTTAAGTGCTAGTCTCTGGCCAATGTATAACCTACCAAAAAGGTAAAGTTTTTCTTAACACTTGTGCTAGTTTGTAGGAAAGGGTGAATAGTATCCTTTGATGTGAGAAGGTGACACTTCCAAACACCTATCTTTGTCTACTCCTCACTATTAAAGAGATCCCCAACCATTTCTAGAATGGTCTCATGTAACGATTACAAATGAAGCTAAAGGGATGGAAAGAAAAAATATTCAGCAATGTTGGCAAATGACAACTCCTCTCATTCTCCCTATAAGGAATTTTGATGTACATCATATCTATCGTTAAACTTCCAAACAAATTCAAAGACATCATTAAGAAAAGTCAGCATAATTTTCTATTGTCCTAAACTAAAGAAAAGGCTAGAATGAGCTTGGTTAGTTGGGAGAAATATTTTAGACCTACAACTCATAGAGGATTAAATATGAGGAGTATTGGACACTTGAATAAGGCCATATTAACAAAAATTGGCTGGAAACTAGTAAATTCCTAGGGCAAGTGGAGTAACATCATAATGGTAAAATACTTTGGGAGATTGTCTTCCCACAAATTTATATGGGCATAGGCTCTACCCCAGGGCTCTAATATTTGGAATAACATTGTTAACACCCAAAAGATCCTAAGAAAGGGTGGTCATTGGATCATGGGGAATGGTAATTCAATTGACTTCTAAGAAGATCAATCGATCCATGATGACCCCCCTATGGAAACTAAGTTTTCTCCTCTATGTGAGTTGTGCACTAGAAGGTATGGCCCTCAAAGTTGATAATTTATCACTCCTAATAGAAAATGGATTACCTTCCAGAATCTTTAACCAAGGGAATTGAGTTTAGCTAATGAATTGTAGGATCTCTTACAAACCTATAGTATTCCCTTCATCCTAGTTAAGAACTCCTTAGTTTGGAAACTCACACCCTTGGGGGAGTTTGCTATCAAACATGCTTATCTTTATGCTTCGATGGAGGAAGGGGAATAGGAAGATAGGAAAAAAGCTTGACACCCTTGGTTAGTACAAAAAATAAACTTCTTTTGGTGGTTTTCTCTGCATGGGTCAATCCTTACTAAGTTGATAAGCTTCAGGGTCGAGGATGCCAACTTGCCAATTGGTGTGATTTATGCCTCAAAGATACTAAATATATTCCACACCTGCTCATGCACTCCCCTTTTCTATGGACATCTAGAGGGAGGTTCTTGCTATATTGGTGATCATTTGGTGTAAGAATAATGAGTTGAAGCAATTTTTCCACTAGGATGGCCTCGCTATCCATCCTTATCTAAGAAACCTATAGTTGGTTCTCCCACCTTATGTCTCATGGAAATATAGAAAGGAGAGGAGCACTTAGATTTTTATGGAACAAGCCACAACTAGCTTCAGATTGGCTCAAAAACTTATCACTCCATTGAAAGAATGCAACATGATCTAGTGCTTGAACCACCCCTCATCACCTAACTAAAACTAATATAAATTGGGTTTCTGCTTGGAGTGTGAATCTAATGGTGGCACAAATTTGACAATTCTATAATCTTGGCAAGAAAGGAGATGGTGTGGTACTTCCCTGCCCCATGAGTCCTACATCAAGCTAAATTTTGATGGGTTTGCCACAATGGGCAGTACTATTGTGTGAGGTATCCTTCAAAATGGCCTAGGAAATTTTTTGGCCACTTATTTGTGCAACTATGGTGGAGGCTCTAATAATAAAGTCTAGGTGCTTGCACTTCTTTGGGGTCTAAGAATTGTGAGAGATTGGGGAGTCACTAAGATGGTCATAGAGGGGGAGTCTATGATAATCATCAAGACTGCTATGTTGACATTTAGTCAAGTTTTTTATTAGTAAGAATACTTATTCAGATTCTATATGGCTACTAAGCTCAATGAATAATCTACAATTTTTGCCATTTATTTTAGTAGCCACCGAGAACTATAGTTCATATTGAGCATTCCATTGGTTACCAAGTGAATTTAGTTAGTGTGATGTCTAATAGTTCAACTTGAGTAGTGTAGTAGTTACCGAGATTTTCAGTTTCTACTGAGCTAACAGTTCATATAAAAGCAAAGCAAGTATTAACTGAGCTCAATGAAGATTAGTGTTTACTGAGTGCAATCATGGTAAACAATTAATTTAGTTTCTACCAAGTTACATAGTATCTATCAAGTCATAGTACAGACTGAGTTCAAGACTACATTAAAGTGATTAGTATGGACTAAGCTTCTACTTCTATCGAGTGCATGATGATGTTGAGTAATGACAGTAGATGCCAAGTATTAGAACTTCACCAAGTCATTCTTCAGAACCCAAGTATCTACATTTAGGCCAACTTTCTAATATTGATGTTAACTTGTATAATGGTCAACTTTGTAATTATGTAAATTGGATTGATATATATGTAATGTATTGTACCATATCCAAGTATGATAGTGTGAAAAAGGTGACAATGTGAATGTAATGTAAAAAATGGAAGCATGCAAATCAGCAGCAGACAAAGTGTATTATAAGGCCATATTAGAAAAGGAGCAGTAGAGTCATATCAATCACATAAAGGTGATCAATACTTCAAGGAATATCTATCATCAATTCATTTTTAAGTTAGAGGTCTATTGTTTCATCCTAACAGGTTAACTAGCTTCAAATCGTTTAACAAGGTAGACTTAATAGTCTTTTCTTAAATCTCTTTATTGAGTGCATACTTTATCATATGCTTGTAAAACCTCTAATAAAGTGGATCTAGTAGTCCTAATTTCTCCTAATAAAGAAGATCATCATAAGTGATCAATGTAAGACTTAACCAGCCAACTTTATGATACAGTATTGAAGTTTTGTGAGTATCATGCCCACCCCAGTCTTACTTTCTATTTGAAAAGTTTTTGGGTCATCAAATTATTGTGTTCAAGTGTTATGAACGTTTTATGTTTCAAATTTTTCATACATGCAAGTAGATTATATTTGATGAATTAAATGGTAATTGGATTATTGCAAAAAGGATTTTAATATGTCAAAGTTTTTGAGGTTATTGATTCACCCCTCCCCTCTCAGTAACCTAGCTAGTCTTGAATATTTCTAACAATTGATATCAGAGCTTTGTGGTTCTTAGGCTAAATTTTGATAGCTTGAGCAAAGATCAAAGGACAATGGAGATATTTAGGCTTGACAAAGCCATTGATAATGAAAAGCTAGATCTAGAGATAGCCATAGCCCAACTCAAGAAAGCAAAGAAGCATCTTTCACAATCTCTAAAAAGAAGGAAGGAACTTGCTAATTAGATGAATGATCATCAATATATTGAAGAAAAGGTTGAAGATTTTTTTCCCTTTACGTAGCTCAGATGAATCAAATGATGCAATCAAAGAACAACTACAAAATAATGGTTCCTTGCAAGAAGAAGTAAGAAAATTGAAAAGGGAACAAGAAATTTAGTCAATTAGATTATGTAAAATTTTGGAATAGAGAAACAAGGAAAAAGAAGAATTGGATGGAAGGAACAATGAAATTCTAAATCAAACCCTTCAGCAAGAAGACCTTATTGATCAACTCTCCAATGAAAATGAAGAAATCATGAGCCTGAGATCTAAAAATGAAAGGATAAGGAATAATCTAAACTTTGAAAGATAAATCAATGAAAGATTGAGAAATGATATGAATTATAAAAAGAAACTCAATGAAAGAATAATGAAATCCCAAGTAGACATGGATCAATTAAATCAGTTGAATGAGTAGAATCTTTATAGGCAAAAGGGTAAAGAAGGAATTAGATACAAAGAAGAAGATGAATCCTCCAAACAAGTTGCGCAAAAGAATAAAAAACTTACTTGCAACCACTGTGGTAAGATAGGTCATACATCAAACAAATTTTGGACTAATGGAAAAGCTAAATTCAATGGAAAATTCTACAATTATAGTGAGCATGGTCATAGAGCTAATGAATGCAAAGAAAAATCAAAATTTGAGGGCAAGTGTCACAAATGCAAAAAATAAGGTCAAATGCATTTGAATTCAAATCCAAGTCATTCAATCAAACATAACAAATTGTGAAGGCAATATTTGGTTGGGACTAGAATACTTGGTGTTGATGTCATTACTATGGATAATATGGACACATTGGCATGAATCATGTTAGAAATCAGATAAGAAGAAAAGATACCACCATAAGATGTTTCAGTTGTACCAAACTTGGGCATATAGCTAAGAATTGCATGAATATAGGAGGAATTGAAGATGAACGAAGACAAAAGTAGATAACATCAAGTAGCAGATGAGAGAGTAGTGGATTCCTAAATTTACTAAGCAAGCTAGTTCAAGCAATGATGGTCATGTCACTCAAGAAGTGGGTGAATCCACCATTTCCAACTACATTCTTCAGGAAGAATTGGAACTATGTTGTTAAGATCACATCCTAATAGTTCCAATTGAAAGGAAGAAAATATCTAAATTACTATTCGAGATACAAAAGGATCATTAAGTGAGATTGGTAATAGTTATCCCCTAGTCGACTTCTCTATCAAGCAACGTTGGGTCATGGACTCTACTGAGCAAAGTCAGGAGTTACATGGACATGTTTGGTTGGTGAGTTATGAAGCTTTTACTGAGAAATCCAAATGAATAGTGGATGACATGTTGTCGCACATAATGTCAAACACTATGTCATCACAACTACCATTATATTGAGCATTAATGGTGAATTTTTATCAAAAAGGTAGGAAATTGAATTCATTTTTACTGAGAATTCTAAGTATTATTGCGAAGAAGAGATTTGTAGAATGATGAAGTGACTTTGAGCACAATTTGTAGCTAAGTTCTTCAAGATTTTTATTGCTTATTGAGTAGCCATGGTAATAGCATCAAGTAGCACCAAGAACAAAAGGAAATTGTCAAAGATGTTGGTCTAAGGAGTTGAATGGAAAATCCCTGATTTCAAACTTCTATTGGTGATAGCTGAAACCCTCAACCCAAATGGAGCATAGTTGTAGATCCCTCCCAAGTTACTTCTCATTAATGATATCCAAACTCATTTTAAATGTACAATTCAAGAAATCAAAACCCTATAAATGGACGATGTCCTAGGTGAACTCAATGTTAATGATATTCTTAAGCCCAAACATAAAAATTTGGAAGACAAGGGTTTAACCCATATTCCCAATACGATTCAAAGCATCTAAATAAAATGGATCAAATACATCCTTAGCTATGTTCACAATGATCAATTATGGCTTGAGCAACTAGTCTTGATCACCAAGAAAATGATTCATCATATCACTAGTCTCCCCATGCTCACCAAGGCCAAAGTTATGAAAACCCTAGGTCAGGTGGAGTTGGAGAAGAAAACTCTAGCCCAGTGGGATGAAAGAGGCATGAAAATTAGTAGTGTGACTAATGCAAAGTTGAAATTTGGTCCATGTCATAACCCTCAAGATTTATAGTTCAAGCCATCTCAATAGCATGTCATGTGATGCAATTGACCTAGCCTAGAAGGTTGTGAAGAATAATTTGTCATATGAACTTTCAGATTTGTTGTCGAAGTAGTTCAAGAAAAATATGGAAAGCATTAGAATCTCCAAGAACAATCCTTGCAAATTCAGTTCATTGTTGACATGTTTTTTTTTTCTATGTTCAAAAGTTTTTCTCTTCAAAAGACATGGTAGTATGGAGAAAAGATGTGCTAGAATTGTATCAGATTAATGAATATATTTTTGAAATGGGAGAGAATTTTGTTAGCATTATGGATAACTATTTTGAAGTCTTCAAGGAAAAGATGAATAATAGAATTAGGATTTCCAAGAAATTGGTTGAAGATTACAAGAATGATGTTTGTTTCATGGCAGATAGTGACAGAGTCTACATTCAGGTAGTAAGATCTAGAGTTGTATGGGTAAAACCTCTTCCGTATGAGGTTAAAATTGATGAAACCAAAGATATCTTTGAAGCCCTGGTCGATGAGCTGATTGATCCAAAGGAACCATACTTTGGAACCTATGATGAGGCCAAGGCAAGAATAGAGCTTGAGATCAAGCTTCCATAGGTGGTTAACAAAGGCAAGAGGAGGATAGCCAAATTGAAATCATCTACACCTCTTTTTTTGATTGAGGTAAAAAGAGAAGATATTGAAGAAGCAGAGGATAAAGAGAAATCATAAAAGAAAGAAGAACTAGTGAAGAAGAAAGGCAAGGTGATCATCACCAAGCCACTAAAGCCATCCACTGCAGTATTTACTAGAGGATCCAGGAAGAAGGAAAATAAGGAAGGTAGTCATGTTATCTTCAATTGACCTCTACCTACATTTTAGGAAAGGCTCAAGGTGCTAAGAGAATGTGCTAGTGTGCATAACTTTAAAGGTCTCAAGTATGAGACAAGGACTGTAGTAAAGCAGAAAGAAGTTGAGGATCTAATTAATGGAAGTACTCTTCAAACTAGTTAGCATCATAGATCCCTACAATTTTGTTAGAAAAGATCAAGGTAATATGGGAGAATACCAAGTAGACTATCAAAGATATTTTTGTACAAACCTCAAGACAACTAGTGCCCAACTTGACAGATGAAAAAGTAAACAAAATGAGAAAAAAATGACTCTTAAGTTCAATACTTGTCTAGTTTTGATCAGAGATATAGAGTATGTTTTTGAGGAATGCCACAACCACATGGAGAAATGTGTTCCATCTTCAAAAATTGATTGAGTATCCAGTGGAGATCAAAGATGATGATGGTGATAGTGAGAAGGATGAAGGTAATGATGAAGACTCCACTCAATTTGTCATAGTTGATTATCTAGAGCTGATGAAGGATGATGAAGAAGAGAAAAAGGAAGAAGTTATAGAGGAATCCAAGCATGATGATGAGGAGACTGACCCAGCCAAGGTAGCTGTAGCTATCATTTCCTCACTTCCTCACTCTCTAGCTAAAATTGCAACATCATCAAGCTCAAAGATAGCTTCAGCAAGTTTGATTATGACAACCACTGACACATCAAATGTCCAATCACTCTTAGCTACCTCACAGCTCAGCATATCACTGATAGAAGTGTCTATGACTTCATCTACCAAGCTACAACATCCTTCAGCAGTTGAGTTAGAATCAACAACAATAGATACAATATGTTCTACTCTTTTGTACTCTTTTGCAATAAGTATAGTTTTGGATTCTACAATTTTGGCTACTTCAGTTTTGGATACCTCTATACGTACTTTAGTTTTGGATTTAGTAAGCATACCAGTTAGTATTCCTTTGGTTGGCACTATACAAATTTTCATTTCTAGTCCTACAATCTCTACTATTGTTTCTATACAAAATTCAAAGGCATTAAGTACAAGGATAGTTGAACCTAAGGTTCAACTGAGTACAAGATTTTTGAGTAAAGGAAAGGAGAAAGAAGGGGATATAGATTTAGATGAGGAGATTGAAATTCCCAAGTGGAACATTTATAATCTCATTGTGGATCAAAAGCACATAGTCAGTGAACCTCCAAAAGAAGGAACAACAATAGAAACTTAGATAGGAGAGAGACAGAGAGTATAAAATTATAGATGATGCCAAGAACAATTTTAGTGATGCTATAGGTGTTGAAGTTGATACTTCTCAACATATTTTGTTGCAATTAGAAAATGTGGTTAGTAAGTTTAATGAGGATACCAATGGTCAAGAAAAGTTGATTGGGAAAGTAGAGAAGAAATTTTATACTAAAGTGTTTGAGCACATTGCTCAGCAAATAGCTATCCAACAAGTGGAGCTTTCCTCAATTTTGAAAAATCTCGAAACCTCTTGCACAAATGTAATATAACTTTTTGCAAAGTTGTGTGATGCTACTGAATCATAAAGGAAATAAAGAGAAAACTAACAAAGGTTGATAAGGATCTGAAGGCCAGTGCACAATAGTTGCAACTCGACTCAAGTTCAAGCTTTGCACATCATATGAAAATCAAATTGTTTTCAGATATTCAGGTAGAGTTGTAGAGAGAGAGAGAAAGGATCCGGTCTACATTGTTAGATATTAAGAATATGCTCCTTCTCATCATGGATACAATGTAGAAGCATATTATTTATTCAAAAATAGTGATCCATGAAAACAACTTCTCCATTGTAGATCACATGATCTAGCTATCTAAAAAAGTACAAGTTTCTCTACATACATGCAAAGTTTTGCAAGAGAACTGGGATAAGACCTTAACACTCATTCTTAAGGTACATTTTGATTTTCTTTCACATTTTGGTGTCTCCATGTAAATAAGTTGTGAATAAATCTTTGGCGCTACTATCAAAAAGAGGGAGAAATACTTGTTATACTATGGGGAGAGAAACTTAATATTGGGAGAGACACTTGTTATGATATGTATATTGTATGAAGGAGAATCATGCAAAAGGAGAAAGTGTATATAGTAGATATTTTTTAGATATAGTATATTGCATATACTTGCAAAGATAAATTTTGAAAATCTCAAAAACATTATACCATACCAAGCTAATTATCACACTATGATGTATATAAGTTTTGGTTGATAAGTCTTTTTGTCACTAATGCCAAAGGGGGAGATTGTTGACATTCGGTCAATTTTGTTATTAGTGACAAAACTTATTCCAATTTTGTATGGCTACCGAGCTCAATGAATAGTCTAAAATGTATGCCATGTATTTCAGTAGCCACCAAGCACTATGATTCGTAATTAGCATTTCATACTGTGCATTCCAATGGTTACCAAGTGGATTTAGCTAGTGTGAAGTTTAAAAATTCTACTTGAGTAGTTTAGTGGTTACTGAGCTTTGCAATTTCTAACAATTCTTGTAAAAGCAGAGCTAGTATTAACCAAGTTGTATGAGGATTAGTCTTTACTGAGTGTAGTCATGGAAAACAAGTAATTCAGTTTCTATCGAGTTATATAGTATCTAATGAGTCACCAGTGTAGGCCAAGTTTGAGACTACATTGAAGTGATTAGTATGGATCGAGCTTCTACTTCTACTTGGTGCATGATGATTATGAGTAATGATAGTGGATGTCAAGTATCAGAACTTCACCATCTCAGTCTTCAGAACTTGAGTATCTACATTTAGGCTGACTTTGTAATATTGATGTTAACTTGTATGATGGTAAACTTTGTAATTATGTAAACTAGATTGATATATATGTAATTTATTATATCCTATCCAAGTATGGTAGTGTGAAAATGGTGATAGTGTGAATGTAATGTGAAAAAGGAAGCATGCGAATCAGAAATAAACAAAGTGTATCGTAAGGCCATATCAGAAAAGGAGCATCAAAGTGATATCAATCACATAAAGATGATTAGTACTTCAAGGAATATCTATCATCAATTTAGTTGTAAGTTAGAGATCCACTATTTCATCCTAATAGGTGAACTAGATTCAAATCCTTTAACAAGGTAGACTTAACAGACCTTTCCTATATCTCTTTACCAAGTGCATACTTTATTGTATGTTTTTAAAACATCTAACAAGGTGGACCTAGTAGTCCTAATTGCTCCTAATAGGGTAGATCATCAGAAGCAATGAATGTAAACCTTAACCAACCAACTTTATGCTGCAATATTGAAGTTTTGTGGGTATCATCTCCACCCCATTTTTACTTTCTATTTGGAAGGTTTCTAGCTCACCAAATTATTGAGTTCGAGTGTTATGAATGTTTAATGTTTTTAGATTCTCATACATGCAAGTAGATCAGATTTGATGAATTAAATGGTAATTTGATTATTGCAAAAAGGATCTGAATCTATTGATTCACCCCTCCCCTCTTAGTAACCTAGCTAGTCTTGAATATTTCCAACATGCTCAGAAAGAGAGAAAATGTAATTGAGTGATTAGAAACATAATCAATGAAATATAAAAGATGATGGAAGATTATCACCATATAAATGTCACACATATAAATTAGGAAGGAATCAAAATAGTGGCTAACCTTGCCAAAGTTGGTCATGGTGTCATGTAGTTAGCGAAATGGGATGATGTCAGTTTATTGCCATCATCAACTCAAGTTGTTGTGAAAAGGGAGTGCAACTTTAGTAATGATGCATGAAATTTCAAATTACGTGGCATTTCTCCTTTTTAATACATGGTCATAGGAATGTGGCACTTCGTAAAGGGTTTTATTGGCATGCTTGGGCATTGAGTAACATTTGTGTCCTAACTACCATGAATATTGATCATTTTCATAAAAGGAGGTAGAGGAGGGATTTAGCTAGATTTAAATAATGATTTTGTAATGATCATAAATATAAATTGGTTAATCCTCATAATTGGTACAACTAGTGATGATCATTTGTGGATGGAAGGGACAACCCACACATACTAGGTTTGGAGTTTTTTTGTTTCTTGAGAAACATTATGGATTTATGATGACTATGAATTTCCTTTTCATTTTCTCCATTGTCACTTTGCATAGTACATTTTGAAACTCCAAGACCTGGTGCAAGGATATGTCATTAGAAGAGTTGGTTGTGGACTTGGTATATGCCATGGGTACTAGTGATTGTATTAAACTAGTAGGTGTGGAGGAATATATCAATAGAAGTGAAGTGACAATGGTCTACTTGTAGGAGGATGGCCTTCTACCTTATGTGGATGGTACAGTTAAACACAATGAGGTCTAGAAAAGTTATTGTTGATGGCATGAGCTTTGAAATTTTTGAAGAAAGCATTGTGAGGGTGGGGGATTTTCTATTGGATAGAAAGAAATGGTGAAAGAAATATAAGTTCAATGATAAGGTAAGCTTGCAAAATTCTTCAAATTCAAGGAGGAACCGAATATATTGCGGGGTGGGTTTGAATGGGATTCCTTGCCTAAGACAGGGGATGTCATCATCTATCCAATTATCTGATACATTAACTTGGAGACCACTGCTAGCTACTATATTATTATCACTTTCCTATCATGAATCATTTTAGAAGTCATGACCTTATCTCTTTTCTATTTATGTTACAACATTCATTGGAAGATAACATTTGTAAGGATAGAAAGAAATATGAGGGGAAACCCTTATCCTTTATCCACTAGGGCCTCATGAATAAAATTTCCATCCAACACCTATCTCTGAATCCCCCTCTCTTGATTAACCCCTGGCCTTTATCACCCCTCAGACCTCCCTAGATCCTAGCTCTAGCTCTACTCTTAAGAGGTCCAAGAAAACCTACTATCACCAAGATCAAAATTATCAATGAGGTTAAACTTAGAATTATTGAGTTAGATTTAGACACCAAGAATGGAAAATAGTGTGCTAGGGGAACCAAAAAGCATCATTAGCTAGAGAAATTTAAGACCCCTCCCCTAAATTACAACTCTAGCTATAAATACTCTGATAGTGAGGAGAAACCTACCAAAAAGGAAAGACTACACTAGGATCTTAAACCTACCCCCAGCTCTATAAACCCATCCCATGTCTTTGATACTGTAGAAGCTACCCTAGCTCATAGTGAGGGGAAGACATCACTTCTCCTAGGAAGGAAACCCCCAAGGAAATAGGGAGGAAAGGTAGACATAGCCACACTAAGACACCATTGGAGAGGCTCGAGAAGGCCATGAGGGAATTCACTCTATGGCCATAACCCTCTACTTCCTATAGGCTAACATAGAGGAGAAGGACCTAGGAAAGACAACTAATATAACTTCATCTATAGACTCCTAGTAGAGAACTAACTAAAAATCGTCCAAGAAAAACCTATGAAAGTGGAGGAGAAGGATGCACTAAGGGAAGTACCTGAGGAGTAGAAGAATGGTAACTAGGAGAAGTAAGAGAGAATCTAGCCTAGGATCTATTGTGTTTTATTGCTTTTGTTATGTTTATGTTTATGAAATTTACACCCCATGGAGTTTTTTGGATTATGTACATTATAGTGACCAATAGTAGTGATGCTTTTAATTTTTGTTGGTTTATTATTCAGTTTCTTATGAATAGTAGTTTAAGGATTGTGGCTAATGAAAATCTAGCTCTAAACATATTATGGCCTTTGATGTTTAAGGTTGGTATAGGTTAGATAAATGGGAGGTAACCTCTAGGTGAATTCTTAGACTTTTTGTATGCTAGGGAGAACTCGCCTGTCTTTTTGGCTACTATCAACTACTTCAAAAACATTTACATTGATAGTATAGATTGCAATATCAAATCCATGTAACTTATATTCTAAGCCCAAAATAATCTCCTATATAAAAAGACATTTGAAAGGTTAAGATTTTCTTATGTTCTCAAGAGGAGGGATCTCACATCCCCTAGTGCTCTTGACTTCTACCTAGAAGCTACCCAAAATTAGGGATGTACTCCTAAACCAAGGACTTACTTAGATCTAGAAAAATATATCAAGATGTATTTTAGAGGAAAATAAAAGAGTTGGTTGAATGGAAACTTTGTTTTGATTAGCTATCACAATATTTCCACATGTAAGTAAGAATTGTAGGACCTCAGCATCACCCCCAAAAAATGAGCACATAAAATGAAATGAAAATTTTGATATGGAACAAACCAACAAGGATATGGAAAAAAATTGGAGAAAGAAGGAAGTATAAGGAAAGAGTGGAACCTATATAGTTGAGCTTACCCAATTTAATGGATCAGGTGATCACACACCTCAAACTAAGAAAATAAGGTAAGTAAGGAATTATATATTTCAATGTTACATTTTACATTAGTTCCTAACATAATATATGCTAAAGTCCATATCTACATAAATCAAGATGCACTAGGATAGACTTGAGGCAAGTATTAAGCAAAATGATCATATGCATAATTGATGTTGAGTATCCGAGTTAATGTCTATAGTGACTAATTATCACTATGTGTACCAAGATCCTATATAGATAGAGTTAGTATACCGAGAATGGAAAATAAATTGTAACCAAGTGATGGTATTACCTAAGAAATGAAAGAAAGATATTGTGTTGAGATCAAAGGATGGTTGTAATGCATGTACCCATGTATGAAGCATTTATTGCAAACCTGTTTTGATTGATTGAAGTTATATATCAAATTTTGAAGTTCATTTTAATTCACCAATAAATTTTTAACTCACAAAGTGATTCAAAAGAAATCAATGAGAAATTTGTCCAAAATATTATGTGATTCTATAATATGTTGTCACCAAGTTATGGAGTGAAGTAACCAAGTCTTTTGAATTAAGTAGAGTTATTTTATGAAACTATTGTTTTTTTCTAAAATTCTAGTTCAAAAATGGCATCATATATATCTAGTCATGTAAAGGAAATGTTGGAAGATGATAATGCACATACTATAAGGAATAATCAATGCTACCCACCAAAATTTAGGGCATACCTTGATGTTGCATGTAATGGAGACACATTAGTCACTTTACCAATAATTTCTCCTAGATTCATTATGGTGCATTAAATTCACTCATGCTACATGTGCAAGATAGGGGATAGTGAATATTTTGAACTTAGGAATGCATATTACAGATTGTGTGAAAATAGAGTGTTAAAGGACGAGAATAAGGTAGTATCCAAGAAAAGGCTTACTCAAGCCCTACCTTTGGCTAAATTTTTCAAGTTGAGTAAATAAAAAATTCCTTAAGAAGGGTTTACAGTATGAAATTATTTCTAGATAGTAGACCCATAAAATTCCATTAAGACAATAATTGTTTGATAAGGTATCCTACCCTAGATTGAGTGAAGAAATTGCATTTCTCACTACAGAATGTTATCATAAAAAAGGATAAGTGGAATGACTGAGGCATGTCTATAGATGGAATTGAAGATATTGTTAGTGAATTCAAAATATGTTTGATTGAAATTCTACCAGTCAAGATGATCTTATAGTGTGATTTGCATTGCAATTGTCTACGAGAACAAATTGTTAAGAAAAATTCACAATTATGATCTTGCTGATTTGTAACTACAAAAATTATCGACAAATCTTGGAGCTATCAAGAAAGAAAAAAACACATCTTGTATGTTGTGGTAACTTTTGATGTGCATATTTTTATTTTTGTAAAATTTATTTCAAATAGTACGTACTATAGTGTGGGCCAAGAAAATACTAGTGGCTAAGTAAATCAATTATTAGATTGAAAATTTAAAAAAAAAATGAGACAATTATGGATGAGTAGTTTGAAGAGTTTAAACAAAAAATAAGGAAAAAGTTGAGAATTTTCTAGTTAGGTATTGATCACTATAATGATGATATTTGTTTCATGGTAGGCATTGAATATACATATGCATAGGCTATATTGCCAAGGGTTGTAAGGCTAGGGCTTGTGGAATATAATGGTAAAAATTGATGAAATGACTATAGCTATGATAGCCTTTCTATCTAAAGAGATTGAAACATATGCCAAGCCATTTGTCACATATGAAAACCAAAATGCCAAACATGATTAAAAAAAAGAAGGAGATGATTTTTCATCTTAGGGAAAATTTTGGTGAAGAACAATAGAATATTACTAAAGGTAAAGGGAAAGCTGAAAATTTTGAAGAAGAAAAAGAACAATCAATAGGAAGAGATTTAGTAGTTGTTGAGCCAAAGGAAAAAGTACAAAAAGAAAATTTTGGTAGTAGATCCTATGGTCAACAGGGAATTGAAAAAAACATTATACTTCTTACCTCTACACCTCAAGGAAGGATAAATAGAGAAAAGATATAAAGCATCATCCCATGAAGCTATAACAAAGAAAGACATAAAAGATAAATAAGTCACTTAAGGGAAATGAACACCTAAGAGAAAACAAGAGGTCGAGAAGGGTCAAAAAAGGAAATTGAGGAGAAAGTTATTTATAATACCTAATAATGAAGAAGATGAAGGAGAGGAACTCAAGTTTGATGATTTGAGAAAACTCCAAATTGTTCCTAGACTATTTCCTAAGTGTGTTGACTATGTATGTGAAAGTATAAGAAATATAACTATAATTATTGGTTTTAAAGATATTTATTGTGATTCTGTAGATAAAGAAAATATAGAAAAGATTGAATGAGAAATGACATATATGATGAAAACAAAAATTACACATTTATAGAGCTAGGTAAATTTATAATAGAAAAATTGTAAATAAATTAGATGCAAAATAGAAATTGAAATTATTTACAAAAAGAGAAATAAGGGAGACAATTATAGCCCAATGCATGCTAGATTTATGGAAGAATGAAATATCTATTTCCCTAAAATATATTTTAAAAATATTTGTGAAAAAAAAAGAGCCTAGAAGATTTTGAAAAATAAGGTAGAAGAGGTTGTGAATGAAAGAATATTATTGTGGAAAAGGGAATCTTGGTTGTTAGCTTTACTTTTAGTAGGAGAAGAGGAAAAATAAACATAATAAGTGGACTTAGTCAATATAAAAGAGAAGATAAGAAGAAAGTAAGAGGATATTGGTCAACAAGATGTTGTCACCATTGAAGATATTCATGATGGAATGCAACAAAATAAAAATATATTGACCGAAGAACAAATAAAAAATGTACCATTGATAAGTGCAACCTCATACATACTCCTCTATTGTGCACCAATCTTGTGTTGATACAAATCAAGGATTACCTACAAATTGAGAGTACACTAAGTATGACCACTGTGACTAATGTTTTGCAAATTATATCTCTCACATTTGAGGATAATTATTAACAAGATGTATGTGTTGAAGAATACTGAAAATATGTCATTGTGATTCTACACCAAAACCTTGCGGTCACTCTTGTTACTAACAAGAAGGAAGAAGAAGAGAAAATCATCAAGGTAAATAGGAAAATAATGCTTTAGGAGATCACATTAAGGATGGAAAGGAGGTTGAGTAGCAGTATACTAAGGCTATGTGCAGGATCATGGTGAACCAAACTATGCTCTTAAGTGGCAACACAAAATTAGAAAGTCAGGGTTATGTCGACTTGACGTGCAATTTTCTACTTGTTATTAACTTTATATCAAAAAGTTGAAAGAAAAGAATCACTAGAAAATTGAATCTAGCTTCTAAACTACTAGGACTTATCTCAAAAAAAGAAATTGATTGTTCAAAATTTTGAATTTTAATTCAATATAACAAAAATTTCAAAACAAAAATAAGAAGTAGATGTATGTCTGAGCACCTTAATAAAAATCTAATTATAATATTTTTAAATAATATTCTAGATAGAAGTAGTAGACTCATGCTTGGATGTGACTTATATTTTTGGGAATTTTTATTCTAAATAAATAGGAATTAATTAATTTTTGACTTTAGTATTTTTGGAATAAAAACACTCTCTTGTCTGGTACCTTAACTAATTCAAAACTTCAAAAAATTCATTTTTTTTATTATTTTTCCTTATAATAGAAGAAACATAGAATGTGATGCATCTTTTGGATTTAAAAAATGTTGTACCATTTGAAAGTTATAATTGTTTTTCAAGTAGTGTTTCAATCAACACTTTATATTTAACTCCATTAGAAAATATGTAATAATTACTTACTAAACTTATAACTTGTAAAAGCTTACATTTATCGAAAGATAAGAACATTATAAAGAAATCCTTTTCATTTAATCAATTTTGGTGAAAAAAGGTCATCAGCTACATGTTTGAAGTAAAAATCACATAAAAATGGGCCAAAAGCACATTTTTATGATGTTTTTTAAGTTGAGCATATAGGTTGGTATCAAAAGATATAGTAAACCTTATAAAGATATTAATTGTTTTAATTAGTATCAGGGTGGGTGGGAAAAAAGTTGGAATAAATTTTTAAATAGTTTGAGATATTTTAGAACTACAAATTTTTTAGATCACCTTTTTTTGGCACACCATGGTCCTACAGATAACCTAAACAATATTTGAAATAGGAAGACCAAATAAAAGATCTTGTACAACTTCATGTAGGAAATTTAATGATGACTGACTGATTGAGATGGGTAGGGGCAAATTGGGAACCACTTAAAAATTATTTATCTTAATCCCACTTTACTAGATTAACTAATCTACTTACATACATCGAACATAAATAAATTAAAGAAACAATACCATAAGACTTTGACATAATATTTAGAAGCCTAGAAACCCTCCAAGGAGAAGGTAAAACTGGGGTGGGGATAACACCCACAATGCTCCTATAGTAATAAAGTTAGTGATCTACTCAGTTTAGAGTAAGTAGGATTGCTCGGTCCACCTTGTGAAAGGATCTATAAATTATATAATGAAGTATACACTTAGTTAGGAGATTATGCAAGGACTATTAAGTCCACCTAATTAGAGGATTTGAATTTAATACACCTATTATGATAGATTAATAGGTTAATCTCTACTTTATAATTATGTTTTTTTTATGAAGATCCTTTGAATAATATAAGTATCACTTGACTATGATAGATGAATCTTTTCTTTGTCTTTGTAAAAATTGGTAACCTTGTAATCAACCCACTCTTTCATTACCCATATTCTCTCATGAAAATGAATAACATCATTCCTTGATGATTTCAAAGAAACAAGATGTCTTCTATACATTCTAATCCAAATAGTAACTCTGCATTAGTTCAACTACAATAGTGATTCAAGAGTTTCAAGAACAATTACGAAGTTGGCTCAATGCTAATACTTAGGTCCAATGACTTACTCAGGTGATATGCACATACTTATGAAACACTGTCAACTTAGATAATTATGGAACATAGTTGACTATGGATGCTTAGTTCATAATGATCACTCAACAAAAATTGATAGCTCAGTTCACACTATTTTTCCTACTCAATTCTCATTTAAAATTTTGAATTCTTATCTAACTTAGTTTACCCTATAGCTCAGTTGACATTATTAGCTTAGTTAATACATGAGCTTGGCTACCATTCTTCTATTTGCTAGCTTAGGCCATACTTGTGCATTCTGCATACAAAAGAGTTCGATTGTAGTACTAACCAACTTTTTGTGATGACTAAGTGTTTTGGAATACACTGAGAATAGGTCTTTCCATAGGGTCAACAATCTTCCCATTTGGAATTAGTGAACAAAAAACTTCTCATGTATAAAATCTTGAATCAAAATCTTTCAGTCAAACACCCCCCCCTTTGTATGTGTTTTTTCACAAAGTTTGGTTTGAAATTAAAATTCTACAACCAGTTACAGCTCTCCATGTTTTATTTTTCAAAATTATTTTTGTTTCTCTATATATCCCTCAGTTACAGCTCTCCTTTTTGCATAGATATATCCCTATATATTTACTCATTGTTTATGTTACAAATGCCAAAACTTAAAAGGTTATGCCATAATGAGAGAGGAAATAATTTTGCATCTTTAAAATTAAAGACATAATCTTATCCCAATTATCTTGTAACACCTTTAGGATGTGTAGTTCTATCTCAAGCTCAACTTATAGCTCCATCATATAATCTACTACTGAAATGTTTGTGTCTTTGACTAGTGTCTTTGCATGTTTAATAATCTTCTACGTAATATCTATATTGGGAAGCATCATACTTTGTATGCCTATCAAATTTCCCCTTATCCTAGACTCTTACCTTAACATTTCTACCTATAGAAGTGTCAAAAATATGACTTTTTCAAAATGAGTTGAACTGGAACTTGGTTTAAGTGCCAACTGAGTGGCACTAGCCTTCAAGTCCATATCAATTTTAGCTAGTTTATCCTTGATTTCCTTGGTAAAATTTGTTATATTAGTCAAATTTTACAACATTCTCTAATGTAGCAATAAGATTGAATACATCTACCCAGTCAACGGTAATTTTATTTGCTACATTTTCTAAAACTTTATTTCCAAACTTCCTTTCTATCTTTTCAAGAAGCTTTTCCTAACCATCTACCTTATCATTGCACTTATGTATAGCTTAACTAATTATTCAATGATGGGAACTTTTACATTTACCTCTATAAATAATGTATCCATAAATATGTCTTTAATGTCCTCAAGGACTTTTCTTCTATCTTATTCTACTTTAAGCTTCTAATGCTTAGATCTTTTCTTTCAATGTTCACCCATTACCTCCAGTTTCTCTAGAAAAAGATTAGATAGATACCAATTTGGAATCAAAATATCTTCATTGAGCTTAATATCATCAATTTTATTGTCTTTTCCCTTAAACTTGGTAGCTAATGAAGGTAAGATTATTTTCCCTTTGCCTCCATCACTTTTTTCTTTATTTCTTATTTGAATGTTTTCTTATTTATCTTTTCTTTGAACCATCATCATCCTTGATAGGTTGTTACTTCGTTAGGCTTGCCCCAGGACTAGTTAGAGTCTCTTTCATAGTTACTAATAGGATAGATAAAGGAATTTCTTTACTCTCTACTACCTTATCTATGTTAGAATATATAGTCTAGTAATATAACTAAGAGCATGGGTGGGGGGGGGGGAGGGGGGACCTAGGGGTGAATAACTTATATAACTAGTATTAGAAGTATTAACCATTTAAAATATTAATGATATGAGAAACATAATCAAAATCCACAACAAGATACTCATGCACAAGAACACCGAATGTGTTAACAAGGGAAACCTCCAGTGGGGATAGTACCCATAGGATGATGTACTAATATAAATATTTCATGCTAAAGGATAGACCTTATTACAATTCTATGAAATACATTTATTATATATTAGTCCTTATTTGTAGACTTTTAATTCCTATTAGGATATTCCAACCCTCTTAGGATTTGTAGATAGTAGATTGACCCACTATCCAAATAGCTTAAGAAGCAAGACCAATGAACCCACTGTCCAAATGATCTCTATATTATTCTTTGAAGAATAATAGAATTGAATTGTACCACTCCTTCCTATTTCTTTTTCCTATCAACTAGACTTTTGTTTGTTCAAATCTTAATACTAGATCACAAATTTTACATCCAATAATCCCTTGGCTAACTTACTCACATTTTCCAAATAATCTACTCTTGTTAGGAATTCTTTAATTACTTTGAATGTTTAACCATACCTACAAACAAGGAAAATAATTTCATTTATACCAAGTCCTCAAAAGAATCCTTAAGTCAGCCTTGAGGCTTCCCCAATTAATTATAATAGGAACACAATACTTGATAATTAATTACTTCACAATTACATAGCACTATCAGCTCACATTCTATAAAAATTCTCACAAAAGTGACCTCAATGATTGTGCACTCTATGACATGATCATCATACTGTCTTCTATCACTGTCTAAGTTCATACCTCCAGATTATATCTCTATTAGAAGATATAATATGATCATCAAAAGCTACTTCTTAGGTACTCTATTTGTACAATTCTCTCTAAAAATCACTTATAATTTTTGCATATTTGTGGATTGTGTTATGTTCAGTTAACTTCATCATTAGGAAAAAGTGTGGAACATATGCTTAACCATGTGTCACCTAACAATAAAAAATTTGTCTATATGATCATGATCTCTATCTACTACTCTACTAGTCTTCACAAAATTATTCCTATATTGATATCAATGACAAGCATAGTTATGAATGCAACATATTATTACGGCCATATGCTTTCCAATTATTAGAATACTCCCCCAAAGAAATAAAATCAGCATTCATGCTAAAATAGATTAAAAACATCTAGGCTCCAAGAATACCAAATAATACTTCACTACTACTATTGTTCTCAACTTTTCAAATCATCTTCATCAATCAAACTTGAAATCTTCTAGATCAACATCATGAGCTATTCACTAAGAAACATATTAGATTCTCTGCCATTCAATGGTTCTCTTAACTTCCCCTTTGGCATTAATAACTCTTCATGTGTCATATCTCCCCCATAGACATATTCCTCTTCTTTTATATGAATCTTTCTAAATATCCCTAGTAATGATTTCCATGCACACTTCCATTCTCTGCTATTCATACTTAGGAGATGTTTTTCATGTATTCTATCCCTAATTAACATCAATAACAAAGACCTCATTATGTCTATCCTCTACTTCTAAATTTAGATTAATACTTCTAAATTAAAGAACACATTTAATTAATTTTTTATTAATTAAATATTCTTATACTTTAATATTTTCTTTTTTAATCAAATAATATTTAATAATTATCAATATGATATGATTAACTAAAATATTATAATTGAATCATTTACCAAAAAAAATCACATAGTCAAATCCACATAAAAGCAACATTACCAAAATACACCAAAACTAAAAATCAAACAACAAAGACAAAGATAAAGTCATGGATTTTAAAAAGGGTGGAAAATCATTTACTATTCCTCCTTGCGAGACAAGTATTTAGGCTATGAGTAGGATTGGACCTGAGCATTATCTCCTCATTCTTATCAATGAGTTATTGTGATAGAGCACACTCATCTTGGCAATTTAGGAAAGTTGATGTTAGATACCTACAATTTTTATAAAAGATGAGCATGTACATGTATATAACTATATCTAAACTAAATAAGAAATGGCAGGGAGTGGTACATCATGTAGATGCTTACTAGTAGATGGCTAAGACTCCATCCCTTAATCACATTAAACACAACAAATAGAAAGATAAAATAGAAACATGCACCATACACATGCAAGTATGTGGTAAGTATCATAATAAGTATAAGTCAAACATCATATGCTCAAACAAAATAATGCATCATTATGAATATGAATTAATCATCATTAAAGCATCATTTGACATTGTTATGAAAGGAATCACATTTATTAAGTACGAATCATTGAAGCATCATTAATGCAACAGTACTCATAATCATTAAAAAACACATGAAATATAGTCAATTAAGTAATCATCATTGATATATCTCTAGTCTGAGTTATGAAATAATATCCTTGAAACTAACATGTCCATGAAATAGGCATAAAAGAGTTTAATAAATATAGTAGAACAATAAACTATGGGTGGCCACTACATTCACCCCCCCCCCCAGAATGAGGATTACTCCTGGAAGCCTACTATAAAAACTAGGGTAACTAAAAGTCAATGAGCACTATCTAGCATATCAAACAAAAGGATCATTAAAGAAACTAATACCAAAAAGGTTAACTATTTGTACACTTTCAGTCTCCTGGAGCAATATGACTCTGGTTTAATAATAAACCAAAAACCATATTGATCCAACATTCATATTTTAAAAAAATACTAAAATAAATTCCCATAAAACACTCCAAAAAAATATCAACATCTCTCAATCTATCAAAAAACATAAAATTTATAATTCATATACATAAATCAAAAGTCAAGAACAAAAAAGTTATGAGTTTCCAAGTTTCATGTTCAAAAGTTCCACTACTATTTTTTTCTGTTCAAACTGTTTAGGTTCAAGTATGATGTTGACAAATATTTATTGTTTAAATCATGTTGCAAGTTTTAACTACTTGTTAGTTGATGGGAGAAAACTTCATAATGGATAAAACAAAGAACAATATGAAAGAATCCCTAAGGAATTTTAGTAGAGGGAAGAAAAATGCAGATGGTAGCAAGAAGAAAGGAAGCCCAATTAGCAAAGAAAATCTAGATATTCAAGAAAAGGGGGCCAAAGTTGTAGAAAAATAAGTACAATGAATAAATAATAGGAAAATAGAGGATCCAAAAAGTGAATTGAAGAAAATTATGGACAATAAACTTGCATTAGCAAAATTCAAAAAATGTAAAGACTGTAGAAAAGAAAAGGAAAGTCTAGAAGAAATGAAACTCAATATGAAAGGATTGAATATGCTGACTCATGAGGTTTGCTCCTTCAAAATGATTTAGAATTTCAAATTATACTAGTAGATTGTAATCACATAGAGTACAAATGAAAAACTCCAAAGGACCTAGATATAGAAAAGAATATAGAAGAAGTAAGAGAATAGAAACTAATGAGATAGAAGTAGAGATTAGGGTATGTGTAGGATCATGGTCAACCAAAGTATGCTCTTAAGTGGCAATAAAAAATTAGAAAATTAAGGTTATTCAACTTGATGTGCAATTCTACACTTGTTATTAAGTTTATATCAAAAAATTGAGAGAAAATAATAACTAAGAAATTGAATCTAGTTTCGAAACTACTAGGACTTATCTTAAATAAATAAAATTGATTGGTCAAAATTTTGAATTTTAATGCAATGCTACAAATTTTTTAGAACAAAAATAAGTAGACATATGTCTAATCACCTTGATCAAAATCAAATGATAATATTTTTAAATAATGTTCTAGATATAAGCAATAGACTCATGCCTGGATGTGACACATATTTTTTGGTATTTTTATTCTAAATAAATAATAATTAATTAATTTTTGACATTAGTATTTTTGGAATTAAAAAATATCATGTCTGACCACCTTAACTAATTCAAAACTTAGCAAAATTTACTTTTTTATTTTTTTTTCCTTTTAGTGGAAGAAGCATAGAATGTGATGAATCTTTTCAATTTAAAAAATGTTGTAGCATTTGAAAGCTATAGTTGTTTTTCAAGTAGTGTGTCAATCAACACTTTCTATATAAGTCCATTAGAAAATAAGTAATAATTACTTACTAAACTCATAATTTGACAAATCTTACATTTATGAAAAGATAAGAAAGTTCTTAAGAAACCCTTTTCATTTCATCAATTTTTGGTGAAAAAAAGTCGTCAACTACATGTTCGAAGTAAAAATCACATAAAAATAGGCCAAAAAAACATTTTAAGGATGTTTTTAAGGTTGACCATAGAGGATTGGTATCAAAATATATAGTAGACGTTATAAAGATATTAATTATTTGAATTTAGTATTAGGGTGGGTGGGAAAAAAGTTCGAATAGAGTTTGAAATGGTTTGAGGAATTTCATAACTACATATTTTTTAGATCGCCAGTTTTTGGCACACCATGATCCTACACATACCCATTAGTAAGGAACATGGTATACTAAAGAGTAACCTAGATCTAGAAGAAAACAAGAGAAACAATGGAAAATTAGATAGTCATATAATGGAAGAGGTAAACACAGTTAATTAAAAATAGATCTTAACCTTTCTGACAACATATTTAAATCAATGGAGCAATGTGACCATTAGGAAAATATCAAAGAAATAGAACTAGAAATTCTTGCAGACACCTAGTAATGGAAATGATATATTTGATCTTAATAAGGAAGAGGATATCAAGATATAAAAAGGACCCACTAAGGAACCCCATATACCAATGGAGATAGAAACTTTCATTACAGAAGCATGATCAAAAGACAACCAAGTATGATTTTAGAAAGAAGATCAGGATAATCAACAAGGGATAAACCAAATTTAGGAAGAATTTTGGAGGATACAATCTAGATGCAAGAGAATGAATAAAACCCATGCAATGGTGATGAATGTAGTCTCTAGAGGAAGAAGAAATATTATTAGAATATTATATGATTAGAGAGTTACTAGAATAGAGGAGTAACAAAAAGAAGAAGAAACAAATGTCCTAGTTACAATAAGAGAGAGGAAAAATTTGAAAAATTTGGAAATATCCATGAATCAAGAAGGTGTTAAAATACCAAATTATGGAAAACAAAAATCCTAAAAGAGGAATGAAATCAGTCAAAGAACTAAGCGAGGTAGTAGGACAAGTAAAGGAGCAAACAAAGATAAGTAAAATCCTACAAGTAGGGAAGGGAAAGATGCTTCCCAAGGACCAATGAGAATAACAACCTAGAATACTAGGGATCTAAATGCCCCTACCAAATTATTGCTAAAGCGTACTCTCACACTATTTGAATCATAAGTCATATTATTTCAAGAAACAAAACTTAAAAAGAAGAAGGAAATGAGTTAGGATTGATGTTAGGTTCATGGAATTCATAACTTAAAGAGTCAAATGGAGTCTTAGGAGGATTGGAAATAATCTATAATACTTAGAGGATAGATTTAAATATAATATCAACAAATACTAATTTGATGGGATGCACAACTTCAAGTTTTAGAAATGACCTTTAGATCATATTGATAAATTTCTATGGGCCTACCCAAATAGCAGATAAAATGGTAGTATGGAATGGGATCGATACCTTTATAGAAAATCAACAGAATGAAAATTTTATCATTGGAGGAGATTTCAATGCAACAATAAAAAAAGGAGAAAAATATGGGGGTCTTTAGATAACCTCATGAGTGAAAATAGACTTTAGAGAATGGGCAAGACATAACTCATTAGTTGATATTCCAGCCAAAAATGGAAATGTCAGATGGAATAATAGGAGGAAAGACGTCAGCTACATATAAGAGAGGTTGAACATATTTTTGTTTAAAGGAGATCTCAGTAGTATAAATAGGGAGATCAATGTAGAGATACTACTAGTAGTAGGTTTGAATCACTTTCTAGTAAATCTAGATAATATTGAACCTTTCAAACTTGTGAGAGATCCATCTAGATGCAAAAAAATGTGGTTGATAGATAAAAATTTTGTGGAAAATGTTAAAAATTGGTTGGAAGAAGGACAAGTCGAAGGATAAAAAAATGTTCTTCTTTGTGTCTAAATTTAAAAAGGTCAAAGAAATATTTTTTAAATGGAACAAGTCACAATTTAATAATATATTTAGAAAAAAAATTGATATAGAAGAAATAAAGATAAATTTAATCAACACATCATTGAACCATGATAAATATACTCAAGAAAAAGTACTGCTATGTTTAAAAAAAAGATATTTTAGAAGAAGAGGAATTTTTTAGGAAACAAAAATCTAGGGGGAAATGGTTCATAGAAGGAGATTGAAATACACAATATTTCCATATGAGCACCATACAACATATAGCAATAAATAAATTTTCAAATATTAAAAATAAAGAGCGTAATATGGAAGATAATCCAACCAAAATTGAATAGATTTTTGTAGATTATTTTAAAGATATTCTAAATAATTTTGAATCCTCAAATCAAGTAGCTCAATAGGAGATGCTGAAAGAAATCCCAAAAATAATCACAGAAGAAGATAATAAATCTCTCAATAAATCTTTCTCATTAAATGAAATTAAAGCATGATTCATTTTAATATTAATCCTGACAAATCACTAAGATCGGACATATTTTAGGCATTTTTTTTCAAATAATATTGGGAAATCATAGGGAAAGACTTATGGAAAGCAATAAAAGAAACTAGAAATGGAGGGTCACTAATAATAGAAACTAATAACACATTCCTAATATTAATTCCAAAAAAAACAAGACAGAGGAACCATGAGATTTCAGACCAGTAGCTCTCTCTATAACACAATTTATAAAATCTTATCTAAATCTTTAGCAAACCAATTAAAGGGTTTTCTCCCCAAACTTATATTTGAAGAGTGAGTAGTGTTAATCCCTAGGAGATCCATTCTAGATGGCATTTCAATTACCCAATAAAAGATTCAATCAACATCAAATAATTAATAAGGTCGAATGCATGTTGATGAAACTTGATATACAAAAAGCATACGATAAGGTGGACTCGAGATTCCTATGTAAAACCCTCAAAGACTTTGGATTCTCACATCAATGGATTAACATCATATATCAACGTATCCCAAACCTGAAAATATCACTACTAATCAACGGAACACTAGAAGGTTTCTTTAGTATATCAAGAGGGATTTGACAAGATGACGCTATTTCACCTTTTCTCTTCATAATTATGTAAGAAACCTTCATGAGAGCTATCAAAATAGGTCAATGTGAGGAATATCTTAAAGGAAACAAGGTCACAAAGAATATTTCAAATAACACTCATTAATAATTTGTAGATGACAATATGCTAGCTAGAATAAGCTATTAAAAAGAATCAGATTTTTTAAAAAAATATAATTAAAAACTATACAAAATCCTAAGGTCAAAAAATTAATGTAGAAAAATTATAAATATTCTTCCTCAATATACCAATAGAAAGGGAATACTATATCTGCAATGCATTAGGGTATAGTAAAGGAACCTTTCCATGCAAGTACTTAGGAATATTTCTAGAAAAAATGAGCTAAAATAAATCAAGGATAGAAGAAAATCGTAGAAAGAATAGATAATCACAAGGAAGCATGGATAGGAAAATATTTAACCAAAGCTAGGAGAACTACTAAAATCAAAGTGGTTCTTTCAACATTGGCTACTTACCAATTATCATGTCTTCAACTTGCTAAGCATATCAACAGAAAAATAGAAACAAACTGAGAGACTTCTTCTAGAGAGGTATAGAGGTTAAAATGAGCCAATCCTAATTCGACGTGAAAAGATCTCTAGGCCTAAATAAGTAGAGAGATTAGGATTCAAAAACCTAAAGTTGAAGAATGAAGTGTTAGGAGCCATTCATGTCTAGAAGATGTATCAAGAAATAGAAAAAAAATGGGCCAAAATAAAGTATAGAAAATATATGAATGCATCATATTGCACATCTCTTCTAAGAAGTAGGAACCTCGCCACAAAAGATCAGTAGCTTGGAATTTCATGCTAAAGTGTCACCCATTGATTTCTAATTATGTAACTTGGTATATAGGTAGAGGTGATAAAGCACTATTCTAGGGAGACTTTGGAACAATAACCCCTCACTAGATCAATCAAATGTCTTTACTAATTCTAAAAACCTATTAACTTCAGTATGGGAACCAAGGTAGAAAATTCTATCCAAAATGATCCTTCTAATGAAGAAGCTCCATGGAGATAGAAATCCCTATACAATGTGGGTCTTCTACCAAAAGAGTAGGAGAAATTAGAAACTATTGTTAGAGAACTCCCAATCATATACCATGACATGGAAGATAATTTAATTTGGGCAGCATCCAAAGATGGAACATATATAAGGTAAATGAAGGATACAAACTAATAATAAATTCACAAAAATGGGAAGAAATAAGGATTCCATTAAATCTTTGCTAGTATAGAAGTTGTGAAATCCAACTTCACAGATCGCCAAGAACACCTACATACAAATAACCTACGTTGACAAGAAATTAGAGAAGGAAAAAATAGAGCTTGGAGAATCTCAACAATTTGAGAGGTAAATTATATTCCAAGTTATGAAAAGAAAAAGTACAAAAGTTTAACCTTAAAGGTGAATGAAACCCTAAAGGAAAATAAAACTAGGTTTGCACATTATAATTAATATAAAATATTAAGTATATGCACCTAAGAGAAAGCTTAAGCAACTAGAGTATAAAATCACTTAATTAATTAAATCAACATGATTTAAATAATAAGCATAAAAAATAATTACTCTATCACCCCCACTTAAGTGAAGCTCAGGAGGTAAGCTGATCTAGCAAAGCTATGAACATAGGAAAATGGGTCCCAACAACAAGGTTTGATCAGGTACCCAAAACAAGGAAATCTCTATAAACTAGAGACAAAGGAGAAAACCCAATGGGAAAAACCCCTCTTCAAAATAGATGGAAAAAAAAAGGTTGAAAAACTCATGAAGGAAGGAAGGCCTCCATAAGAACCCCTAAGGACAACTTTCGTAACCCCAAGAAGAGGCTGCAACTAAAGATATCATGGTAATGCAAAAGGTTTGGTGAAGATGTTAGCAACCTATACATTAGTCGAGATATGCTCCAAAGAGAGAACACTGGCCTAAATCTACTAATAGATGAATTACATATGAAGCTCAATGTGCTTAGTACATTGATGCTTCACTAGGTTGTGATTAATATGAATAGCACTCCAATTATCTTACCACAAAATAGTTGGACAATCAGGAGGAAAAAAAACTCATTCATCAATTATTGAAGCCATAAGATCTCTTGAATAGCAAGAACTACTACTCTATACTCAACCTTTGTAGATGAAAGTACATGAACCTATAGCTTCTTCCATGACTAGGTGATAGGACCAGAGCCATGACAAAAAACAAAGCCATAAGTAGACTTCTCATTATTAACATCACCAGTACAATTTGAGTTAGTGTTGCCAACAATGTGAGTTGCCCCTAAGGTGTAATGAATGCCATACATAAGTGTGTCCTAAATGTATCTCAAAAGATTCTTGGCAGCTTGCGAATGACTCTCATGAGGCTTATGTGAAAATAGAGAGATGATAACAACTACAAAGGAGAGATTAGGATGAGTGTGAGTCAGGTATAACAAGTAGCCAACTAGCTATTAATACAAAGTGGGATCCACTGAAGGAAAAGTGCAAGAGGTAGACAATGTGACACCCAACTGAAAAGGTGTACGAGTAGGCTTTCAATCAAGCATGTCAAAGCATTGAAGCATGTCAAGAGCATACTTTTTATGATAAACAAAAATCCTAGTAAAGGATTGAATAATCTGTAGACCAAGAAAATAGTGTAATAAAAAAAGATTAGTCACCTCAAACTAGTCCATTAATGCATGATGAACATCCTCAAGCATATACGATGAGATACCAGTAAGGATAAGATCATCAACATATCAAAAAAGGTGTTGGAAATATTCAAGATATGATAAGTTAATGAGAGGGGAGGGGTGAATTAGTAACTTCAAAACTTTTCTTTAAATTTTCCACACATCCATCTATGCTACTACATACATTAGTACTAAAAGATAAAACATTCATCACACAAAAGAAAACAATGTTTTGGTAACCCAGAAACCTTCCAAATAGAAAGTAAAATTGGGGTGAGGATGATACCCAACAAACTTCACTTTTGATGATCTACCCTGTTAGGAGCACAAAGGACTACTAGCTCCACCTTGTTAGAGGATTTACAAACATACAATGAAGTATGCACTTGGTTAGGAGATTTATACAAAGACTATTAAGTCTACCTTGTTAAAGGATTTAGAAACTAACTCACCTATTAGGATGAAGCAGTGGATCTACTTACAATTAAATGTTGATAAGATCCTTTATGCACTAATCACCTTATGTGATAGATATGAGTTTTCTACTTTTGTATTAACCTCGCTACATTCCTTAAACTACTGCTGATAATTCTTCACATGCACTTCTCAAAATTATATAATAATACTTCAATACAATATGATATCTTACAATACATCTTACATATATACCTTTCCAATTTACAAAATTACAAGGTCAACCAAAACACAAGTGAACAACGCATTACAAAGTTGGCCCAATAGTAAATAACTCAAATTCACTAAATTGACACAGTGACCTTTCGATACTCGACATCCACTGCATTACATGGTATCATCATGCACTCGGTAGAAGTCAAGGGTCAGTCCATACTAATCACTCAATGTAGTTCTAAACTTAGTGACCACTGGTGACTCAGTAGATGTAGTGTCACTTGGTAGATATTGCATGTTGAGTTTACCTTGCTTCACTCCGTAAACACTACTTCTTCCAATGCTTGATTTACACTAAATCTCCATGACACAAAATTACTACTTGGTAGACACTATGAGGCTTGGTAGACATTATTGATCTTCATATTGTCTGTATTCACTTAGTAGCCACTATTTTGCTCGGTGTAAACTATTGAATACTTCAAATCTTGGTTAACACTAGAATGCTTGGTGAGCATAGGAAACTAAGTGTTGAGCTCGGTAGAAATACTGATATAGATAAGTGTTGTCACTAATGGAAATACTAACTTAATGCCAACAATCTCCCCCTCTGGCATTAGTGACAAAACACTTATAAGCCAAAATATATGTACATAATCTATCTCACTGAATTTTGATTTTTAAAAATTGATCTTTGTAAAGTTGTTGCATATATATTTTTACATATATCTCCTTGATGACACATAATTTATATACAAAGATACTTATGTATATATCTATACACATATACATACTGACTCTATTGAGTGCTATCTCCCCCTTTCACTTATATTGATATCTTTCCTTATATACAAAGTTTCTCCCTTTTTCTTTATACTAATATCTCTCCCCCTTTTTGATAGTAATGCCAAAGGGCTACATATACTATCTATATAGTTACACCAAAATGAGATAGAAATTCTTGATGTACCTTTAGGATGAGGGTGAATGAGTTATCCCAATTCTCTTACAAAATTTGGCAGGTGGAGAGAGCAATCTAAACTTTTGCTGATAATTTGATCATGTGATCAGCCACTGAGAAATTTTGATCCTAGACCAATGTCTTGCAATGACCAATATGTTTCGACATTGTATCCATTATTGGCAAGGCCATGTTTTAAATATCAATAAAGTTTTATCTTATTCTTGCTTCTTCTCTTAGGAGTTTTGCTTGAATGTCTGCCAAATATTTCACCTTGGTGTGATGAGAGGAGCTGGAGGAGGGTTGGTCTGCCACTTTGATGCACTTGATTGCATGTCAACATCAATCTTATTTAGCTTCTCATTTATTCTTTTGGTAAAACTAGAGGCATCACAAAGTTTGGAAAAAAGTGATGCTGCATTATTAAAATAATTTTCAAAATTACCCAAATATGTGGACAACTCAATTGTTTGATTGCAATCTGCTGAGCAACATGCTCTAGCACCATGTGATAAAACTTCCTTTTAGCCTTTTGAATTATTTTCTCTTGTCAAGAAGAGTCCTCATTAAATTTCTATACAACCTCTTCTAATTGAACCAAAATGAGTTGAGTGGAATCCACTTCAATACCTATAGCATCTATAATTATATTCTTGGCATTCTCAATTATTCTATGATCCTTGTCCTTTTCAGACCTTAACTACTTCTGTGTAGCTTTCTTCTCTATAAGTTGACTTGCTAATCTCATCTCTTCAATGGCAGCATTTTCAAAGTCAATCTTAGGTATTACTATCTCTATGTCTAAGTCAATGTCTTCTTCAATTTCCTTTCCAATCATCAAAAGTTTCAATGATTGCCTTTGTTCTACTTATATGATTACTAGTTTAACCTTTGGAACAGACACAATAGTGGAGATAGAAGGGCTAGCAATGAAAAATGAGATAGGGATTAATGAGATAGGGCTTAAGGATTGAATGCCAGTAGGAGTACTAACTAAACTGAAAACTGAAACACTTCCCAAAAATGGTGCCACACTTGGTAGAATACCCATAGAAATATCTGAGATAACTAGGATCGAAGTGGATGCAGACGATGCTGATGAAAACAAAAATATAGATCTAACTGTAATTAATGAAGAAAAAATTATAGAACTAATTGTTGTACGTACTAATGATACAAGAGCAAAGGGAGCTAACTCAATAGCTGAAGAAGTAATAGGTAGCTCGGTGGATGAAGTGCTTGACACTTCCATTGCAAATACATGGAGCTGGGAGGTGTGTAGTGAAGATTGAGCAACTTCAAAGTATTCAATAGTTTACAATGAGTAGAATAGTAGCTACTGAGTGAATATAGACAATATGAAGATTGGGGGTATCTATCGAGCTTCTCAGTGTCTACTGAGCCTCACAATGTCTGTTGAGCAATAAGTTTGTGTCATGGAAATTTAGTGTAAATCGAGCATTGGAAGAAGTAGTGTTTACCAAGTGAAGTAAGGTAAACTCAACATGCAGTATCGACCGAGTGACACTACATCTACCAAGTCACCAATGGTCACCAAGTTTAGAACTACATTGAGTGATTAGTATGGATTGAGCCTTCACTTCTATCAAGTGCATGATGATGCCATGTAATGTAGTGGACATTGAGTATCAAATGGTCATCGAGTCAGTTTAGTGAACTCAAGTTATTTACTATTGGGCTACCTTTGTAATGTGATGTTCACTTGTGGAAATACTAACTTAATGCCAATACAAGGATCAAAACCTCAGCCTCAAGATGTTGATTATACACAATGAGATTGGAATGGTAGTGAGTGAAGCTTGTAGAAATAAGAAATGAGTCTATTTTCTCATACCAAGCCCAAGGGGCTTGTTTGAGACCATGCACCAAAGTCCAAAAACCAAGGAGGAATTCTACAAAAATGCCTAAGGTTGCTCCATGTAAATCTCCTTAGTAAGATCACCATGGAAGAAGGAACTCTTCACATCCATCTAAAAAATGGGCTATCCCTATGAAGCTGCAAGGGATAAGACAAGGTGAATAGAGTTCATCTTGGTGATAGGGGAAAATGTCTTAGTGTAGTCAGTACCCTCAACCTACAAAAAATCATTTTCAACAAGATGAGCCTTATACTTATCAATCAAACCATCAATAACATACTTAGTACGATATAACCATTTGCATCACACTAACTTTCTTCCCTTAGGAAAAGTATAAAAATCCCAAGTATGATTCTTCATCAAAGTAGAATACTCCTCCTCCATAGCATTGTCCCACTTAGAGTGTCCTATCATAGCTACAAATGTTCGAGGATCATTGTAAATAGCATGACTCTGAAGATTGGAACCCACAATATGAGATCGAGTGCGACATGAAGTGGAAGGTTCACCAGCTAGAGATTTGACAACTTCAACTATAAAATGGGCCTATTTAGGCATCTTTGGGGGATCCTATGGTAAAGTTAAATGAGGATCACCAAGATAATCATCCAGAAAAGAAATTGCAAGAGATGAGGGAGTAGTGGTAAGGGAAGTGGACTTTGGAGGTACGGTATCTATTGCAGGAAGGCTCTCATCAAACTAAAGGTCCCATCAAAATAGGACTTCTCTAGAGTTAAGATCAAACAACCTATAAGCCTTATCATCCTTGTAGTAGCCAAGAAAAATAAGGTGTCTATTCTTCCACTCCATTTATCTCCTCTAAGCATTAGGTAAAAATGCCCATGTTGCACTACCAAAAACTCAAAATGAAGATATATTAGGCTTGACATGAGACCAAGCCTCCTTAGTAATCATATGTCAAACTTCCTTGTGAGGCGTCTAATTCTAAATATAATTGGTAAAAATTGACTACCTCTATCAAAAAAGATGAATCCATGGACCTAGATTGAATCATACAATTAGCCATCTCCCCAAGTGTTCTATTTTATCTCTTGGCCACTCCATTCTACTGAGGGGTGTAGGGCACTAAAAAATGATGTTGAAGACCATGTTTAGAGAAAATTTTCCTAAAAGCTTGGATCACATAGTCCCCCCATTATCTATGTGTATTTGTCGAATAGAAAGACAAGACTACTTCTCCATAAATGTCTTCGAGACTTTAAATGAATTAGACATCTAACTTGTACTTTAAAATGTATACCCATGTGCATCTCAAGAAATCATCATTGAAACTAAGCACATATTTGGCACTGAAAAAAGGAGTGGAAAATTACATGAAGTCACTATGAATCAACTACAAGGGTGCTAAAGCACGATTAGCTCTCGCATGTAGAACACGATCACTATGTTGTTGGCCAAGAGCACAACCTTGACAAACACCATCTAGGCAAGAAATCTAGGGAAGCCCAAGAACAAGTGCCTATGTGCTCATCTACTAAAGATCTCTATAATTGACATGGCCCAAATGCTTAGGCCAAAGTCTTCTTACTGAATCTACATGTGCTACAAGATAGGAACTTGTGTCATTAGAACATTCAAATCCATCAAATCTATAGAGGTGAGATGTAGAATCAACACTCCCAATAGCAACAATCATCTCATAATCATGTAAGTCCCAAATAACCACATAATTTTGTGAGAAATCAACTATCCTACCAGAGCTAAAGTGAAAAATGTAATAAATAGACTATGGAATCATCAAGATGTTAATGACAAAAAGAACATCTTGAAGAGAACCCCTAGCTAATGGAACAAAACCAGAACCTAGGATGGAAAGATGTGATAAGTTCTCAATAGAAATCTATGAAGTAGCCCAAGGAGCAAGTGAGGTGACTAAATTCTTAGTGTTTTTCATATGGTGAGAGGCATTAGAATCAAGAATCCAGGTAGGTCCAAAAGTCATTGCTTATTTAGTAAGAGTTTTCCTATCCATGCAAGGAGGATGATGGCTTAGGAGATGAAATGTGATGCTCCTGTGTGGCTTCCTTGAAAGCCTCCAAATGTTTCTAGCACCTAGAAATGGGATGTCCATCCTTTCCACAAAAATTGCAGGTCTCAACTAATTTCTTCTTAGTCTTAGAGGTACACTCAGTAGACTTCGAAGAAGATTTATCCTTGAAAGGGTTAGCCAAAGGTTCAGAATCAGTTTTTAGTGTATCTTTCTTCAATTTGACTTTCTATTTTGGTTCCCCTTGAGAAGATTGAGCAATCAATGCTCAGCTGGAAGAGCTAGAGGCATCCATCTATTCGAGATTTTCCTATTCCTATGTTTACCAATCACAAAATGTCTCAAAAGAAGGCATCTAATGTTTGTTACCCAAGGCATCCATAGTGGAATCGAAAGTGGAAGAAAAGATCTAATACTATCCTCACAACTTATAGAGTATCAAAAAAATACACTCATCATTTGTTTTATATTTCCCACATCCCTGCAAAATAGTACACAAAGACATGAACTTCGTCAAGAAGTCCTCAATGGTGGGGATGCTAGTAGGAGTCAAAGAAGTGAACTCTACATCAAGTTGATGTTCTTGGAACTCATTCACTATGGAAAAAAAGTAGTACAACTTGTTCCAAATAGCTCAAGTAGTGGTCAAACCATCCAATGAAATAGGCGACTATCTAAAATATTGAGTGCAATCAAGCCAATGGCTTCACCCATTTTGTTCTAATGTTGAAGAACCTCAAAATGGCACTATAGGATAGGTTGATTCTCATTCAAACATGACCATAAGCCATGTGACATAATAAGCTAAGTCATGTGTTCTTTCCAATTATGGTGGTTGTGTGGCATTATCTAGGGCATAGAGGAGTCCGACATTGATAAAAGAAGACATAAGTAGAAGGGTTGATTCTAAAGTAAATTATAGAAAAGAAAACCCTCCGCCCACAATGTATAAATGTATCCCTCAAAAACAAAAGAAACAACTATTGGAAGCACAAAAATTGAAAAAAAAGCCTTGGCACTAGATGTAGAGAGGGAGGAAATTGAAGCCTCTACTTCAATGCCAAAATAGGACAACAAAAATACTTGGAATAGAATGAAACTTATCTTACTATCTTTGTCTCAGAGCCATCTTTTCAATGCATCTTTCAAATAAAATAAAGACCTTTGTATGCTCAAGTTATGGGCATGAAATGAATTGCTCCTCCAAAATTGAGCTCACTGGAGAAATATAGACATGAGGAGAAATTTGACCATTGTATGGCCATCAACATCCCAACACCAAAAAGAGAATTTGATAGCTCATTAGAAAATGATGTTAGTAGGAGAGAAAAATGATAGTTACAATGATGATGTCAGCTACCTAAATGCTGATGTTAGCAATCAAAATGATAACATCACATGGCAAAAACCTACATCAGAAAAACATGGCAGCCAGTACTGGTAGTGGTAGTCATAGGGTAGTGTTACATTGATGGAGGTGGCCAGAGGGAAGCCCGCTAGTGGTGGCACGATGCAAGCCATGCCACTGGCATTGCACCTACCGCGACTGAGCACTAGTTAGGCGTAGGTGACGCTTGGGTAGTGGTGGGGTGGCACCTAGCTGGCCACTTGGTGGAACAACCAAAAAGGTCATATTTTTTATTTTCTTTTATTATTTTTTTAAAAATCATGTCTGTACAACCTTCAGTGAGGCCAATTTTTTTTGCTAGCAGCTATAGTGTCCAAAAATAGAAAAAATTATATGGTTTTTAACTGTACTAGGCCTTTTGAGTGTGATGGAAATGTCTATTTTTGCCCAAAGTGAACCAAAAAAATGCAACTCCTCCTAATTGAAGAAAAAAAGTTTTGAAAGTGGGGGTTTCTATCTCCAAATAGGGGCTTCAAAATCTTCAAACCAAGAAGTAGAAGGGAAGCTTTAATATGATGTCGAAGTTGAGAAATCCAACTTCATACATTGCGAAGAACACTTACATGCAAATAACTTGTGCTAAAGAGAAGCCAGAGAAGGAGAACGAAGAGCTTGGAAAATCTCAATGGTGTGAGAGAAATTTTTTATTCCAAGTTATAAAAACAAAAAGTACAAAAGTTCAACCTTAAAGTTGAATAAAACCCTAAATGGAAATAAAACTAGTTTGCACATTATAATTAGTATAAAATATTAATTATATGTACCTAAGAGAAATCTTAAGAAACTATAGTAATAAATCACTTAATTAACTAAATCAACATGATTTAACTAATAATCATAACAAATAATTACTCTAATAGCTAGGACCCAAAAATATTACCTAAAGGAAGTATGTTCCTATGGGTAGCTTCACAAAATTGAATCAGAGCTACAGATAGATTTGACAAAATGGAATTTGAAGGCCCATCTAGATGCACTCTATGTAAAGAAAATTTTGAAACTATAGAGAATCTCTTATATCAATGTAACTATACCAAGAAGTGTTGTGAGTGGCTTAAAGTGAAACTTAACTAGACTACCCCAATCTAGGGGCTTGGCAAGACCACTTGACAAGGTATCCTAAAAAACCTAAGTACAAAGTGTTGTGTAAACTATGGAATATCAGTCCTAATATTCTAGTATGAGAGATCTAGAAAGAAAGAAATAGAAAACTTTTAATAACATAGAACTTAATAATTCATTTTTTCTCAACAAAATTGAAGCAAGTGTTATGGAAGCTATGAACTATTATCTTAGAAAGAATGTAAAAGAAGAAAGTTCATTCTTAGAATGGGATGCAAAAATTAAAAGAAACTAGCAACTTTTAGTCAATCCACCTCTCACTTATAAAAAAAGAACAACACGGCCATAAGTGAATGTAAGCGGAAATCTACACACAAAGTATGGAAGAAATTTGATTTTGATGGAGCCTCAAGGGGTAAGGATTACAAGAATGAGATGTATAGTTAGGGAAGATTGCAAAAACTAGATTATGAAGAGTTATAAACCCCTAGGCATAGCTACTAACAACATCACAGAATTAGAAACCTTACATGAAGGGTAAAAAAATAGTATTAAATTAAAAATCAATAAGATCATTTATAGAAGGAGACTCTAAAATTATATTTTATGCACTAAGGAAAAGGAAAACTCTGAATTAGGTCTTGCATTCTAAACTAGAGAATATCCTCAAACTAATGGATGAATTTCAAGAAGTAAGATTTAACCATATTTATAGAGAAGGAAACTCAAAAGTTGACAAATTGGCTAACAAAGGAATGGATGGAGAGAATATTTTTCTATTAGCCAATGACTTAGATTATTTAGTTTCTCATCAATCCTATCTCTCCTTTTACCTCCTCCCCCTTTGGCATTTGAACATTTGTTTTACACATTTTATGAAATTTTAATAATATTTTGTACTGATCACTTTGAGTACCTATTACAAATAGACAACACATTGTAATCATAAAACTTATACATTTATTTTTTCTTCACCCATAATAATTTTTAGATGTCATCATTGCTCACTTCACTCTAGATCTTTCTTGAGCATCGAGATAGTATTTATAACTCAACTTTGTATCATTTTATCTATGTGCATATTTTGGGTAGTTAAGACATTGGTTAGGTTATGAGTGAGTATGGATACAAACATTAGCTTATGCCATGCTCTAGAGGTTCATACTTTTCCCTTTTAGAGGTGATGTGAAGCTTAAGAGATGGAATGAGTTACTCAATCCTATGGATGAAATGTCTAGGTGAGACATTAGTTAGATGTTAGGTGAAAGAGTCTTTAATTATGAATTCTCCTAGAGAAAAAATAGTGATATTCTAGGATCTTTTGTTCGGTGCTTAGCTTTTGTTGGGCGCTTAGCTAGGGCTAAAATTAGGAAATGGGAGATCATCTGGCTCTGTTACGACATGTCCGACCTAGTATGGATAGAAGGCTTAGAGAAAGTCATTTTAAGTATAGATGACAATCTCAAGATCTCTCTACCAAAATGTACATGTCTCATCCACATGGGAGATTTGAATTAGTGATTGTGCCAAGATGTCCATCCCTAGTCATCTGGGAAAGTATCCTATCTTTCCAAGAGTTTCCAAAAATGAAGTATGGAATTCAATTACTTCTTTGGTAGAGAGGAATCATGGAGGACCCTTCCAAGGATGGGAAATTCCATTTCCTCCTAGTCTTCAACCCATAAATTGAGTCAAGGGTTTAATTTGTAGACATCGAAGCCCTAGAGTTTTTCCTTCTAAATTTAGAAAAATCTAGCAAGGCAAGGAACACTTTTGGGTTCCCTCTAAGCTCCAAGCCCAAAGATTTGAAGAAAGCTAAAGAATTTATTATGGTATATTTGAAGAATGAAGGATACAACTAGTTTTGGAGAGGTCTAGTAGTGATGGATATTTTGGGATACATGGTTTAGCCTCTGTCTCTATGCTCTCAAGTCAAATTGGATTTGTTGTTTGATATCTACTTTCTAGTTATTCATGCTTTTTCTTGGTTTAGATTTTTTAATCTCAGGGCTTTCTTTCCTTATGTTGTTTGCCATTTTTATACTTTTTGATTGAGTCTCTATTCAGTGGAAATTCTAGGCTTTTGTTCCTCATACTAAGTTTAAGCTTTAAACACTAATGAAAAGAAAAATTGTTAATAAGTTTCAACTTATGTGTCAGACACTTCAAGAGTGGAGGAAAATGGTAGCATTTGGATTTTCATTTCAAGCATGATTTTGTTTTGTTGCAATTTTCCTTTCTTCCAGTATTATTAGCCCACCTTAGCATTAAGGCTAGGGTGTTAACAAGGAATGACTAGAATTAGACTAAGTTTTAACCATTAAATCTACTAGTCACAAAAAAAATATTAAGACAAGGTGAATCATATAGAAAATTATATTGATTATATTGATACTAACAACTTTCAATATGTCTATAAAATGGAAACATAAAGCTACATGTATTAGTTGTTAGGAAATCCAATCAGGAAAATGAGTTCCACTAATTAGATATTATTATTATTTTGGAACTAACATTATATTTGAGTTTCATTATTTATCAAAAGGTAAGGAAGTTGGTACCCAATTGTTCAAAACTATAATTTATCAAGTCTACAAGAAAATGAAGATTAGATCATTTTTGGCATCCTCACTGGTGTTCCTATATTACAAGGTATCCTTCATAAAGATTAAGATTCAACAATATTGAGATGTAAATTGTATCTATTCACTTGTAAATAAAAATTAACATAGTGATAAATTTTTTGAGACTACGGTATGCCCCTTTTAATCATGTAATAATAAAGGACCATAATTCTAGGCAAGACTAGAGATTTTCTTGTATGTTCTTTCCTACCAATGCCCATTTAAATGGAGATAATGTATTATACCCTTTTTTAATTAATATAATATAAAAGTCTTAGTTTGTTTACTGATAAAAAAAATATATACTAAAATATATTGAATATAATGGTAATTAAATAATGTATATTTTAATAAAAATGGCTAATTATTACAAAACACTCATGTGATTGTTAACAATTATATTTCAAAATTATAAAATACTTTTTTAATAATTAATCTTTTTGATATGTAGGAATAGAGTTGGAATTTTTTTTTGAGTGCATGGAGGGTTTTAAATTTCTTTAGGATTTCATAGATATATTTGAGGAGTTTGAGTGCAGATTGGGGTGATTTTAAGTTTGTTTCATGTTCAATATGAGTTGAGGGGACATTCAAGGAAGTTAACTTATAATGATGTATTTATAGGACAAAAACTCAGTTACTAAGTAATAAAATCTAACATGATAAAAAATTCATTGCTCATTCATTTAGTCATTTGTTTGGGTGAATAACTATTAGTGAGCAATTGTTTAGTCACTAATTTGATCAATTATTTAGTCATTTATATTTGTCTAACCTAGTAATTCTAATTGATGACCAAATTAGTCATTTATTTAGTTACTTATACCTTAAAATTGCAAAATTTTATTATAATGCTATCACTTTTAAGTCATGTGACAATAAAAATAGTCTTGTGACTAAACATTCTAATCACATAATTGGTTGCCAAAATTTTCCTAGTGGACTAGCATCCTAGTCTGCTTGAACACCTTATTAAAATATGTCAATTCTAACATATGTTGTTCTGTAACTTTTTGTTTCAACAGATTAAAACTCTTATATTCTCCTAGACTCAACGCAATGTTTTCCTATCCACTCTCAATGTTTTAGTCAAAGGCTCAAAACTATTTCTAAAATGTCTTACAAACCTTCTAATAAAACTAACTAGTCTATGGAATGAACTTACCTTAATCACGTTCCTTTGATTAGGCCATTCAAGGAGAGCCTTCACTTTCTTAGGGTTCATTACTAGACCTTCTACTGATACTAAAAATCACAAGTACAACAACTCCTTTTTGACAAAACTACTTCTTTAGGTTTATCAACAATTTTTCTTCACTTAACTTATCAAGCACTTTACAAGTGTGCACCAATATCTCCTCCAATGTCTTACTAAAGAATAATATATCATCTAGGTGAATAATTAGAAACATACCCATAAATTCCTTCAATATCTCATCTATAAGCCTCATTAAAGTGCTTGGTACATTTGCCAGCCCAAAAGGGATGACTAACCAACTATGAAATCCTTCCCTTGTCTTGAACATAGTCTTCCACTTGTCTCCTTCTCTAATCTGAATTCTATGGTACCCACTATTTAGATCTATGTTTTTGAAATATACAACTCCACTCAACTAGTCCATAATATCATCCACCCTTGGCAATGGAAGTATGTTCTTGATTGTGATCTTGTTGATAGCTTATGAATCTATGCATATCTTCCATTCTCCATTTATCTTTGGTGATAATACTACTAGTATAGTACATGGACTAAAACTTTACTAAATCAATCCCTTCTATAATAATTCATGCACTTGTCTATTCAAATCCTCACTTTTTGTGGATTCATTCTATGTTCTTCCTTATTTTAAAAGTAGCTTCTAGAATCAATTCCATCTAGTTATTGATCTTCCTCACTAGGGGTAATCCATTAGGTACATTAATTGATATAGTATCAAGAAGCTCTCCCACAAAATCTGAAACTTTTTTCATTACCTCCTCTACTTCTTCTTTACCATCCTTTGTGATTACAAAGAAATACATATGCTGATTATTAATACCTTTGGGAAACTTGTTTCCATCAATAAAAAATATTCTACTAGCACTACATACCTTTTATTATTTCTTCTTCAATGACATCAACTTATGTTTCCTTCCATCCTTTTTTAGAGTGTAGGTATTTTCTCACCCATCATGTATAACATACTTCTCAAACTGCTATGGTCTTCCTAGAAATATATGACATATGTCAATAGGTATTATACCACAAAGAACCTCATCTTGGTAATTTACTATCTTGAGTTTTACTAGAAACTACTCATTCACCATGTCCTTGTGGTCATCATGTACCCAAGAAATACGATATAAACATAGGTATTTCTGCCTCTTGAGACTTAATTTTGTGACCATCTTTTACATCACCATATTTTCAATGCTTTCACCATCAATGATCACATCACAACACTTATCCTCATATTTACACCTTTTGCAAAAAAAAACTCCTCATTTTATCAAGTTTATTCTCACCACTCATAACAGGTCTTTGATTGCCTAAGACTTCTCCTCTTTCAACATCATCAAGATGTGATGATTTGGAATCTTCATCAATGGAAAAAAATATTTCCTAGCCTTTAGTTCTTCTATCTATCATTTCTTGGCACTAGAAAAATTCAAATTCTTTATGCCCTTCTTCTCCATAGTGAAGAAAATTTCCACGAAAGCCTCCTCTTCTAGATCCTTTACCTCCACTTTATCTTTGATCTCTATTGTTTTTATCATGGAAAAAATTTAAATTATTTTCCCTCTACTTCTCATTTCTACTACCAACCTCATCCTTATTCTTTTGATCATCATTTCAGCCTTGATAATAAAACTTCTAGATCTTCCATCATGACCTCTTCTACTCCTCTTGTTATAAAACCTCTTCTTTAGTTTTTCCTTCATGTTTTGGAAAAATTATTATGCCTCTTTAATTATGTGGGTAAAAGTACAAAGTTGTGTTACCTTTTCGGCTAAGTTATCAGAACGACTAAATTTGAGTATTTATATCTAAAAATATTTTTGTTCAAATAGATGACCTTTGATAAAATTATTCTAGGTAAGTTGTATATGGTCTAACACGTTTCTAATTGGAAATGTCTATTAAATGCATGTTTTATACTAGTTAGTATACAATTATTAAGAAAATATAGTTATTTTAGAAAACTAGTATTTCAGTAACTCTTACTATCTATTATGATATTATTTTTTATAACATATAAGCACCATTGTATAGAGCTCAAAGTCAAGAACATTCTCATATAGAGTTCACAATGTTTTAATTAGATATATTATATTGTAATTAAAAATTCTACAAATATGTATTCTAACACTCGTGAAGATGTTGATTTTGAGAAAGAAAAATAATATTAAATAATATCAAAAAATAAATAAAATTATATAACATTCTAGAGGAGAGTCATTTTCTAAAATCTTTAATTTTTCTTTTAGTTGGAATAGATTTATTTTGAAAAATGTGGTGGGAGATAAAAACTATTGATTTGAATAAGTTGAAATTTGAATCATTATAAGAGAGAAAATATAGGTCCAAAGCCCATTTTTTATTTTTTATTTTCCTAACTACATATATTATTGATAGCATAATCTATGATCAAAGGGAAATAAGTTTATGCCCATATAGTTTTGTGGTGGGAAGTAGAACCCAATTTCTAGCATTTTTCAACAGCTAAAATTTTTCATTAAAAAATAAGAGAATATATAATTTATTATTCTAAATAATTATTAAAACTTATAATCCTAAAATTCATCCATTTCTACAAATTTCATTAGTTTACTTCATTTTAAAATTTTAAATAATAATAGCAATTTTATGTCATGGAATGTGAACAGCTACACTTTTGTTAGCCTTTTACTTTGTAAAATGGTGACATAGGTATGTGCTTTTACCCATGTTCATTCAGACCAGACTTGACTCCTCATAAATTCTCTACCTCAACCCATTAAGGTAACATGCATCTTTCTCCTTATCATATTCTACATTGTCATTTTGGATGAGAACTCAATAGAATTTCTTTGTATACTCCTGGACAAATATTTTTGCTTGCTTATTGCATTTTCTTTAGTAGGTCAAGTTCCTAATCCATAGGAATTAATTCTTGCTTCAATTAATATATTTTTTAATACCATCTGGGTTTTTTTTCATTCATGTTTCTATTTTAATCCAATTAAATCTCTCACCACAAGATCTTCACATGTTCCATTAGTTTTTCTTTTTCAAACTTGACCCTATAATAATCCTCAATATCTTCATACTCAAAGTAGTTGTCCAATTTATTGGTCTAATCAATTAACTCCTCTAGGTTAATATTTCCTAAACTATGGGAACCTCAAGCTTGGGTCATTTTCCAATTTTGGTGATGGCCTTGAAAATTCTTTCTTCTTCAAGATTTAAAATTACATCTACTTCAATGTTTTCTTCTTCTTCACCTTCATCATTGATTTCATCTCTTACAAACATTTATTCCTCTACAAGTTTATTCATCCAATACTTAAATCTATCTTTAGAGGGCTCAAAAACCCTCAAGTGCAACACCTACAACTCTTCCTTTATAGTCTCTTTGTGGAAACATTTTTTGGACCTCTGCTAAAACCCTTGTACAAACTTTTTGGTCCTAGTGCAACTATCACACAATTGGAAACCTATTTATACAATCATGAACTTGTGTACTAATACCATGTTATAAAGGGTTCTCCCCTCAACACCAAAAATAGATAATATAAACAAAGAAATAATAGAAATTTGGTGAACAAAATATTGGCATCTTATTATTGTGGAAAATGTAGAACTTCAAAATTTTGATACAATATGAAAACCCATATGTGTGCCTTCCTTACAATAATTTTCAACATAGACTTGTGAACTATCACCTAGAGTTGTCCTAAACAATATATGGGTATTCCTTAAATAGACATTTTTACACCACCCTAGAATTTTCTAGACATTAAAACCTAACCCTTAACACCAAGTAACTCTAAAATTATATACAGAGTTCATTTGATATAATTTCTCATCCCAACTTCAAAAGGTCATAACTTTTGAACCATTTCTCTATTTGGATAATATTACCACTACTAGGAATCCTCATCCTCTCACCTATAGGGTCTTATTGGCCAACCTCTAGTCAACACCATTTTAGAGCCAATCTAGAGCATTGAAGGTCTTCATCTGTGAGCTTAACTTTTTTATACCAAATTTACACACCAACAATCCATAATAAATCCATGAATACTCATGATATGACATTAAGCCTCAATTAGAAGTTTGATTTGAGCAAGATAAACATCTACCTTTAAATTAGGACAATCAAAGCTCGTGTGAATTACTTACCAACTATAAATCCTCCAAAAACAACAACTCTACATTTAGAGAACCCTTATTAAGGAAACAATAAAGGTAATACTACCTTTTGTGATGCAAGATTACTCTTCCACCTAGGATGCTCATGTATTAATCTTATATGGTAACATCAGTTCATGATATTTGTAAGTCCTTTAGAGAAGGCCACTCTTTAGAAAAAATCACGGAGTGATAAGGTCTAGAAGATACTTCGGTTAAATCATCATTCAAGGTCACATCAACAATGTGCAAGTAACCAATGACAAGGTTGTCTCTTTGTTGAAATCACTTAAAATTAGTCAAAATTTTGGGTTGTTAGTTAAAATTGGTTTATCCCTTCATAGGTTTTCACATTAAAAATCCTGGTGTTAGTTATATGTGAATGTTGATATGTTGCCTAGTTAATTTTCATGTTATTTTAATTTTACCACAACTTAGTAAAAAGTAAGTGAATGGTTTTTAATAACTAAGTTTTATTATTTTCATCTAATTAAAGTAGAATAATGAATGAATAATATGGAGATAGGTGTTAATTGGTACACTGAGTGATTCCCAATGAAACTTTTGAAGTATCTTATATATTAAAATAGTTTGAATGGAGGCTAGGACAACCTAACCCAATTTATTCATGATGTTCTCTCAATTATTGAACATATAGATCCACATATAGACACACATAAACACAAATATCAATAAAATGTAGTTTTGTGGATTGTTTAGCACTTATCCTAGTCCATCATATATAGTAGGACCTTATCTAAGATGTAGAGGACACCTAAATTGACATATAGATCTTGTATCATTTCTAGCAGATTTAAAATCCAGATATGTTATTGTTTAAATAAAATGCACCTCTATATTTGTCATAGTGAGGTAGGAAAATTAAGCACTATAAGCTCAACTTAAGCTTACAAAAAATCATGCTCAAAGTTACAAAGGGAATAAAAATACAAAGAAATTTACATAAGACACAATTCTAGACTTTTAGTTGAGTGTAATTAATAAGAAACATAGTTGAAAATAAGGCTCGATAATTGGTAGTCACACTGATATAATATTTAAAAGAAGTTTGCCAATATGCCCAAATGAGGGGCCTTCTCGGTTTTGGCCATATATAATGAAATTATAAAATTAGAATTCAAATTTTCATCTTATCCTTGTTCTCAACATCTCATATAATTTGGTATGTTTTCACTACCCCTAACCACCTCTAACTAAGCTTCTTATATAGCCAACTAAGCCACCAATTACCTAGTCAAGCATTTAACTACACTATAGGTCCAACCTTGGAAGAGTAAACTAAAAAGAATTTGAATTAAACACAAGGTATTACACACTGAAAGGTGGATATACACATTTCCTAGAAGCTAGATTCTCACTTCGCAACATGTCACATTAACATACAAAAATACACCAAGATATTCAACATGCCTCACTAGAAGAAAACATGCCAAAATAGAGACCACAAAGAATAGATCAAAACTCAAGAAATAAAAATGATGAAAACTCTTAAGTGTACACAACATGACATCAAAAACATAAATGACTATTTCACAAACAATATACTATTATAGAAAACATGATATATGCTTGGTTGATTCAAGATTTCTTAAAGACCCAAGATGATCCTACATTAGTAACGTGGGGTTAATAAAGAACTGATGTGCAAATGATTCTCTACTCATGTTCTAACCTGAATCATAACTATCTGAGTCAACTTTTTTAACTTGTGAACTATCTTCAACTTGTTTGTCTTTCCACTCAATGAGGTATCCCATGTAATCCTTTTCTTGGTTGCTCTTCCTTACACTACTATTGAGAATCTTTTCAATGTTTTATTTCTTCTTTCTAGCATAATCTAGGTTAATGTCATTCTCATGTTCCAATTTGTAATACTCAAATTCATTTGCAATTTTGAACATAGGTGATATCCAAGTCTTTCAACAATTCAACTTTATAGGTATTTCCACGATCAAACTTCTTCAAAATCTTACAAGGTCCAACCTTCCTCATTTTCAACTTATTGTAGGTACCAATTAGAAATCTATTCTTCTTCAAATTAATAATAACCTCATCATGAAATTCAAAATATTTGTTTCTATTTATTTTATCATCTCTCTATTTATACTTATGATTCCTGCCTTCCAAAGTTATTTTAACTTCCTCATGTAAAGTCTTCATGAAAGTTGTGAAGTCCTAAACTTCAACACTCTTTGTTTACATAGAAAATCCCTCACTTCTATGGTTATTTTAGGATGAAATATAATAAGGTGTCCTTTTATTGTTTCTATTCATAGAATTATTCTATGCAAACTCTGCTTGTGCCAAAACTAAATCCTAATTAGGAGGCTTATCTCCAACCATCTTATCAAGTTACTAAATCTATTTGAGGGTGAAATGTATTAATCTCATATTGGTTTTGATATTTGAGTGACAATAAACTTTAGTCATTTTCTTAGCTCATGCCAAGCATAAGTTGTCATATCGTATATGTGGAGCAAGATAGATATAGTATGTGTCAAGTAACTAGTAACTACCAAGTCACTCAAGTTATGAGCAGATAGTAAGTGTCGAGTTATTTAGAAGCCGAGTCATTTAGAGGCTGAGTTACAACATTGAAGTTGTATTTTATTTCGATCCTCAAGGACTTCAAGTGTCAAGTAATACATTTTTAACAAGGTTGTTTGTAATGGCACAAACTACTATGTAAATTGTTATGGAGATGACTCTAAGGGTTTTTTTGTGACCTTAGATGATAAAGATGAATCTTTATTGAGAATCCCTATGTAGTACATTAAGCTAATTAAAAAAAAAGGAAGGAATAAGTGGCAATAGGCTGAATCACAATTGTTGATTCATACCTAACCCTAAGTCAGTTGGCTCTTCTTAAGGAGGACAAATCATAAAAAATTTATGTGTGTTGATGGATAAAAGAGAGAAGTGTGCATGCACAAATAGATTATTCATGGTGACCAAGGAATTGTGAATTGAGATACATTGCAAAATCAATTAGAGGAGAATATAGGAAAGGAATTAGAACACAAAAAAGATACATTTGATTAGTAAGGATACACTACACATTAGGAAAGTGGTGATCTATTATCTAGTAGTAGAGTGCTAACCACATGATCATTGCTAAGACATTCTAATGGGTGAATTAGTTAAATCTCTAAATAGAGTAGTTTTAATGTGCTATTGTAAATCCTTTAACATGGTGCTTACTTCACTGCAAGTTAAAGTCCTTTTACCAAGCATACTTCTAATAGGGTGTTGAAATCATTTAACAAGGTAAGATCTAACAATCTTGTAAGCCTTTAGCAGGTACACATTTCATAGGATAGAACATGTTTCATGATCAAACATCACAACCTCCATTAGATACACTTTGTTACTACGGTAGTGGAGATTTGTGGCTTTTATCCCCACCCCAATTTTACCTTCTCCTTGGAGAGTCTCTAGGTAACCAAATATCTTGTGTCATATTTGTGTTGAATGTTTATTTAATTTCATACTATGGATGTAAACACTTAATTTTTAATTTTAGCTTACATGCATAAATTGTGAGATGGATGTGTGGTGAATGATTTTAAGGTTGAAGTTTTAAGTGCTAATTCACACTCCCCCCTCCCCCCCTCCTTGCTCTAAGTGTTTATTTTTCCCATTCTATTTCAAAAAAAATTTATCAGATACTTGTTCTCTAGAAAAGGAAAGCTTTCCAACTTTGAGGAAACATCTTGAAGATGGAAGTCTACAAGTTGGGAGAGACTATTAAGAAACAGATGATAGGAATACAACTTTTCATACATCAACTGAATGAAGTAAGAGATGTGTTAAAGAGATAATGAACATAAGAAAAGAGATAGATATTGAAGAAAATAACACATATTATTTAGAGATTGACACTATTACATTATTTGAAGATGGAAACATAGGTAAATTTAATGCAGCACTTGTAGATATGATGGAAAAGAATGAAGCTCTAACTAAAGAGGTTAGAAATCTCAAGATAGAATAAGAAGTCAAATCAGTATTGTTATGTGAGGTGACCAATAAAAAGAAGAAATACAAAGAAGAGAAAGTCATGATTGAAGATGAAAAAACAATACTAACCAACAAACTTGAAGAGAAAATATCAAAGTTGAATAGAACTGCTCACATGCAATTGCAAACATTGAATCAAATGATGATTTCAAATTATGAATTGAATGGTAGAGATATTTAAAGCACAACACTAAATTTGTACAATGAACAACTAAGAAATGATTTGAAAAGAGAAAAAGAATTTGCAAAAAGTTTCAACAAAGCTAGTAAAGCCATCAAGTATTTTGAGTAATTAATGAGATCTCCTAGATCTAATAGTGATACTATTGGATTGGGTTATACTAGTACAAAATAAGGAGAATCATCTAAAAGTGGCAAACAAAGGAATGCTAATGGTAAGAACTCAAAACCTACTTGTTATAATTACATGTTAAGATAGGTCATACTGCTAATGTTTGTAGGAGCAAGACTACAAATTAAAATCATAAGAAGAAGTTCATGGGTCACTACTTCAAATGCAACAAATATGGACATCAGGCACAAGAATATAGAACCAAGATCATAAGCACACAAAAATTTGAAGGTTACTACTATAACTGTCAGAATTATGGATATAGAGCATATGAATGTAGATCCAAGCTCAAATGGTCATCAAATAAGTAGATAAAGGTAAAGTACAATGGAAAGTATTATAATTGCAATTTTAATACTAGGTATAGTTGTTACTATTGTTAAGAGTATGGACATGTAGCTGAAAATTGCATAAGAACACATTTCAGAAGTGAATACAAAAGATGGTTGAGCCAAACTACATGTTATAGTTGTTTGAAGATTGGTCACATAAGTAGGAATTGTCCAATAAGGTCGACAACACCTAGTAGTGAGTTCAACAAAGGGAAATGAAAGGTAGATGCTGAGAATGTTAGAGATGAGATGAAAATGACATGGAAGAGAAAGGAAGATTGCAACACATCAAGTTCGGATGGGATCACTTTACCCAATGGGTCAAGTGATGACACCACCTCCAATTAAGAAATCAAAACATATGTGTGGGACTAATATTTAAAAGATATACTATACATCAATTTTAAGGATTTAGTTCTAAAAATATTATATTTGATGAAGAAAGATGCAAAGTTTTGTTTAGAATTTGGAAGAAATCTTTAAATTTTGTCAGTTTTCATGTTACTGACGAGCATGAAAAGTTTCTTTATGGTTTTCAAGTGAAATATAGTTAATGTCAAGCTAGCGTAAGTGATAATGGTGACCAAGGTTGTAGTAGTTGTTGAACATAAAATAAACTACAGGGAAGATGAGTGAGTTAATTTTTTTATTAAAGCCAAGCTTACAACTGTGTAAGCACTGACCATTAAATGTGAAGTTTTAAGGTCTATATGATCAATTTTTGACACATTTGACATCATCTGAGACTTGAGAGGGAAAAAAAAAGTAAAGGTGAATTGAAGAGATCATTCCAAGCATTCATAGAGTAACTATAAACACCATTCAACACCATTGATTAGATTTAATAAGGTATTTATTATGTGTCGAGTTATGCTATTTTCAATCTGTAAAAATCCTAGGTATTAAATATGATGTCTAGTTCTTCTACTACTAAGGTCAAATAGGGAAATAAAGTTTTAAATTTTCAATTAATCAACAATGAAATTAAACAACCAAATTTCAAGGAAATTCTCAACATTTCTTATAAACAAGACCCTTCTAGTACATTATCCATGATACCACCACAGGTCTTAACGATTCTAGATGTGAGATGTTGTTAAACATGCAAGGTGGGTAGCATAGGAGACATGGAAATCAAAAACCCATATGGAAATTTGCATAAGAATGGTGTACTAAAAGAGGAATACAATATTGTAGAAAGAAAAGGGTTAACTCGTTCCCTAGATTTTCCAAACATTTTTAAGATAGCATGGATTAAGATTGTTTTGAGTAGAATTCACAAAAATTTTGTATGGTTAGAAAATGGACCAATCAAGGTTACTATGAAAATTGAGTAGAGGGTAACAGGGTATCCAACCCCAAAAAACCCAAAACCATGAGAAGTGAAGCAAAAAAAGTCATTGAGAAAAACACATGGGCATTGTGGGATAAGAGATGAATGAAAATTGATACCATCATGTATCCCCTAACTTATTTTATAGTAAGGATTATCTCACACAAATTATTTCAATCAATTAGGCTGAATAGTGTACCTTGTATTGATGTTGATGTAGGATACAAGATAGAAAAGAAGGATCATACTTGTGACCTTGTTAAGCTAAAGTTGCAACAATCATCAAAAAACTTGGGAGCCATAAGGAAAATCATGAGTGCATAGTGCAATTTTGGATCAATACTTGTATGTATGTTTTTCTATGTGCAGAACACATTTCCTTCCTTTGAAGAAATAGCTTGAAAGAAAAACAAGTCTATTGTAGTACGAATAGGTGAATTCATTGAGCAAATGGGAGATAATTTTGAGTATATTATGACTAGTTACTTTGAGTACTTTAAGAAGTCAATGAAACAAAGACACAAGATTCTAGTGTCACTAGTTGAGAAATATTTTAAGGATGTTTGCTTTCTAGTTGATACTAATTTTACATATACATAGAGGCTTCAACTCCAAGGGTAAGATGGTTAAGACCTCTAGGATATGAGATTAATGTGGATGAGGAATCTACATCAATTGTAGTTGTACTTGTCAAAGAAGTAGATAATAAGGCTACTGGCTTTGGAAATTATGATGTTGCAAAGTCAAAGATAACTATGGACTAAAAGACAAAAATAGTATTAAGAAAAAAGAAAAAAATGGTTAAGAAACTTAAAGAAAAATTTGGTGAAGGAGCAGAGGAAGATGAAGAAGAGGAAGACAATGAAGATGATGAAGAAGAAGATATTCTTGCTCAAACACCACTGACCCTAACCCAAGAATAATGGGAAGATCAAGCTGAAGAGGAAGTCAAGCTTGAAGAGGGGACCAAGGGAGAAGAAGCCAGTAATTACCTATAGCCATAGAGAAGAAGAAGAGGAAATCTAAAGCTCTAGCAATCAACAAACCAAAGAAGGTTGCAAAACCTAATCCTACAGTTCCAACTACAAGAACCAATACAAGAGCTACTATTAAGAAATCTCAAGAAGTGACAAAGCCAAAATATATAAAGTCTCAAAAATCTATACAAGCTAATGATCCTAAGAAGAGACAATGGAAAAAGTACACTACTCTAGCCAAATCAAATTAGGAAAAGATAGAATCTAATGATAATAGATAATTTATAGTGGTAAGTCATAATCCTTCTTCTAATTTGTATAATCTATCTAAAAATATAGTGAATAATGCAGATTTGAGTAGATTTTCACATATTGAATTTGATAATCTTGGAAAGTTATGTATGGATAAGGTAGAAGAGTCGGTATATGCCATGATGGCCACATTTGAGATGACTCCAACTGATATTCCCAACTCTCTACCAAAAGAATTATATTATAGAATTGAGAAAAGGTGGAAATACAATCTCATAATAGAGAGAAATATAAGAGAAACTATAATTGCAAGAGTGATGCTAGATTTAGATAAACCTGAGATGAAGAAGGCCATTAAAAAGTACATGGGAAAATTTTATCCATGATATCAAGCTTTTAATATTTTGTAGAATAAAAGTGAAGATATTGTTCAATAGAGTACTCAATTATGGAAGGTAATTTATGGGCTGATAAAACCAAAGGAAATTGAGCTAACATCTATTGAGGTAGGTGATGAAAAAGGTGAACAAGAAGTAACTAAGGTTACTAAAGTTAACATTGAGAAATATGCTCATGTGGAAGGCACTAACAAAAATGCAGATACCCTAACAATAGCTAAAGATGAGTAGTAAATAGAATGGATTATACAAAATATAGAGATGCCAAGTGTTAGTTAGCAACATGTGGCACAAGAAGACATTGAAATTATATATATTGAGTATGTTTCTGATAATGTGCCTCAGAACATCAACCCCCTAACAAAGGAGGACATGAAGAAGGTATTGCTAGACACCACCACCAAGGAACAACTATGTAGTTATCCTAGATTGGTCAGTGTAGATGAACATAAGAAGGTAGAGAAGACATCTATAGATGTGGAAACAAAAAACATATCAAACACCCCTCAATTTACTATGATAGACCTATATTACCCATTATAGTATATCAAAAAAAAAGAAGTCATCCATGACCAACATCGACAAATTGCTGCACACCATGTTAGTGCTAGAATTTTCCACAAATGCATAGATTCAAACACAAGTTCAAGGTGAAATTGAAGTTGAAAGGGAAAAAGAAAGGAGAGGATAGAAGAGTTAGACTTGACCATAAATCATGAGGAGGAATTAGCAATAAAAACACTAGTTACTTTTCTAGGAACTGCTACTCGTCTAAGTCAAGCACTTTATAGGCCAAGTATAGAACCTACACCATTACAATCATCATGATGTAGTCCTAGTACATCCAAGGTAGATGAGGTTACAAAACTTGGTGATGTAAACTTAGATGAAGTGAGTGTTTTACCAAAGTTTGACCTTGCAACAATCACCATTGAACAAATGAGCATACTACAGGATGCAATTGCAAAGAAAAAGAACTAAGAATTGTTGGGATTATAGATGGGGTAAATGAGAGGGGGGGTAAATCAATTACCACCAAAAAAAATCCATAGATCTCTTAGATGTCTTAAATAACTAGTTACTATTGATACTCAATAATCACTATAAAAATGTAGTAACTCAGTAGATTAACTTGTTATTGATCTTCAAGCATTCATAATTATTAACATGCATGCAAAAGTAAATAACATGAGCACAAGAGACGCTAGATTTAATGTGGAAACCCAATATGGGAAAAACCACCAAGTAACTAGCTACCAATTTTCACTCTTCTGAAGTGAGCCCTGTTAGGAGCCAACCCTATTAAAGGTTACAATACACACTATTATATGTGACTCTATTAGAGGATTTAATCACTCTTTTAAGAGTGGCCTTACTAGAGGTCTTTAGAACAATTCAACTAAACTATCACCTTGTTAGAGGATTTACAAAATGGCTATTAAACCAGCTCTATTAAGAGGTTTTGAAATCACTACTACAATGGTTAGAAAGTAATAATGAATTGACTTGAATAAAATGCAACTGAATTTGCTGATTACAAATCTCTATTCTACACTATTAGATCCTTCTTGATCAAATATATCTTTGATGCTCCTCAATGATCTCTGATCATCCTTCAAAATTCACTTTCACAATAATCAATCATCCTTCTCATTCACATTACATCAAATACATCAATTGCACGTAGAATTCACAACTTGACCTCTTATATATACCATTCAAATTATCAAGTTAGCTCAGTCACAAGTTACATTTACCAATAAACCATACATCAGTCGGCTACAAATATTATTTTAAACCAATAAAATTTATTTCACAAAACAATGAAATCCTTCACTAGTTGACCCTACTCGGTAAATATTGCTTCCAGAAATAATTTCTTGAGTTAACCATCTTAACTTGGTTAACACTACAAACTCTACAAAATACTATGGCTACCAAGTTAGCTCGATAAGAACTAAATTTCCTTCATTTTTCATGAAAGCTTGGTTAGAACAGTTTCCTACACTATTTTCTCTTGATGACCGAGTGAGCTCCGTAACAACTAAATTTCCTTTGCTAACCTTGAAAGCTCAGTAACAATTGAATACATAAGGTAAAGCCTGAGAACACTTGGTAGACACTATAAACCTTCTTTTCTAATCTTCTGAGCTTGGTAGACTCTATCTGATGACTAATATGACATTTGTGTAACATTAAAGACAAATCACATTTAAACAATTGTATCCAATAATCTCCCTCTTTTGCATTGATGGCAACACAACATGTCATAGAGAAAAAAAAATTGAAAACAAGTCTTTAATGACAGAATGCTTTACCTTTTTACATTTCATACAGTAATCTCCCTCTTTCATAGCAATCTCTCCCTCTTACATAAATTCTCTTTTTCTTGTAAATTACAGAAAGATATGATAGTATACTCTCCCTCTTTGACAACACATGTCAAAGATAACTTAAACCTAATGTATAGTAGTGTACCATATGTACTGATTCATATGCAATGTCTTCATTACTTTGCTACATCAACTGACAGATCTTCAATTCTATTCCTATTGATGCATCACTAAAACTATATTTCAGTGAGCTTCAAATAGGGGAATGACCCCTAACTTACCTCTTAGATACAAGAATGCATCCTTAGGTAAAGGCTTTGTGAATATGTTAGCAATTTGTTCCTTTGTATGGACATATTCCAATCTAATTTCCTTTTCCTATACCAATTCTCTAACAAAGTGATACTTTATAGCAATATGCTTGGTTTTTTAATGCATCACTAGATTCTTGGATATGTTAATTGCACTTGTGTTGTCACAAAACATAACATTAGGCTCCCTGATTTCTTGCTTCATACCTTCCAATAACTATTTAAACCACACAATGTTTGAGTTTTTTACTATTTTTGCAACATATTAAGCCTCTACTATGGACTAGGATGTACAATTCTATTTTTCACTTGTCCAAGAAACTAACCTCTTTCCAAGAAATAAAGCTCCTCCACTTGTACTCCTTCTATCATCAACATTCCCTTCCCAATCTGCATTAGTGAACACTTTTAAATCCAAATTTCTTCCAAGTTTATACCATAATCCATAATCTTCAGTTCCTTTTAAATATCTCATGATCCTTTTGATTGCCATCATGTGATTTTCTTTTGATTTTGCTGAGAATCTTGCTACAATTCCTAATGCAAGGGCAATGTCTACTCTTGTGTGCACTACATACTACTACTTTCCAATCATAGATCTATACAATGTCTAATCCACTTCCTTTGATTCATCATCCTTGATAAGTTTCAATCTAGTACGCATAGGAGTTCCAACTAGTTTGCAGTCTTCCATACCAAACTTTTTTAGTATCTCCTTGATGTATTTAGATTGAGTGATATAGATGTTATTATTACTCTCATGAATTTGAAGACCAACAAACAATTTGATTTCTCTAAACATTGACATTTCAAATTCCTTGTTCATTTGTTCTAAAAATTCTTTGCAAAGATCATCATTTCTAGTGAACGAAGTATCATCTACAAATATCTCTGCCAAAACAATCTTATTATCTGGTCCTTCCTTTATGTACAAGCTACTATTATCATTAGTTCTTTGAAAATTGGTCTAAATAAGATAGTTATTTAGTCTTTCATACTATGCTCTAGGGGCTTGTTTTAGACCATATAATTCTTTATGTAATCTACAGACAATATCCTTTTTGTCTAGATCAATAAAACCTTCAGGTTGTTCAATGTAAACCTCTTCATCCAGTATGCCATTAAGAAATGCTAACTTAACATCTATCTGATAAACTTTGAATCCTTTGTATGTACCATATGCAAGTAAGGTTCTGACACCTTCTAATCTTGCAACAAGAGAAAAAGTCTCTCGATAGTCTATACCCTCTTCTTGAGAGTATCCTTGGAATACTAGTCTAGCTTTGTTCCTTGACACCTTATCATCTTCATTTAACTTGTTTCTAAATACCCACTTATTTCCAATCACATTTTAGTCTTTAGGTCTAGGTACAAGAGTTCATGTTTTGTTTTCCTCTATCTATTCTATCTCTTCATTCATAGCTTCAATCCAACTTTCATTTTCTAATGCATCTTTGAAATTTCTAGGCTCAAAATTAGCAAGTAAACAAGTGCCTTTCAACGTACTTCTTCTCATTGTTCCTTCTCATTTAACTCCAATGATCTAGTTTGGTGCATGATGCTTCCTGACATACTTGGCTAACATAGGCTCCTTGCCTTTTGAATGACTTGCATTGTTATTCTTCTGTGCTTCAACTTTTGGTTCTGGTTCTAGTTGCTCGAGCTTAGCAGCTATTGATTCAGTAGCTTTTGTTTGTAACTCAAGTTCTTGCAACTCAGTAGGTATTAGCTTGGTTTGAACTTCTTGCGACTCGATTACTGAAGACTTAGGAGTTGAAGATTCCTTATTAACAAGTGTATTTGGCACTATATCAAGTTCAATGTAAACAAATCTCCTATAATCTTCAGGTTTCCTTTTTCTTTCTTCTTCAATTCTTTCTACAAACTCATCAACTTTCACATGTGCACTTTCTATGACTTTGTCAGTAGACAAATTCAAACATCTATATGCTTTACATTTGCAAGAATATCCCAAAAATATTCCTTAATCAACCTTTACATCAAATTTACCTTTTTTAGATTCTTTCATAATGTAACATTTTCTTCCAAATAGTTTTAGGTAACTTACATTGGGTTTGTAGCCATGCCATAACTCATAGGGGGTTTTGAATGAGTCCTTTTTCAACTATACTTAGTTCAAGGTATGAACTATAGTGCTAATAGCTTCCTTCTAGTATTTGATAGCAATGCTCTTCTCAATCATTAAGGTTCTTGCATAGTCCACGATAGATCTATTCCTTCTTTTAGCTATTCCATTTTGTTCAAGAGTTCCAGGTGCTAAAACCTGTCTTTTGATTCCCTTTTCAATGCAAAAGTTATTGAACTCATGTGAAATGAATTCACCACCTCTGTCTAACCTTAAACATTTCAGTCTTTTTCTTGTTTCCTTTTCTACTCTAGCCAAATACCATTTGAACTTTTTAAATGCTTATAGATGGAGTAAGTAAGAGGGGGCTGAATCAGTTACCACAAAAACAAATCCACAGATCCCTTAAATGTCTTAAATAACTAGTTACTACTAATACTCGGTAATCACTATAAAAATGATGTAACTTGGTAGATTAACTTGTTACTTATCTTCAAGTATTCATACTTATTAACATGCATGCTAAATAAAATAACATGAGATCAAAAGACACTACATTTAACGTGGAAACCCAATATTGGAAAAACCACCAAGTAACTAGCTACCAATTTTCACTCTTTTAAAGTGAGCCCTATTAGGAGCCAACCCTATTAAAATTTACAATACACACTATTAGGTGTGACCCTGTTAGAGGATTTAATTACCCTATTAAGAGTGGCCTTGATATATGATGCAGGAGCATCCAGAGGTATAAGGGCAATCTTGTGTCACCCAAAAAAATGTATTTAGACTTAGTTTTTGTTTCATGTGTTTTCATTTTTGGATACCCATTTGGGTCAAATAAAGGTTCTAATTCTCACAGTTCCACTATTAGTGATCTGGGTTAAAGCTTTTAATTACCTTGGGATACGTGTAAATGCCAAAAAAATAAGAGTATGTAATTGAGCCATCATTTTGGTGAACTAGAAGGTGTAAATTGGTTGGATGATTTTCATTGTAATTTAGAGCATTCTAGAAAAAGAATCAGGTTGAAAGGCCCCATGGTTTGAAAGTTATCATAGTTTTTCAATTTCTGGAGACCTCCTAAGAATGCTTCAAAGTCAGGTTTGGGGCATTAAATGACCTCAAATAGGGAAAAAAAAATAATGGATGAACAAAGCTAGTCTATAGGGCTATAGAGCACTTTGAGAGCTTTCCAAAAATATAAATAGTTCATCAATCAGAGCTACGGTTCAAAAGTTATGCCTCCCGGAAGTTTAGTTACCATTTCTAGATTCTTCTAATTTTTTGCCAACTTCTAATGTGACTTCTGGAGCCTTCTATTTGGTTAGTGGATGCCAATTAGCACTTTCTAGAATGTATTCCTAATCTTTAACCCTTTGGGGTCTATTTAAGAACATTTCTGGCATTATAAAAGGCAGTTTAGAGTGGAGTTTGAGAGAAGGTACTGGGAGAAGAATTTATCTCCAAATTTATGCTATTATGAGCCCATAGGGCATTTTTTGGAGTCTATTTCTCTGCACTAAGTGTACTAGCATATTTTCAAAGTTAATAAAATTTTTTCTTTGTTGTTGTGTCCATTCTATGCTTGGGTTGTGTCCCCATCACTATAGGTCTTTAGAACAATTCAACTGAACTATCATCTTGTTAGAGGATTTACAAAATGGCTATCAAACTAACTCAATTAAGAGATTTTTAAATCATTGCTACAATGGTTAGAAAGTAACAATGAATTGACTTGAATAAGATGCAACTGAATTTGCTGATTATAGATCTCTATTTTGCACTATTAGATCCTTTTCAATCAAATATAGCTTCGCTAATCCTCAATGATCTCTGATCATCCTTCAAAATTCACTTTCACAATAATCAATCCTCCTCATCATTCACATTACATCAAATCCATCACTTGCACTTAGAATTTGCAACTTGACCTCTTATATATACCATTTAGATTATCAAGTCAGCTCATTCACAAGTTACATTTACCAATAAACCATACATTAGTCGGCTACAAATATTACTTTAAACAAAGAAAATTTATTTCACAAAATAATGAAATCCTTTAGTGGCTGACCCTGCTTGGTAAATACTGCTTCCAAAAATAATTTCTTGAGTTAACCATCTTAACTCAGTTAACACTACAAAATTTGCAAAATCATTTGGCTGCCGAGTTAACTTGGTAAGAACTAAATTTTCTTCATTTTTTATGAAAAATCGGTTAGAACTTTTTCCTGTACTATTTACTCTTGATGATCAAGTGAGCTCGGTAACAACTAAATTTCCTTTGCTAACCTTGAAATCTTAGTAACAACTGAATACACAAAGTAAAGCCTAAGAACACTCAGTATAAAGTTCTGTAAACTTTGTTTGTTAACCTTCTGAGCTTGGTAGACTCTATCTTTTGCCTTGCTGACCAACTGAGCTCGATCGACTCTATCTAATGACTAATATGACATTTGTGTAACATCAAAGACAACACACAATTGAACATTTGTATCCAACAAGAACTTCTTAGAAGGGAGCATAGGTAGAATAAAGCATTGTAATAGATGAACGATATATTTCTTCATACATTCATCTTGCCAACACTTGAAGAAGACATGCCTATAATGGAGCATTTGGTAAACATTGTAGAATAGATTAATGATGCAAGTTACCTAGATTACAATGTAAAATTACTTGAATGGTCTAAGGAGATTTCATACTAAAGTGCTATTGCACTTAGTTAGGTTGAGAAAGCAACAAAGTTTGATAGTGTAAAGATAGTCCTAGAGAATATTTTCTCACTTTCCACCAAGTTTTGTGATACAGATCTATTCACACATGTTGTGCAACACCGTATTGCAAATCTAGAGGGAGATATGAATAAAATAGATACTTCTCTACCTCATTTTTTGGCTTAGAGTTAGAAGCACTTCAGATAATTTGATGAATTACCAATGTTGGTTGGCAGTTCTACATGCTCCAGCTGCAAACAATAAAGATTCACTGGTCAACATCCAATCCAATCTGAACCCTTATATAGATATACTTCACAAGGAGATAGCTTTTGTAGAGACATTAATACAAAAAGATCTCCATCTTTCTACATTTGAAGGCTTAGTTTATCGTGCTACCGAGTTAGCCATCCAAATCAAATTATTGGAAGTAGCTTGTGATAACTGGGATGCAGCTCTAAAATTAATACTTGAGGTCCATAAAATTTTTTTAGATAGACACACTATACATGTCTAGCCCATGAAATAAGTGTCAAAAGTTGGAGAATGAATGATAAGGAGGAATGCATGATACAAATAGATAAGTTTGGAGATCAAATAAAGATAGAGTCAATATATGCAAAATCTAATTAGAAGGAGTATTTAGTTTTTAGTTTAGAATGGAATAATCAACTGAATGAGTGTTGTGAAATTTTGAGGTATAGTGTTGCAAAATTCTGAACATTTGAAATTTTGCATGTAAGTAGATATTATCTTTAAAGTTATGCTTGAAAAGCTAAGGTTATTCATGCATGAGCATTTTCCACTCATGTCAAAGGGGTAGATTGTTAATTTCATATTGGTTTTCACATATGAGTGACAATATACGTAACTTATTTAGTTTTTTCAAGACAAACAAGTATTACATGTTGAGCATAAGTTGTCAGATACAATATGCCAAGTGATGGATATAACATATGTATCGAGTAACTAATAAGTGTTGAGTCACTCAAGTGCCAAGTAGATAGTAGGTGCTGACTTATTTAGATATCAAGTGATCAATGGATGTTGAGTCATTAAGAGGTCAAGTTACAATGTTGAAGTTGTTGTTTATGTCGAGCATCGGGGACTTCAAATACCAAGTAATACAGTTTTTACATGGTTGTTTGTAATGGCATAAACTACTATGTAAACCATTTTGGAGCTGACTTAAGCACAACTTTTTATTGATAATCCCTATGCAGTACATGTAGCCAATCAGAAAAAGGGAAGGATTAAGCGGCAATATAGATGAATCACATAATTTATTCATATCTAAACCTAAGTGACCTAGGTCATCTTAAGGAGGAAAACCCTAAACTTTTTATGTGTGTAGAAGTAGAAAAGAGAGAAGTTTTCATGTACAAAAAAATCATTCATGGTGACTTAGGAGTTGTGAATTGAGATACATTGCAGAATTAGTTAGACGAGAACAGAGGAAAGGAATTAGAAGACAATAGAGATGTAACTGATCAACAATGATCAAGAACACATCAGGAAAGAGTTGATCTATTATTTAGTAGTAGAGTGCTAACAATAGGATCATTACTGAGACATTCTAATATGTGAATTGCTTAAATCTCTTAACAGTATAGTCTTAATAGGCTATTGTAAATCCTTTAACATAATAGTTACTTTAGTGTTACTTAAATACCTTTTACTGGGCACACTTCTAACACGGTGTTGAAATCCTTTAATAGGCTAAGATCTAACAATATTGTAAGCCTTTAATAGGGAAGACCTTGCACATGATAGATCATGTTTCTTGATCAAACATTGTAACCTTTATTGGGTAAACTTTATTACTATAGTAGTGGATATTTGTGGGTATCATCCCCACCGCAATTTTACCTTCTCCTTCACAAGTTTCTAGGTGACCAAATATCTTGTGTCATACATGTGATGAATTTTTATTTACTTTCATACTATGGATGTATATTCTTAATTTGGCATTTCAATTTACATGCATATATTGTGAGATGGATGTGGGGTGAATGAATTTAAGGTTGAATTTTTATGTGCTAATTTACTCCCCCACCCCCACGCCCCCTCTCATAGTTTACTTTTCCCATTGTATTTTCAATAGAAATGTATGATTAAACTTCAACTCTACATTCATCTTCTTCCAAAGTGTTCTCCAGAAATAACTAGCAAACTTACTATCTCTATATGAAACAATAGAATTAGGAAAACAATACAATGTCACTATTTCCTTGAAAAATAAATTAGCTACATGAAATGCATCGGAGGTCTTATTTCAGTATAGAAAATGTATCATCTATGAAAATATGTGAACCTTTACCATAATAGAATTGAATGTTACCTCTTTGAATTATAAGCAAACCAAGAACAAAATTGATGTACAACCTCACCTTGGAAAACTTAGGAGGAAATGAATCACTCAACCATGTTTCATCAAGGGGCACTTACACCTTTAGGTTCGATGTTCAACTTACTTCTAATTGTTATTCGACTAACTCACTTAATACCATTTTTAAAACTACATAAGATAGGGACTTTCTTGACCCCCTGTAGCAACATTTATTTTCTGCACTAACATAACATATATCAAACAAACCCTTCCATATTTGAATTGAGATACATGAATAGGTTTGATCACTTTTGAAAATAAAAATTGAATACTGAAATTAGATAGAACTGCCTACCTAATGACATAAATTTATACCACCTTTTGACATATATAGATTCATAAATTGAATACAAGGCAACTATAGGACATAGGATACTTGACCATTAACCAAATCTAAGGTTTCATGATTTGGATTGGTTCTTTACATTTATCACATATCAGTTAAGTGATTCTAATCCTTTCATGAATACATGAAGATATTCACTATATTCAATAGTTTTATCTCGCATGGTTACAATAAAATCCAAAAAGAAGAGTAAAAACTAATATAAGAAAAAGCATATGCTACATTAATCCTCTACTACTATAGAAATAGATTGCTGGGAGTTTACAAAACTCCCATCAACTGATGCGACTCTAAAAGAAATGCTTATATTGATGGTTCAGAAAATCAAATATTTTGTAATGAATTTCAAAGTTGAAACTATGAATTTGAATTTAGAAACAAAAGGATGTCTTTTTATTCAATAACTAAATCATCAACATGCTTTTAGGTTTCAAAATATTGATCTGGAAAAGAAAGGAAGGAAACAAACATATATTCAAATTGAAGAGTCCCCAAAAATTAAAAAAGCTCCAAAACTTTATATTCCTTCTACTCAATCCAATTATTTCAAATTATATCAAATCTACCTTTTTAATCCTTTCCTTTCTCTCCTATTAGTATTTTTGACCAACTTCTTCTAGTAATTGATTACATAGCTGGCCTAATTACTAAACACACACAAAACAAACTTAAAGAAAATTTACTTTTCATAAAATGAGAACTCACTTTTTCCTAAGTGGATATACTTAGAGATTTTATTGACTCACTACTCCATTTATGCCACCACATCATAGGACATTATTACAAACATTAAAATTTAAAATATTGTGTTAACTTTCTTCATTACTATTAGTTCCTGTAGCAAAATCAGTCTATTGTGCTCCTAAGAAAAAAGCCATTCTCACATCTTGCCACGGTCTATCACGTAGATGTAAAGGTGAATAAAGTCCCACATTCTAACTAGATCCTTTTGTTACTTAACAAATTATGCAACTTATAACCATTCCCTATACATCCCTATAAATATGTGGCTAATAGTATCTCTCAAAAATAAGATTAACCATCTTACCATTCCCAAAATGTCCATCAAGTTGACCAATATGTTTCTCCTTTATATGTTCTCTCTGATAGATTCTCTAATTCTCTTTAATGAAATAATCAATCCACTTATCACGTATTTTGTGTTCCTTAAAAACTTACCAAAGTTCTATAAAATCTCGATCAATCTCATACAAATACTTCAAGTCATCAAAGACAAGTACCTATACTCTTTTCTCTATCAGTAAATTTCATATGAAAAGGAAAAAGAAAAATCATAATCAGACCACTCTTGTATTTAGATGAAAAGGAAATTTTTTACAAGAAATCAACCCATTTCATATGTCTCTAATTTTCTTATTCTAAATTCTTGGATACTACAAATCTTCATGCCCACTATATAATAAAAAATCCTTGGGCTTCATATAATGTCTCGATTTCTTCAAAGCTTGAACAATAGCATAGAATTCATGATCATAAACTAAATATTTTCTATAAGAATTATTCAACTTCTCACTAATGAAATCTATAGTCCTTCCCTCTTGACTCAAAACATCTCCAATTGCACTTCCACTAGCATCACATTCAACTTGAAAACACCAATTGAAATTAAGCAAAGAAAGTGTATAAAATTTTGCAATCTTTTGCTTCAATGTTTCAAAACTATTTTGTGCTCCATTTGTCCATTTGAAATCCTTTCTATCTCCTCTCAAAGTCTCTGTCATGGCATTACAAATATAACTAAAATTTCTAATAAACTTCCTATATAAAATTTTTAATCCACAAAATGATCTTACCTCGCCAATATTCTCAAGTGTAGGCTAATCAAGAATTAATCTCACCTTTTTAGGGTTCATCTTCAAACCATCAGCTGAAATAAAAAAACCAAGGTACACAATCTCTTCTTTCATAAATTAACATTTCTTCAAGTTAATAAAAAAAAATTCCTCTTTCAATCTATTCAATACTTGTATAATATGTTCAAAGTGCTCTTTCTCACTTATAAGGAATATCAAAATGTCATTGAGGTATACAGTTACAAATTTTCCCAACAAACTTTTCAAAACTTCATTCATCAGTCTCATGAAAGTACTAGGTGCATTATCTATACCAAAGGGAATAACCAACCATTCATACAAACCATCAATACTCTTAAAAGTAGACTTACATTCATCTCATTGCCTTATTATAATATGATGATATCAACTTTTCAAATTAATCTTTGTAAAATATTTTTCTCCACTCAAACCATCCATTATGTCATCTATTCTAGGAAAAGGAAATCAATGTTTCACTTTTATCTTGTTTATAAGTCTAGCTACAATGCACATTCTCCATTCCCCATTCTTCTAAGGTGTCAATGCTATAGGTACAACACAAGGACTCAAACTTTCTATAATCAATCATTTCTCTAGCAATTCATGTACTTGTCTATTTAGCTTAGACTTCTCATCAGGTTATAACATATATGGTGTGTTACTAAGAAAGTTATCTCGAGACATCAAATCAATACAATGACTTATACTTCTGATAGGATGCAAACCATTAGGTACAATGTCTGAAATTATGTCATGAAATTATGTCAGCAAAGGTTCAATCTCAGTTGCATGTTATAATTCATCTTGTTTCTCAATTTTCCTTTGAATCAAATCATAGAATAAATAAATAAATCTCATCTCCCTTACAAAATTATTACCCTCAACTAAACATAATCTAATTGTAGTACAAAGATTTTCACTAAATGTTTCCACCAAATGTAACAATATGTTTCTTTCTATTGACACAAATAGTTTATTGATTCAATCTACCACTACGCAAATATTTCATATCATATTGCCAAGGTCATCACAAAATAATATGAAAATAATCCATAGGCATAATATCACACATGTAATTTATTTTCCTTATGGATCCAAGAATCATGGTAAGGCTTGGGATGTCTTAAGCTTTGAAACTACAATTTGTTAACCAGATCTTTAGATGCCAAATTATCAAAACTCCCACTTTCAATGATATGTTGCAACATTTTTTAGCTATTTTACATTAGTTCTTGAATAAAATTATTCTTAGGATAGATTCTTCATCAGTTTCTTCATCCTACAAGACTCTTCTCAACATCAAGTTCTCACACTGCTTAGGTTCATTAGATGTTTCATCAAATTATTCACAAGCTAAAGTATTTCTGCTACTACCTCCAACTTTCTTTCCAAAATTAGTACATTTAAAAGCCATGTGACCTTCTTCTCCACATTTGTAAAAAGTACCCTTAAACCAAGATCTTTTTCCCTTTTTCCCATTATTGCTATAAATACAGTAATCAATATAGTTTCCTCTAAATTATTTACCTATTTTACCAATAGGTTTATCATTACATCCATTATCTTGCATAGTATTTTCAGATCTACTACTATCTCCATAAGTTCTACCTCTACTTCTCTAAAATTTACCACCTCTTCCTCTTTGTCTTTGATCATGTTTCTTTTTCAATATTTATACTAAATTTGATGAATGATCAAACCCATAGCTCCAAAGAATAACCTACATGCAAACACCTCTCACAAAAGATAGAAGCAAAAAGCTATGGAGCCAGGAATTCCTAGATCCATAGATGAGGCATTCATAATGAGGGAAAAAAGAAATTTCTATAATCAAAAGTGAATTAATAAATTACAAAGAGTCTAACATAAGGTTGTATCATAATAATCCTAAAAAGGTCTAACATAGGTTGTATCATAATAATTAATAAAAGAATTAATTATTAAAAGCCTAAAGATTAGCTTAAGTAAACTAGAAATAATAAGTGACTTAATAATTAAATCAATATAATTTAATTAATATGAAAATACTTAATTACTCTAACACACCACTCTACCCCCCATCCCACCAACTTAAGATAAACTTAGGGAGTAGCTAGAAACATAGAAATTACTACTAAAAGTAAATTTAGATCCAAGCAACAAGACCTGATGAGGTACCAAGCACAACAAAATCTTAATGAAATGAAGAAACAAAAAAAAACCCAGTGGGAAGAAGCCCACCCCAAAAAGAGATAGAAAAGGATCCACAAATGAAACTTCTCTTGAGAATCTCTCATGACCATAAGTATAATGAAATCCCCCATTATAGAAGCTTGAGACTCCATTGCCCCATTAGAATGGTATAACTCTTATATCATTGAATATACCAATGTTGCTCCAATATAATAGAATTAAATGTAGTGGACAAGGCTGATAAAACCCATATATGTAAGGCACAACTAAAAATCCTAGATTATGCTCAAAGGAGATATCATGAAAATCCTGAAATAGAATCTCCAATGGAGGTGAGATAATAGGTGAGATGAATCTATCATCTAAGAGGAGATGAATTTCCTCTAATATATGTTATAGATGGCTCAATGATTGGAGCTACAATAGTAGGAAATTGTAAAGAGTTATCTTGTGTAAGAGATGGAATCTAAACAGGAAGTATCAACACTAGTATTAGGAAAAATACATAAGTTCAAGCAACCTAACTTCATCTTAGTAGTCTCTCATGAAGAAGGGTAGTGAGTCTCTGATAGTGGAGATGGTGGACCAAAATATGTGAAGGAATATAGGTGGGAAGAGTGATCAAAAATCCTTGTAGCAACAATACTTCATCTCTCTCTATCTCTGATGTGCACTAACTCTTGTGCAAAAACATTTGTCTTCCCTATCCTAATATGTGTAATCTAATAGATAGAGGGAATGTTAGAGGATAGAGATGGAACACAATGTACATCATGAAATTTACCATCATTGATGTCAATAGAGCCTTTCCCACATACAATCATAACATTTTTGTTCCCCATTAAAATGTGTGCAGTAGGAGAAGCCTCAAAAAAGGAGAACAAATCTTGAGAAGATGCCATAAGGTGTGAAGAACCTGAATCTAGTAACCATATAGAAGAGGTGGGATAGAAGTTTCACATAATGCATGACCCTTTTCTATATCTTTACCATCTGACTGAAATGATGAAGATGAAGATGATCTATCAGAGGTGGAAGGAATATCAATATTGCTCATTTGAAGGATAGAAGTCAAACCTGGAGCTTGTTTGGTATAGGAGTCTAACTTCTTCTCATATCAATGTGACTTATCATGATTAGGCTTATTACAATAAGTACACTATTCTTTCTAGCTTTGGTTTACCCCCCTTAGGAGGAGGTGGCCTTGATGAATTGTGACTACAAGAATCAGTCTGAGAATCTATAGAATGATATTTTTGTTTCTTCTCCTTTGTTCTTGAAGATGGTTGAGCTACCAATGCATAAGTCTGTAAGCCTATGTGAGAATCCAATTAAGAGAGCTTATCCCACTCTCAAGTCAAATGATCACAAAAGAATTTAAATGATGGAAGGGTAAATCTATTAGCCAAAGTACCTTTGCTTGAGTAGAAGGTAAAAGAAAAAATATAGAAGTTTCCAGAAAGCATAGAATGAATCAGATAGATGCACTCAATGGCAGTCTTGGTTTTCCCATAGCCCTACAATAAAGATCTATGTTGATTGAACATCATCAAGAAGTCTTAAATGGAAGAAAAATAATCATGTATGCGAGAGATAAACTCTACCTTAATCTGAAGTTCCTTGAACTCATTCATTGTACCAAATAAGCCTTCAAGGTTGGTCCACATAGCTAGAGGGGTATTGCCCCCATCAAGATGAAACTACAGGTTGTCAGATACCCATAAAGAAATCAACCCCCTTGCCCCATCCATCCTTTTCCTATGCTACAAACTCTAATATTGACTGAAAAATAATGGTTCCATCTTACCTAAACAAGATGACAAGCCTTTTGATTAGAGAAGTTGTGTCATTAAGGACTTCCATGTGTGATAGTTATGAGGGGTCAGAAGTTCTAGATAAGAAGAGGTCTCGACTATTGTTTTGGAAGTTGTTAGATTTTTTTTTGAATATTTTCTAGTTCACTAATGTAAATAATAAAAACAATAATAAAAAATACACCCCAGAATACAAAAAATGAACCCTGATTGCTAAAAGGAATGCCTAAACAAGAAGAGAGAAAAAAGAATTTAGTTTGAGAATCCTATGTACCTTTTAGAAATGCTAATTAAAATAGTAGAGGATCTTGATAGTGCTTGAGAAGTAGTTTCCAACACTTTTTTTGGATCAAAAAATGGAGCTATAACAAGCAAGTAATGCCCCTTGGAAGATAAAAAGCATCATTTGAATTTGAGCAAGAAAATAGGCTCCAAATTGAAAAAAATAAATCTTAAAAATACCTTCATCATCATCTCTCTCTTTGAATCTTATTTTTGGCACTTCTTTTGGATTCAAAAAATGCCTCTATATCCTCAAGATATCACCAAAAAACCAGTAGAGACTCCATAAGACAAAGAAAACCAAATGCTTGACGATTGAATGGTTGTCAAATTTTAGCTTGTAAAAGTGTGATATCAACATTGCACATCACAGGCCTATGTCAATACTTTTTGTTAGACATGTCAGGCTAAGATGATCATGTTGTCCTTTACCATGCATTTAAAAAAACTATCCCTTGAAACCAAATGTTTATATAAAGAAAACTTTATTAGATTTTTTTTTAAGAAGGCAACGTTTTAAACCTTTTTAATTTTTTTTTTTTTGCAAATTTTTTTCTTTGTAAAGCATGTAGAGGTCATACAACCTAGTATGTCAAAGATAAGGCCAATAATTTTTGTTTGCAAAATTGAAGTTCCTTATATGGGTTTAGGGGTTTTTGGATGTTTTGAGCACAATAGTGAGGTTTGTTTTTGTTCAAAGTGATCCAAAAATCAAAGACACCCCTATATTCACACAAAAAACTAAAAAATCTAAGATTTCTTCTCTCAAACCATTGTTCATCTTTTTCTTCAAACAAGAACATGCATCGATAGGTAATGCTTTGATACCAAGTTGAAGTTGGTGAAAGATTAACACTACAGCTCCTAAGAATCACCTGCATACAAATACTTGTCACAGAAGAGAGAAGAAAAAAGCTACGAATGCTTGAATTCCCAATTCCATAGATGAGATATTCTTGATGAGAAAAAAGAGAAATTTCTATATTCCAAAGTGAATTAATAAATTACATATAGAGATCATCCTTATAAAGGAGATAGGAACCCTAAAAAGCTCTAACCTAGGTTGCATCATAAGATGCCTAAAGCTTAGGTTAAGTAAACTACAAATAATAAGTGACTTAATAATTAAATCAATATGATTTAATTAATAGGAAAATACTTTATTACTTTAACAATTCCATCAACCTTTAAAGAAAATTGATATTCTTCTTCTACACTACCCATCTTAAAATAGTTGATCTCATCTTGAATTGATGCTCTCAGGTCATTCAAGTATTTTCCACCACTTCCACTTCATCATCCACATGTCTAGATTTGATATTTAGTTTGTAGAATTCCTTAGTATATTCCTTCACACTCATGTCTTTTCGCCTCATATTTTGTTTCTTTTTCAGAAAACTAACCTAGTAATCTACATGGAGAAACTATGTATTCATATTTCCAAGCATTTTCATCCATCTCTTGATCTTTTCTTTCCCTCTCTTCTAACTACTAGCCTACAAATGATCCCACCATGGAGATGCATGACCTTTTATCTTTGTAATAGCTATGTTGACCTTCCTTTTATAAGGATTTTCTTCATTACTCAAAATACTTTTCCATTTTAGAGATCCAATCCAATACAACATTAGTCTCAATTTTTCCATCAAATCAAGAAAATTCAACAACAAGTCTAGCATTCTCTCTACAAAAAACTCTTAGAAGCCTTTCTTCATCTTTTTTAACTTCAAGTTCAAGATTAGGGTTAGGCATTATTACTTCTTCATCACTAACATCTTCAACATGTAATCATCTTCTCTATACTACCTCCATAGCTTCAAGTTTGGCTGCAATTTTCCTCATATAATATCCATTATAGCATTATCAATATTTACTCTACCATGAACTATCTCAAGACAATAGTTCTTGCAAGATCATAACCTTCTGTAAGTTATAGTTCAGATATTAGATCTTCCACCCTACAACCAATCCAAAAGGTTCCCCACATTACAATTCCCAAAAAAGAAGGGCTTGGATACCACTTGATGTAGGGAGGTAGGAAATTTAAGAAGAATTAGCTTAACATAAGCTTACAAAAAGACTTGTTTATAGTTACACATAGAAGTAACATACAAAGAAATGTACATAAGGTACGGTTCAGGACTTTTACTCATGTCTAATTAATAAGAAACAAATTTGAATAAACAAAGTAATTGGTAGCCACATTGGTGTAATAATTTAAAAAAGTTTTTCAACATGCCCATCTATGAGGTCTTTTGAGTTTTTTCCATCTACAATAAAATTATGAAGTTAGAATCCTAGTTTTCAATATCTCTTATCATCATGTATCTTTTAACTTCCTATGACTACGTCTAATTGACCTTCTTACATATCCAACTAAGCCACAAGTTGGATAGTTGAGCATTTAATTACATTATAGGTCCAACCTTGGAAGAGTAAAATAAAACTAATACTAAATGAAACATAAGCTATTGCACAAATGAAGACATATCGACATGTTTCCTTGCAGTCATCTTCTAATTTTGTAATATTTTATGTAACATAAGAAATTGCACCAAGAGAATCAATAGGGCTCGCTACAAGATAACATGCCAAAATAGAAACCGCAAAGAATAGTTCACAAGTCAAAAAATAAAAATGGTCAAATCCTATATTCTTAGGAAGAGAATAATGGATAGGTCCTCATCAAAATGATAACAATACACAACATGACATCAACAAAAAAAATCTATATTTTACGAACAACAAACTGTTATAGAAAATAAGATATATTTTTGGTTGATACAAGATTTCTTAATGTTCTAAATTGCTCCTACATCAATATTTCATCTTATCCAATACTTCCTTTCATCATAGAAGGCCTATAGTACCATTTGTGGCCTTTGGAATTTATCTTGACCTTTTTTTTTTTTGGAATATTGTAGGCACAATTTTTTTGGAACCCATGGTCCATACTTTCACTCTTACTAGGGTGAATATAAATTCTCTAATGCTATGTTCCTAGGTACACCATGTCAAAAATGAACTAGGTTTCCAAAAGGGTTCAGCTCAAATTTAAATTAGAACACTATCTATCCATTTTAGTCTACGATAAGGATTTTTAGCCACCATACTTGAGTACGTAACCTTTATGTTTTGTTAAATGAATGTGAACAACCTAATTCTTATTTTAGTATCTATTAAATTATCCATTATTATATATCAATGATTTTAAGGCATGCATTCAAGGTAATATATTAGCAAGTAATCAGGCAACAAAGTCCAAGTATATAGGATAAGAAAGTCTTCTCGAGAATTCAAGGTGTTCTCCATCAATCTACCTTCTTTCTCTCATTGAAGGCATAATAAAGAATTTTTTTATCAAGTGAAGAAGAGTTTACTTCTTCAATAAATTCTTATTTTTTCTTTCAAAATAATTATATTGAAGTGCAACATCCATTACATGATTTTGTTCCATTAATGATATTATATTTTATTATTTTATCAAGTGAGATCTATTTCATCAACATACATTGTCTAACTCAAAAGGAAGTTAAATATTTAAATATTTAAGGAATTTAAATATTCTATATTTCTTTGTCATTTCATTTCAAGGTTGATTCTTGAATAGAGCTTTTTGTAAGGAAAACTTATCTATGCCACCTTCTTCTTCATTTTACTATGGCTATAAATATGTCATATAGATATCTTACCATTTGTGTAGAGGTTTAGGTTTGATAGAAAAACCTTGAAATTTTCAAAGAAACATTAAAAAACATAAAATCTAAGACATCCTATTCCAAGGAAAAAAATGTTTCTAATGATATGTATCTCAAATAATAAACTCAAATTCATTATATTTAAAAAATTTAGAATTCAAAGGTTACAAATTAGCAATTGTACGTAATTTTATGTTTCTATCTCTTGCAAAATTTAAATGTGAATCACTACAGTCCCTATCATTATTTTAGGTACAAAAGTCTTTCTAATATCTATGTATAGAATTCATTTATTGTGAATGATCATTTACCCATTTACTTCTTAGGACCAACCTCAACCTATTGAGACGTGTTAGTTTAATTTGTACAATTAGAAATAGAGGAATCTACCGCTTATGTATTGCTTTCTATTTTTTATTGTACACTTAAAATGATTAGGATTTCATATAACAATTATTGAGGCATGAAACTTTTATGAAAGAAGACATGTCAACCAAGATTCACTCAAAATAGAATTAAGATAATTGCTAAGGCCAACAACTTTGTCCCATTAAGAGAATTAGAGCATGGATAACAAGGAATTACTATAACAAAAAAATTCAATATAATGTCAACATTATTTATAACTACAAAGATCATTCCATCTAGATACACTTAGAAAGATTGAGCATTCTTCAAGAACCTACCCTTATCTTCAACTTGAAATATTTATCCATAATAAGTAGTTTTACAAAAGCATCTATATTTAAAAGAACACAAAAATATCTTCTACATCAAAACTAAACTAGTTACACACATGATACAATCATCCTTTGTTTTACAAGAAAGGATCTGCAAAGAATATGCCTAAACACATTTCAGAATACAAAATATCAGCAATACACACCTCATACATTCATTATTAGTTTTCTTACTAAGCATCTTCTTATAAAATATATCTAAAAGTTGTCACAGTAAAAATCATTAGTCATACTTAGCTCATAGAGTCTTGTATGCACATTTTATTATGTCCTGTATGGACCACCAAGACAGATGACTACTATTCTAAATATTGATATCTATCTAGAAACCATGTTTAACATAAATCACTACCAAACATATAAGTTCAATACCTACATGTTAGTGTAATAATTCATGTTAATTATGTTAGGAAAACTATAGCCTAAACACTTTCCATATGTCGATTTACTAGGGAAATTATATAAAGATCAAATCTACTAAGATGCATAGGAAAAATAAGAATAGAGAAAATAAAGGCACACACAAGATAAAAGACATGAGACAAGATTTATGTGGGAAACCCTTTCAGGAAAAACCCTCTAGCCATGAACCAGAGTGTCACCCTGTGTATTATAGTAACAAATACATTACATACAAATAATAGACTCAGGCTCATATTGCATTTACAATCAACTCCACTTCTACCTCTACAAAACTATTCTTTAGGCTCATAGCCTCAGCCCTCATAATCTCTATAGCAATACAATCATCACTATCAACTGCAAACTTAGCACCCTTTATCAATGAATCTCACATACATTTATACACTATGCAATTTTCTATGGAGTTTGGTATGTCAACCATCACATAACATAATCAGTCAACCAACTTTGTTTCACACTGTAACTGTCATTGTACTAGAAATATCCATGTACCCATGCCCATTGTATTTATGTTTGTTCTATAGATTTGTGCTTTTAGGCTCATAGCCTCAGCCCTCATAATCTCTATAGTGATACAATCATCACTGTCAACTTCAGACTTAGCACCCTCTATCAATGAATCTCGCATACATTTATACACTATGCAATTCGTTATGGATTTCGGTATGTCAACCATCACATAACATAACTAGTCAACCAAATTTACTGTACACCATAACTGTCACCATACTAGAAACATCCATGTACACATGCCCATTGTACTTGTGTTTTTCATATAGATTCATGCTCATACTCTGTACCCTATAGAACCATCCTTGTACTTTGTACCCTATAGCACCATGCTCATACTTGACACTATTCTCTTGTTCTCTCATACTTGGCATCCACTCCAGCTATACGACATCACTCCACTTACTTCTAGTCTTCCCCTTATGCAACATCACCATACCGTTCTTGCATCGTATTGCAACATACTCCACTCCATATGGTATGAGTGAGTTCATTTTATGAGAGAGTTCACCGTATGAAAGGCACCATACTTCGTCAACTCAACAATTTCTCACTTGACAAAGTACAAAGTTACTCAACATGGCTAACATGAAAGTAGAATATGCACCTTTATGAAGGACCCCATTAAGTCCTTAAGATGTCAACGTCTTCAATCACATGAAGATAACATCTCCAAATAGTACTTCAAAAAATGTTAAAAGAACCTTCTGCAACATCAAAATCTTAGACCTTCAAAATTGTAATACCAATGAAGATCATTCACTGCGTCATTGCCAACAACTCCCACTAAATTGTGCTATTGAGTTACACATGGCATCATGAAAAACATCTTTCACACAAAGATTGAATCACTCTAACCAATCATCATCAAATGATCAATTAGTCAAAGCAACACTACTTGCATCTTCATCATCACTCTAAAAAGACTTAGAATTAGAAGAACTCTCCATTTTCTTCTTCTTATTCTTCTTCACTCTACCTTGGGCAATGAGAGCCTCCTTAGCCACCTCAGAGGATTTCCTCCACATCTCCTCTGACAAAAGTGCAACAACCACCTCATCTATTTTTAATTGGGTGGTAGTACTTCCAATGGCCATCACAAGATGATCCCATGAATTAGGCAATGAGCACAATAATAGCATGGAATGCTCTTGTTCACTAACGAACACACCAACGGATGTTAGTTGTGCAATCACCATATTGAACACATTTAAATGATCCTCCACAATTGTTCCTTCATCCATCTCCAAGGAGTACAACTTCTTTCTCAGGATGAGCTTGTTTACCAAGGATTTTTCCTAATAAATATTTTCCAACTTCTTCCACAAAGAATCTACAATTTTATCCTCATGAACATTCAATAGAACAGAATCTACAAGACGTAGCCTTATCAGCCTTTTTCCATTTCGATCTATCAAAACCCAATCTTCTTGCTTCATGCTTGAAGGCTTGTTTTCACACACAGTAGTCCATAGATCTTTGTCTACCAACATATCCTCCACTTAAAGTTTCTATAACTCAACGCTTGTGCCATCAATTTTTTCAATCTCTATTCTCCCCAATGTACTCACCATCTCAATTTCTAGATGAACACTTTATAAACTCCCACTGGAACCAAATTGACACCAAACAATCAACCCTATCCAATACAACCAACTCTACCAAAAACATAATGGTAATGGGTAATGGCTCTGATACGACTTGTTAGAAAAACTACTAATGGAAATAGCTTCCAAATGTCAATTTACCAGGGAAATTATATAAAGATCAAATCTACTAAGATGCATAGGAAAAATAAGAATAGAGAAAATAAAGGCACACAAGATAAAACTTATGAGATAGAAATTTACATGGGAAACCCTTTTAGGAAAAATCCACCAGCCATGAACCAAAGTGTCACCCTGTGTATTACAATAAACATTACATTACATACAAATAATAGACTTAGGCTTAGATTGCCTTTACAATCAACCCCACTTCTACCTCTACAGCACCGTTCTTTAGGCTCACAGCCTCAGCCCTCATAATCTCTATAGCAATACAATCATCATTGTCAACTACAAACTTAGCACCCTGTATCAAATAATCTTGCATACATTTATACACTATCCAATTCGTTATGGAGTTTGGTATGTCAACCATCACATAACATAAGTGATCAACCAACTTTGCTTCACACCATAACTGTCACCGTATTGGAAACATCCATGTACCCATCCCCACTATACTTGTGCCTTTCGTATAGATCCAAGCTCGTACTTGGCACCCTACAGCACTATCCTAGTACGCCACACCCTACAACCCCATGCTCATACTCAACACAGTTCTCTCGTGCTCCCATACTCAACATTCACTCTGGCCATATGACATCACTCCACTTACCTCCAATCTTCCCCATACGTAACATCACCATACTATGCTTGCATTGTACTGCACCATACTCCACTCCATATGGTATGGGAGAGTTCACCGCATGGGAGAGTTCACCATATGGGAGGCACTATACGGAGTACTCCATCAACTCAACAAACTTGATTTCCCTTTGTTGGCTCGAATAATGTGTGAGAGACTAAGAGTTTTGTAGGCTAATCTAGGAGGGGAGATTTCTATAAATTTTTTAGTGGTTGTGCCTCTATGATGCTTTTTTCTCACCCATCAATCTCAAGACATATCTACCTCTATTTATGCATCGAGCCCTCCATCACTCTACCCTTCTCCATCCTTTTATATTTATATTTACTTTCCCCGTTGTTTGTATGTATCACTTTTTGCTTCACTTTCTCTATTCCACCACCCATCACCCCCCCTCTCTCTATGTGTGTGTATATATAATCACCCACTTACACTCATTCCCCCGCCTCTATCACACACTTGTCTTATTTTAAACATAGTATGAGCTTTCTCTAAAACTGGAATATAATTTATTTCAAGCTATCACTCGTTGCATATCAGGCCTATCAAGTAACCTATATAATACACAAATTAATGTAGAGATACACCAAATAATTCCCTAATTGACCTTACTCACCTTTCCTCTCCTTTTTCTTTTTAAAGTTTTTCCGTATCCATCATGTCAACTTTCACGCTACCAGTTCTAAGTTTAATTTTTTTCTGGAACATTTGCGAGTGTGATCGTTCACTTTGGAATATAGATATTTCATTTATAAATAGTTAAATAGTTGAGAGTATATGTTCTTCTCCATCTTCTTGCAGCCAGGTGTCCAACCATGGGAACCGAAGTAGAGATAAGAATAAGAAACTAACGGAGTTTATTCTCTTTGTTTTCGAATGAAATATACTGATTTGTGGGAGGGCATTTAAAACTTATTTTAAAAATTTGATTCAATTGCCTCACCCATTTTTTTATGCTTATTAACCTTATCTTGATTCCTATATTTTCTCTTGCCTACATCATCCGAGAACAATTATTTCGGTGTTTTCATCACAGAATACATTCTCCATCCGAATATTCAAAGCAAACAATTTACATCCACTCAAATTTGGCCAATTCATTCGTTTCAGGCAACTCTCCCTTATTTCTAACGCACACCAACTTGGCTTTCAAGCGTGGCACGATTTAGGGATTTACCCAATTCGGTATGCTTAAAATAGTTTTCCTTTTTAACTCTGATTTGAATACTTGAGGCAGCTGCTGAGCATTTTGTGTTTGACTGGCAGTCCGCTTCGGCAGACTAAGAATGGCAGCGAAACCGACGACTTTAGTTTTGATGGGGCGAACCGGCAATGGCAAGAGTGCAACTGGCAATTCCATCCTTGGCCGTGTTGCCTTTAAGGAGTCTGCGAGTTTAGTGTCGGTCACAAAAGAGTGTAGGATGGAACACACCACAGGGAAAGATGGCCGAATAATAAATGTAATTGACACTCCTGGTACGGAGTTTATAACCTCTTCCTCCATATATTATTTTTTCAATTTGGAACTTTGAAGTTTTTCCAAATAACATTATCTTATTTCAACTGTTAAAATTATATTAGTGTACTAGAATGGTATTAATATAGATTATGTTCCTTGAAAAATATTAATGCCTCATGTAAAACTTTGAAATTTACAAAGAAAAGAAAAGATAAATTTAAAACTTTTTGTTGTTGATAAATTTTATATTGATTTGTTTTGTTATATTACTAATATATATATATATATATAGTTTTTCTGTTTTATTAATATTAATATGTGTTTGTGTATATCAGTAGTAATTGATAATATATAAAATATATGAATTTTAAAAAGTTGTATAATTAATTTGGTATTTATATGAGTTTATAAATTTTGTTATATAGAAAAACTTCTATGTTATTAAAATTTAGTATTGATTTAAAAACATCCATGCTTTTTTAATATAGAACTAATTTGTATTGATTTTTAATTATTATTTTTCAAATTATTTGAAAAAAAATTAAAATTTAAAAAATTGTTGTAAATATGATTTTTTTCATTTATTATTAATTTAGACTTATTTTAGTTTGTATCTATATAAAATAATCATATAGAGATAAAGATGATGTTGTTGTCACCCTTGCCAATGGTTGGGTTCCCTCTTAGTCATCTACCAACTCTAAGGACTTTTGGGGTTCTAATGATAAAGACCCTCCCTCAGCTAACACTATACTTGCAGCCTAACAATTTTCTTTTTCTTCTTTAATTTTCATTTTTACAAATATTATTTTTATCTACTTGTAAAATTTAACAGTTGTTAGTAAATTTTATATTGATTTGTTTTGTTATATTATTATTTTTTATTAATTAATTAATTAATATATTTAAATGCTACTAGTAAACTATATGTTTGAATATATATATATATATATATATATATATATATATATATATATATATATATATATATATATATATACATATATATGGGTATATATGTACATATATATGTGCACACACACACACACACACACACACACACACACACACACATATATATATATAGACAGTTTTCTTTCTTCTTCTTTAATGTATTTTTTTGTGAATAGTATTTTTATCCGGTTGCAAAATTTAGAATTTTTTTGTTGTTGGTAAATTTTATATTGATTTGTTTTGTTACATTATTATTTTTTATTTATTTATTAAATAATATATTTAAATGCTACTAGTAAACTATATGTTTGAATACACACACACACATGTATATATGTATATGTATGTATATATGTACATATGTATGTATACATATATACATATATAAGTATATATGTATATCTACACTCATATATATATATATATATATATACACACACACACACATATATACATATGTATATATGTGTATATATATATATACAATATGTATATATGTATATATATAGACACACATATACGTGTGTGTGTGTGTGTGTGTGTAGTTTTTTCTATTTTATTAATATTAATATGTGTTTGTGTATATCAGTACTAATTTATAATATATAAAATATATGAATTTTAGAAAGTTGTATAACAAATTTGGTATTTAATGAGTTTATAATTTTTTTAATATAGAAAAACTTATATGTTATTAAAATTTTCTTATAGTATTGATTTAAAAATATCTATATTTTCTTAATATAGAACTAATTTGTACTTATTTATTATTATTATTTTTAGAATTATTTTCAAAAAAAATTAAAAAATTAAAAATTGATGTAAATATGATTTTTTTCACTTATTATTAATTTAGACTTATTTCAATTTGTACCTATATAAAATAATCATATCACCAAAAGAATTCTTGTCAAACAACTGCTTATATATATGATTTTATATTATAAATTATTTAAATTATTTTTTAAAAATCTTAAATTATTCATTTATAAAAATAATAATTGATAATCAATATTTTCCTTTAGATGTAAAATGAAATGCACAAAAATAACCCAAGCATATTAAAAAAGTGATTTGACAGGCAGGGTGATCGTCAAATTTGAGGCTACACATTTCTTTTATTAATAGACCTTTTCTTTTAATTTAAATTTTAAAGATACATATCCACAAAAAAGGTGTAGGGGGATACAAGATCATGCCGCAAGTTCACTTTGTTAGAGTAAATAATTAATTATTTATTCTATTTACTTAAGCTTACTTAGGTAAATGCATTTATTTAATATTTTGTATTTAATGCATGTAGTGGTTAGTTGTTGACAACATGGGAGTCTATTCCCTTCTAGCATGTTCCACCTTTTGTGGCTATGTGTTGAGTTGTCATCCTTATCTTCTACCACCTTCCAACTTGTTCTACAAGCTTCCATGAGCTCTTTATAAGCGAGCTCCCTCATTGTATTTTCACATCACAATAAGACATTTTGCATATTGTAAATACATTTTCTCTTGTCTTTGCATACTTGTGGTCTCTCATGTCCGTTTAGGGTTTTTCCCTTGCTCCATGCTCTTCCTCTTCTTGGCTTCTCTTTGACAGGTTCTCACATGCAGGTGATCTTGGGCATCTTTGGAGTTGGCTTTCATCAACTCCAACATAGTATCAGAGCCTTCTTGCTACTGCTTCGTTGAAGAATTTTGAAGCCGTGATTTAGAGTCACAAACTCTAGTTTGTTTGTGCATTTTTTTTTCAAATTAGGGGATCAGTGATTTTTCAGAGCACATTGAGTCCAAATGGACATCACCATTGGATCCGAAAAGTCATTTACAGTTAGGATTCATATAAAGATTTTCATTTTTGGAGATAGAGCTCTGGGAGGTGAAATTTTTTTAGCCCTACACGCTGCCGTACAGATGTATGAACGATCGACATTTAAAAAAATTTAAAAAAATTAAACAAGGGGGGTCGCAGGCTGTGCCACTGCGGCACCGCCCAACAGCCACCGAAGGGCCACCCAACCGCAACCTGCGCTCCACCAATCGCCAGTTCCTCAGCCCCTCGACCTCCACCACAGCCCGTGAGCCACTCGGCCGCCTTCCCAGCACCTCAGCTAGCGAAACCCTCCTATGCCACCCCACCAATTTCTACACTCAGCGCCATCTGGTTCGAAGTCAGTGCTCTATCAGCAACCCAGTCAGAGTTTTTTGCACTGTCAGCTTGGTAACTCAGTCGGACTGCAACTAATTTGTGTGTGACGTGTGGCACGGGTGCCACGTGGCAATTTGCCACATGGCATCCATGTGGCACTGCCATGTGTCTGCCACGTGGCCTTTTTTTACTGCGATGGCCTTGAAATTGTCAAATTTAATCGCATGACTTGCTGATGTCAGTGCTTGTGTCATCAACCTTGCTTGCACATCTCCTTCAGGGTCATTTTTGACCTACCTTCATTTTTTTGGCCATAACTTGAGCATACGGATGTATTTTTCTGATCTGAAAGAAGTTTCGGAAAGCTGGTTCTGAGATGGAGACTTTGGTATAGGTATTTTTAGGTTTTGACACAATTTTATTACTTTTATTTTCAGTCAAAGTCCAAAGTTCTTTTTTTGACTCCGGCAAGCATATCTTTTGTGTCTCATGCCTATTTTTTGAAAACTTTATATTTTTGGAAAGTTGCTTCTGTCACCATTTCAAAAATGTGGTCCTTTTTCTTAGTTTTTGACCCATTCTCTTTCTATCATAGTTTTGGCATTTTTTCTATATGGTGGATATCTTGAGTGTTTTAGGCTCGAGGATCATTTTTCTGGCATGGTTTCCTTTGTTTTTAGCTTTACTTTGTTTTGTATCAGGTTGTTTTAAGTTTTGTTCATTGTAGCTATCATTTTGAAGCACTTTTATGTATCGCACTCAGATAAAGTGCCACTTTTTCATTCGGGGGGTCATGAACATTGTTTTGAGTTAGTTGTAGATGCACTATTTTAATAAAGCACCATGGGGAGATAGTTGTTTGTTGTTTTAGGCATTCTCCCTTTGTCAAGTGAGTGTCCCTTCCACAACATTAGCCCCATGCAGAGTCAGTTTGACCGTGTCTTTACATGTGTCTGTAGCTCTTTCCCTCTCTCGTCGTACTTTGGACCACCTTCTCTATTGCTTGTCATCTCACCCCATCTACATTAAGGAGGGCTTATGCTATTGTTCTAATACATCCATGGTTCGATGGTTTGATAGTGTGAACTATGTATTTAGTGGTTGATCCTATATACAAGGCAATTGCAGTGGCTGGCTACCTATGCATTTCGGTGAGATGGATCACCTACCATATAGACATGCTCAATTCGTGCCTTCTTCTTCCATGGAAGTTCTTTAGATCAGCAGTTTGATAGATTTGGGACTTCTACATGCTTCAATGATGCTTCTTCATGATCACTCTCTATTCCCATTTTAGGGGACTTTTCCCTAGTTGGAGGCTTCTTCAGTTCTTCACTAGGTTCTTACCTCTTTTTGGTGGAAGGTTTTTCCAACGTGGTTTTCTCTCTTTCCCCATTTTTGAGAGGTTGCATTTTTCTTGCATTGTACTTGGGTACCTAACATGGCCTCGTTGCTAGGACACATTCTACATTCATCTTAGTTTTGTGAGATTAAGGCATTTCCCTAAGTTTCACTTAAGGGGGCGTGTTAGAGTAAATAATTAATTATTTAATATTTATTCTATTTACTTAAGCTTACTTAGGTAAATGCATTTATTTAATATTTTTTATTTAATGTATGTAATAGTTAGTTGTTGACAACACGGGAGTCTGTTCCCTTCTAGCATGTTCCACCTTTTGTGGATATGTGCTAAGTTGTCATCCTTATCTTCTACCACCTTCTAGCTTTTTCTACAAGCTTCCATGAGCTCTTTATAAGCGGGCTCCCTCATTGTATTTTCACATCACAATAAGGCATTGTGCATATTGTAAATACATTTTCTATTGTGTTTGCATACTTGTGGTCTCTCATGTCCATTTAAGATTTTTCCCTTGCTCCATGCTCTTCCTCTTCTTGGCTTCTCTTTGATAGGTTCTTACATGTAGGTGATCTCGGGCGCCTTCGTAGTTGGCTTTCATCAACTCCAACACACTTGACATGCAACCAAATAAAATTACTATTCATAAAAAAATAGAAAAAACATTAAGGAAGAAGAAAGAAAATTGTCAGATCGCTAGCTGAGGTGAAGAAAAAGGTGAGAGGTGCGATGGAGTCTCTGAGAAGCGTTGGCTACCGACTGGGCTAGGGTTTTTCCCCTAGCCTGTTCTTGGTGTTTGATCTTTACTATTTTTTTGTTCTATTTGGATTGTTAGCTACTGGACATAATTTGTGTCGGTGTTTTTGGAGATCTTCTGCAGTGAATTTTGGATTGGGGGTTTTATTGTTTGCATGGCAGGGCCTGGGATTTCTTTTCCATTGGTGAGAATAGATGGTTCTTCTCCAACTATGCATGCAATGTGATCTGAATCGTTTTATTCTTGGGAGAGCTCCAAGCTAAAAAAAGTTAATGGTTTTCTTCCGTGTAGCCATGATCGCCCTGTTCTGGTTATTCCTCCAACGGCTATAATGGAGGACATTGATTATTGGACCAAGCATGCTTTGATATGCAAATTTCTTGGAATCCGGATTTCCCTATCCGCTCTTGAGGCATGGATTCGCCGCTCTTGGCAGGTGGAAGGTGATATGAAGATTATGTTGGCAGGGAATAGTTATTTTTTTGTTGTATTCTCTTGCATGTCTGATCGTGATCGTGTTTTTGAAGGAGGCCCTTATTTCTACAACAATGTGGGGTTATTTGTCAAACCTTGGCATTCAAGTTTTAATTCTGCTGAGGATCTCCTTTCAACAGTGCCAGTTTGGGTTCGCTTGCCTCGTCTTCCCTTGGAATTTTGGCGTGAAGACATCCTTCGACAAATTGCTGCTTTGGTGGGAAAGCCAACTGCGATCGCACATCAAACCCTCGATAAAAAGGTTATTTCTTTTGCTAGAATTTGTGTTGAAATTAATTTGATTAACCCATTACCAGATTCTTTGGAAATTTGTCTGGGGGATTCTTCTTGGGTGCAGCAGTTAGATTATGAATCCCTGCCTTTTCGTTGCCGAATTTGTCATGAGTATGGTCATTTACTGTGGCAGTGCCCCCGTAACTCGAGTTTCAAAGGAGTGGATCAGTCTACAGCTAGAAATGCTGGTGGTTTGGCAGATACTACAAGGAAAGGACAATCTCAAATGGTTAATACTACCAAGGGGATGAATCCACAAGATGCTACAGGTAAGGGTAAGGCTTCAATGCAGGATAAGGATGGATTTACCCCTGTTCGTCCTCGAGCTGAGGGACGTGGTCAAAAGAGGCCTTTGTAAGAAAGATTATCTGATTTAGGTTTTAACCATTTTGAGGTGCTGGATAGTATGGTTCTAGAGGAGGGTATTCCTCCTCCTATCTCTTCTGATCCAGCTTGCCCAGATGAGAGATCTGTTCCTAATGATGCTTGTGGGGCATCTCAAGTTGTAGTATATCAAAATTGTGAGGTTCCTGTAGCTCCTGTGACAGCGACTCTGGTGACTCCTGCAGTGTTGGAAGATGATGATGTTGTTTTGGCTGACTTGGTTAAGGATGTACTACCATCAGGTAAGGGCAAGGGATCTCCTCTCCCCTTGGGGTTACTGCCTCGACCCTTTAAGCGGGCTTCTTCTTCTCCCCCTCTAAGGAGTGGGCGCAAAATAGACCAAGAGAAGATTAAACTCACAGGAGATATATTGATTGAGTCTGGTTCAGTGAAACCTTTGGATTCTCATTTTCCCAAATCTACCCAATGATGATTATTCTCTCATGGAATGTAAGGGGATTGAATAGCATCCCTAGACAAAAGGCTATTCATAACTTGGTGGTTGATCATAGTCCTGATGTTTTTTGTATCCAAGAGACTAAGCTCTCTGTGGAGTCTATGGTCCAACATGCCTCTAGTATTTGGTCTCGTGGCCAATGTCAGTGTGTTGGGGCAACAGGTAGTGCTAGTGGTTTAGCTATATTTTGGGATCCTCAAAAAATTTCTCCTCTTGCCTGGATGTCTTCTCGCTCAGCTCTCTCTATGGTAGCTTCTACTCTAGACTCAGGAGAGGTAATCATGGTTACTAATGTGTATGCACCTATTGATCTTGTGGGAAAGGAGGAACTTTGGGAACATATTCAATATGTTAGAAATTGTCATCCTTATCATCCTTGGGTGTTAGCAGGGGACTTCAATTCAGTTTTAAGTCTGGAAGAGAAGCATGGTGGTTTGGCTAGATTGGGGCCTTCTTCTGGTCTTCTTCGGCAACACATATCTCTTTTGCATCTCTCTGATGTTAAGCCTTCTAATGGCCTCTATACCTGAAATAATCGCAGGACTGGTGCTGCTGCTATCTCAGAACGCCTGGATAGATTTCTTGTTTCTTGCTTCTGGCTTAGTGGCACCCTTACTATCTCTTCAGAAATCCTTGATTGGAGGGGTTCAGATCACTGGCCAATCAAATTTTCCACTATAGGGGCTTATGTTCTGAAGCATCCTCCTTTTAAGTTCCAGTTGATGTGGCTTCGTGACTCCTCTCTTCATGATTTTGTTTTTTGTTGGTGGAAAGATGGTGACCCTGCATATGGTACTACAATGTTCTCATTTTCTAAAAGGCTTCAATATGTTAAAAGGTAGCTCAAGATATGGAATAGGGAATGCTTTGGGAATCTTCACTTTTTGAAGAGGCTTGCTCAAGAAAATCTTGATGTCATCACAAGGGAGATTAGAGATTGAGGTTTCTCGGAGGATCTTGGCCAGGCTGAATCCCTTGCTTCTAGAGCTCTAGAAGAATGGGAACTTCGAGAGGAAATTTTTTGGAAGCAAAAGGCTCGAGTTGATTGGCTCTAGGAAGGTGATTGAAACACTGCCTTTTTCCATAAAACAGTGCAATCTCGCCGAAATCATAGCACTATCTCTTCTTTGGTTAATTCTCAAGGTATCTAACTGAATTCCTTGCTAGCTTTGTTCTAGGAGGCTATTTCGTACTTCTCTACCCTCTTATCTAAGGACTCTAATGAAGAAAATATTATTTTGTCCTGTATTCCTTCCCTTATCACTCAGGAAATGAACGATTATCTCATGCGTCCCATCTCTTTGGAAAAGCTGGAGGTGGTGGTCTTTGGCATGCCTAAGGGGAAGGCTCCTGGTCCTGATGGTTTTCTAGTTGAATTCTTTCAGGAATTTTGGGACATCATTAATCATGATTTGTTGGAAGTGGTTAAAGAATCCTATGCTAGCAAGCAGATGCTTTGAGCTTTGAACTCTACATTCTTGACTCTTATTCCTAAGATAGAGGGTGCTAATCAATTGGAGTTTTTTAGACCAATTGCCTTATGTAATGTGGTCTACAAAGTTATTACTAAGCTGATTGCTGAGAGACTGAAAAGGTGGCTTCCCATTATTATCTCAGAAGAAGAAGGTGGTTTTGTTGCTGGAAGACAAATTTTGGATGGGGTGGTTATTGCTACTGAGGCTATTCACTCTATGGCTACTTCAAGGGAGAGAGCCATGTTTTTTAAGCTGGATATGGCTAAGGCCTATGATAGAGTTAAATGGAGCTTCCTAAGGAGTATTCTTCTTTCTTTTGGATTTAGCTCTGACTGGGTGAGTTGGATTATGAGTTGCGTTACTTCTGCCTCTTTTTCTATTCTTATTAATGGTCAACCTTCACAACTATTTGGTGATTCTAGAGGCCTCCCCCAGGGTGACCCTCTCTCCCCATATCTATTCATCATCATGGCTGAAGGCTTGGGCAGATTCATTAAGCATCAGGTGTCCCAGAATTCTATTCAAGGCTGGCAGTGGGGTAATGGCTTACCTTCTCTTTCCCATCTTCAATTTGTTGATGATTCTGCTCTTGCTGGTCTTGCTAGGATCAAGGAAGCTGAAGCCTTTCAACATGCTTTGGACGTTTATTTGGCAGCTTCAGGCCAGAAAGTTAATGAGCACAAATCTTTCATTTACTTTTTTAACACTCCTGATTCTATTCAGCACAGGATTGTTGGTATCCTACGGTTTCAGATAGGTTCACTTCCTCTGACTTATACTGGCATTCCTATTGCTGTTTCTAGGCAGTCACGTCTCTTCTGGCAAAATTTGATTACCAAGCTTCAAGATAAGGTAAATCATTGGACTCATAGATGGCTTTGTACTGCTGCCCGGGTTACTCTTCTTCAAGCTGTTATCCAAGCTCTTCCTACTTATAGAAGCATGGTTCATGCTGCACCTATTTACTTTCTCAAGGAGTTTGATGCTCTTTCTCGACAATTCCTTTGGAGTGGTAATTTGCGTAGTACTAAATGGAGCTTGGTTAATTGGGCAACTATTTGTAGGCCTAAAAAGGAGGGTGGTATTGGTCTTCGTTCTGCTCTATTGAGTAGACAAGCTTTGGCTGCTAAACTTTATTGGTGATGGTGCTTTGGACAGCATCAACTTTGGGCTCGTATTATCACTCATAAATATTTTCATGGTGCTGATCCTTGCTCTGTTTCTGCACTTCCTCTTGAAGGTCGTGGCTCAATGATTTGGCATACTTTGAAGACAGGTGCGATGTTGGTGAAGAGGGGTCTGTTCTGGATATGTAAAGGAGGTTCTCAGGCTTTGTTTTGGTCTGATGCTTGGGATGGATTCCCTTCCATTTTATCCATATACCGTCATCTTCAGCCTCTTTGTGATTCTTTTCTTGCCATTGGATGGGATAAAGTCGCTCATTACAAGACTCCTTATCAATTGGGACCTGTTGTTGGTTATAGATGGAAGCATTCCTCTGATTGGCTTCCTGGAGGTATAGACATGGATCGTCAGGAGCTTTCTCAAATTCTGGCCTCTAGAGAGTGTTCCTCTTTGCTTGGTCTAGATGTATTGGCTTGGGGCGGTACCTTGTCTAGTAAATATCATGTCTCTGCTGGGTATCAGGAGATAACTAGACAATTATTTGGGGATGCTGAGGTCCCTTGGTGGAAGCAAGTCTGGAATAAAGTTTCTTGGTCCAAGTGCAATTTTTTCATGTGGCTAGTGGCTCACAACCATTGTCTTACCTGGGATAATCTTTGTAAACGTGGATTTCAGGGCCCCTCTTATTGTGTTTTGTGTGGTAATGGAGAGGAGTTTGTCTCCCATCTTTTCTTCCATTTCTCCTATTCTACTCAGATATGGCACCTTTGGTGGTGCACTTGGGATTGCTCTTGTCGGCATGCTTCCTCTTTGCCTGAGTTCTGGGCTCGCTTGGGTAGTGCTCCCTCCAAGTCTTCTTCTCTCCATGCTGCTTGGATTGCTAGCCCATCTTTCATGCTTTGGCATATCTGGTTGGAGAGGAATCGTCACATATTCCAAGATGTCTGGCTTGGTGTTTTGCATCTTTGGTGGAAAATATCACATTCTCTCTAGGAAAATATTCTTGTGAAGTGTGAGCTTGATGGGGGTATGGATCCGATTGATCTTGCTATCTGTAATCGCCTCAATTTTCATCTGCAGGATGGGGTTGCGGCTCATAGGTTTCCTTCTATGTCCAGGCAGCTTCACCATTAGAAGAAGGGTTGGGTTAACCGAGATGGGCACTGGACTCCTCCTCCCTGTGGAGTTCTGAAAATTAACACTGATGTTTCTTCTCATGGGAATCCTGGTCCGGCTGGTATTGGCAGAGTGGCTCATTGTAGTTATGGGAATGTTAAATTTTTCTTCTCAATTCATAAGGGTGATTATACTAACAATCTCATGGAAGCTCTGGCTATTTTATATGCTGTGGAACAGTGTTGCTTGTGGGGTTGGAGTAAGCTTATTTGTGAGTCTGATTCCCAGGTGGTGGTGAACATGCTTTCTTCGCAAAAGCTTGAGGATGTTAGTTGGCAGCTGGCCACTGTTGTTAAGCAGATTCTTTTCTTCTCTTCCTCTTTTCAGTTCATTAGGTTCAAGTATATTCTGCGAGAATGGAATAGACCTGCTGATTTTTTAGCCAAATGGGCTTCTAGTCATGATCCGGGTTGGAATGTTAGGGATAGGGGGCAACTGTCCTTTGAGATGGTGCAAGAATTTGATGATCTTGTTGCTCAGGATCAAGCTCCTTGTTGAGCTCTCCTTGTTGTATTCCTTTATGTCTTAATAAATTTTTACCCCTCTTTTTGCAAAAAAGAAAGAAAGAAAATTGTCAGGCTACAAGTATAGTGTCAGCTAAGGGAGGGTGTTTATCGTCAAAACCCCAAAAGTGCTTAAGGTTGGTAGATGGCTCAGGTGGAGCCCAACCATTGACAAGGGTGACAACAACATCATCTTTATCTTTTTCTCCCTTTAGCCTAGGCAAAGAGATGGCTAAGTCCAACCAAGGGAGTGCCCATTTAGGTTCTCTATGCACAAAGGGCTAGCCTGCATCTGAAGTAGGAAAAGGAGAAAAGAGCGACCAACATGAGCTTGTCCTCAATGCAAGGTTGGCCAAGCAAAATTGACCACCAAAACTATCACTAGAAGAGTGGAAAGAGGGTTGTGTCCTAGGATTATATGAGTAGTGCGTTGAACTACTCTAGCCTTTTTAATGACCACAAGGAGTATGATCATCGAAAAGAGTATCCAGTGACACATAAGGGACTATACAAGGGACACTACCCCAATGAGCTAAAATCTCCTATAGGTTTGAGACCTCCAATTCCACCTTACATGTTTGCACTTGAATCTACATTATGACATTATTACCAATACATGCCTTAACATACATAGCGACATGTATATCAGGAAGAAGTGAGAGAATAACACAACATTGTTGTCGTTTTGTATAGTAAACAAAATATCCAATAAGAAACTATTACATATTTGGGAATACTTAAAAGGAAGCCTAGTTGCATCTCCTATCACAACCATATGCCAGGAAAAAGCCTCTTGATGGTAAGGCATAAACAAAAAATGAATCTAATACCAGTAATTTTGAGCTCACCTACAAAACCAAAAAATATGTAGGAATTTTTTTGATTGGCCACAAAAAAGACATCTAGGGTCTGGGACATCCATATGTCAAAGTAGAGGTCCCAATAATGTTCCATGGAAGAGGAGACATCGTGAAAAGTGAGTTATCTTTAGGTCTATGATATCTTGCCAAACAATGGCAAATTTGGGACTCCAAGTCATGTGAGAGGATTGCAAATGCTAATGCTAGTTGAGAGCGTCAACCATTGGAAGGTGGGGAATATCCCAATGATAGAATAACTTGGGTTTATAACTAGTAAAAGGAGTGGAAGTTACCACTTCCACTCCTTCCACCATGGGTGAGATGACTAAATATCAAGCTTGTAAAACATATGGGTGACACCGCAAAAACTAGTAAATCTATTAGAGTAAAAGGTTAATTTAATTTCATATATTAAATAACCTTTACTCCCTTCTTAAGATTTTACTTTATGCACCTTGCATTTCCATTTAATAATTAATTAGTAATTATTAAATGTCATTTACTATTTAGGGTTTCAATCTCTAAATTTATTCATTCTATTTTGCATAGTAAAATATAATTTTCTTGTTTGTTTATAAAACCTCTCTCTCTCTCTCTCTCACACACACACACACACACACACACATTTTCTTTCTTCCTTGTTTAGGGCACTTTAGATTGAGGCAGAGCTTACCTCTCTTGTACTAAATTCTATTCCTTTCATTAAGGACTTCTTGATGAAGTTTAAATAATAGAGGTCTTTATTACAAGGTTTCGGGAAAACTAAGACTAATAGTGAGTGCATCTACTTGATTCTTCCTAACCTTTGTGGAAAATTTCAGATTTTTGCTTCTATCTTCTATTCCATCAAAGATTCTTTGGGTAATTGATTTTTAATGCAATTCTTTGAGGTTTTCTGTGATCATTTGACTCTAGAGAAAGCTAAGATTTGTTAGTTGGATTCTCTGATAAGATCATAAACTTTTCTTTGGTAATTCAACCATCTTCTAAGATGAAGGAGAAGACATAAAAATCACATTCTACCAAGTCTCAGATTGATCCTATCCCTCATAGTTCATCAAAGCCACCTCCTCCTAAGGGGGTTAAACCAAAGCTAGAAAGATCGAAGTGGACTTATTATAATAAGCCTAATCATGATGAGGCACACTGCTATGAGAAGAAGTTAGATGGCTATTCTAGACATGTTTCACATTTGACAGTTCTCCTTTAAAAGAGAAATATTTATATTCCTTCACTATTCATAGATCTTCTTCACCATCATTATTTCAGTTAGATGGTAAAGATATAGGAAAGGGTATGTGCAATATGTGCAACTATTACTCCTCCATCTTCTAGATGGTTACTAGATTTAGGTGCTCCACACCATATGAAATCTTCTTAGGATTTATTCTCATCATTTGATGCTTCTCCTACTCCACACATTTTTATGGGGAACGACATTGTTATGACTATATGTGGGAAATATTATATTGACAATGATTATAGTAAATTTCATGATGTACTTTGTGTTCCATCTTTGTCCTCTAACCTTCTCTCTATCTATCAGATTACAAAAAGTTGGATAGGGAAGACATTTGAGTTTACATAAGATTTAGTGTACATTGCAGATAGTAAGATAGGTAGTATGATTACTATGGGGACTATTGATCATGCTTCCCCCTTACATTCCTTCTCACATTTTGGTCCACCATATCAACTATCAAAGACTCACTGACCTTCTTCATGAGAGACTATTGAGGTGAAGTTAGTTTGCTTGAACTTATGTGTTGTTCCTAAGATCACTGATGTGACTTCTATACCTACACCTCCTATTCAAACTCTATTTCTTGCATAAGATTACTCTTCAATATTGCCCACTATTATAGCTACAATCAATGATCTACCTACTGTAGTTGTTGAGGATATATTAGAGGGCACACATCTCCTCTTAGATGATAGATTCAACACACCTATTATCCCACCTCCATTATAGATTCCATTTAAAGATTCTCATGCTTTCTCCTTAGAGCATCAACTAGGACTTCCAAATGTACCTTATATACATGTGTATTATCATCCTTGTCCACTAACTTTGTTTCCTTCCGATTGGAGCCACATTGATATGTTCATCGAAACAAGATTTCTTCCATGTTTGTGGGACTATGGAGTCTAAAGGTTCTAGGGATCTTTCATTGTACTAATGGTCTTGAGAGGGTCTCTTCAGATATTTCATTTACGCATCATTTTCTATCTCTTTTTGGAGTAGGTTTTTTCCCTCAGGTTTTCTATATTTTTCTATTTCATGGAGATTTGATTGTGATTGGGTACCTCATTAGGCCTTGTTGCCAGGACCCAAGTCTACTTTCAACATTTTAGTTTCCATGCATTATTTTTTTCTACACTGTTGCTCATCTTAAGGGGGGATCTTGGAGTAAGAGATTAATTTGGTTTTAATTATGATCATGATTTCTTAAATAACCTTTACTCCCTTCTTAAGGTTTCACTTTATGCACCTTGCATTTCTATTTAACAAGTAATTAGTAATTATTAAATGTTATTTACCATTTAGGGTTTCGTTTTGAGGGTTTTGACCTCCTCTCCTTCATAAGGATTGATAAATTCTAAATAATGAATACTATTTTTCACAAGAAAATACAATTTTCTTGTTTATTGAGAAAACACTTCTCTCTTTTCTTTTCTTTCTTCCTTATAATAGGTTATTTGCATGCAAGATATCCAAGTTCTATGGATTTGTTCATCATCAAATCCTATAATATCAACTGTTTACCTATCTTGCTATAAAAATTTGAACTTAACCTACATGTCCACCCATGAGGGAAACACCCTAGAAACTCAGGAAAAATATCTTTAGGGGTCTTGATTCCCCTTCTAAATAAGTGCAATGTGCTAGGTCCATAAATTTTACCTAGAGGAACACATTGAATAGAAAATAGAGAAGACCATTATAAGTTTTGATGATTCACTAAGAGACCATCTCTTAACTCATTTCTTGCCCATCAAAGCCAAGGTTTGATGTCTTCTATGGATTTCAAAAACCTTTTGCAACAAGGGTGCCCTAAATTTTTACAAGTTCAGTTGTCACAATAAGAGTTGCAAAGCCAATCCCCTTCTAGGCGAGCTAAATAACTAGAAAGCATGAAGAAATGCAATACCCAAACAAAATTTTCTAGGCCTCATCGCTAGTGAAAGCTTGAATGGCCCATTTGATGCAAAGGGAAATTCCCTTGTTGTGAGTAGGGCATAGTATAAGACTAGTAGAAATCCTTTAAGAGTTGTTCAATCTTGAGATATGCAGCTTTAGAAGGGTACCAACATGAGTACTAGACATGCATGGAAGCCAAGACTTTAGTGCAAATCTGAAATTTTCTTGCAAGGTTGAGAGGTTTGGTAACCCAATATTCCATCTTCTTCTCAACCCTAGCTAGGACAACTTTCCAAAGATCCACTAAGAAAGCTTGGAAGGCAAAGGGAATGCTTGATAAATGAACATTTTTACCATGTTGTACCCATTTCCACTCTTAGTGCTACAACCATTTAGGGCTTGACAAAAATGATTTTCTATAGTAGAGGGTCTTGTGCCATTGAACAAAAGACCCAAAAGAAAGGTAGAAAGCATCAAAGTATTGTAGGAAATCAGCAATATTTCCCTCATCTTCTTGAATGGTGGGAAAGGAGTTATTGGAACAATGTCCGTTGACAAGCTACACAATTGAATTAAGGAGAGCTATGTCCCACATAAGGCCTTGAGAGATCACTTCAACAAGTAGATAACCAAATTCTTCAGTAGCCAAAACATAAAGGGAAAGCACTAAAGGACAACCTTGCTGAATAGATCTATAGAGCCCAAAGGTTGCATATTGTCAACCATTTCTAGTAATACAAGCTGAGGCATCTCAAAAAAACATCTGAACTAATTGTAGAAAAGTAGGGCCAACCCCCAAGGCTTGAAACATGGCCAAAATAAAAGGCCATTCAATACAGTCATATGCTTTAGCAAAGTAAATCTTAAGAAAGAATACCTATTGTTTGGATTGATGAGACCACTCCACACCTTCCCACACAACAATAATATTATCTAGAATACATCTAGATTTAATGAAATTAGTTTTTTCAGGATGAACAATCTAAGGGAGAAAATGTTGGAGTTTAAGGGAGAGAAACTTGTTAGTTATCTTGCTCAAAATATTCAATAAAGTGATGGTCCTCTAATTACATATGCCTTCAAGATCATTAGCTTTAGGTATGAGTTTGATATTACCATTATTAATTTTGTTGCGTAAGGAATGAGAAGAACAATCAAATGCAAATCAAAGCCAATGTCTTCCCAAAGGGCTTTGTAAAATTCACAAGGGAAGCCATTAAAGCTAGGGGCTTTCTCATTAACCATGAAGAAGAAAACTTCCTTGATATTAAAAAGTGTAAGCTTCTACTCACGAAATGCATATTTCTTTAGAACAAGCCTATTGGTAGTGATAGCGTTGAAGGACTGTAGGGCATTGTCATGCACAACAATGGCTCCCTATGTAGTGAAAACCTTCTCATAATCACACCCAAAACTGTGGAGGATGCTAGGAACATTAGAAAGGATGTACTATTCCTCCCTAATATGGTTGACACCCACTATAGAATGGTGGGTTTGTACAACATTGAAAAATTACTTAGAAGCTTGATCACCAACCTCAAGCTAGTGGATATGGGCTTTCATCTAAGCTCCCCTAGTAGCATAATTCTCTGTAACTTGTTTCTAGCATGGAAGGTTGACAAGATAAACTTGCAATTTGGTGTCAAATAGATTCATGGAAACAGCCTCTGAGGTCATACAAAGATCTTTAGTGGTGGTTTCATAAGATCTATGACCAACTATCTCCTAAGTCCTATAGATGCAATGAAATTGTGTAGTACAAAGGATGGCATAAATTCCACCATTAAATCCACCTAGTAGAGGTGTGGGGCTTAGGCTTAAGGTTCCAGACATAAAGAATGTGGGAAACAGTGGTTATGTAGGATAGAAAGGAAGTATCAAGAAAGAACTAGGTTTTACAAGGATGAGGTTGTGCTACATGCCAACTGATGAAAAAGAGGATTGGGTAATGATCTGACAAGGTCACATGTGGAAAATGGGTGACAAGGAAAGCATGCTTGTATAAAAAGGAAAAAAAGGACTAAACCAAAAGCATGAACTTGTGTTATTGCTTTAGGATTCTGTCAGACCCAACTCAAAAATTGGACCAAGTATACCAAAACACACCAGATCAGTGGTTATTAGGAATGGGATAAAAAAGTACCAACTTGTTCTGCATGTAAATATAGGCTTCTATTTCACCAACTATCAATTAAAAAACAAAAATCCCTTCCTATTTAGAATACAACTCAACCATATTGATGTCCCCACAAATGACCCAAGTAGTAGGTAGCAAATGATCCTCCAACTAGTGCCACATGTGTGAGTTCTCAACAAGATCATTAGGGCCATAGATGTTGACAATACCAAAAGAATGACTCTGAAAAAAAAGAATCCAAATAACCCTCTACATTGGGTCAGAATCATGCAAAATAACTGAAGAAAGTAAGACTAAACCAAATTTTCTAGCCTCGTGTTGAGAAAAAAAAAAGGCACTATCCAACCAAATAACATGGTAGAATGAGTTGAGAAGAAACCCAACAACTTTAACATCTTGAAGACATAAAACATCAAGATTACTAAGTTGACACTTGGTATCATGAACATAATACTTTTTAGGAAGGTCTATTGGTGCCTACACATTCCATGAGAGACATTCATGATAACATATCTTGCATATCTTCATTGTCCCCAAGAGAGGACAATTTGCTATGTAGAGATGTAGAGGCATCAAAGGAAGGGTCCCTAAGAGAGATTACCCACTCTATCTTCTCCCCATTATTAGAAACCTTGTCATGATCTTCTAGGCTATGAGAATGATGAAGGAATTGAGACAAAAATATATAATGATAATTTGAAATTAAATTGTTTTTTTTTTTTTAATAATGAATTTCAATTTTTATTTTACCAAGAGATTTTATTTTATTTTAAAAAGTTAAATAATAGAAAAGTGACTAAAAAATTGTTGCCTTAAAATGAAATATAATGGACCACCATGACAAAAGAATTGAAATTATCATTAAGATATATTTAGGTAGTATAAAGTAGGATACAGATTGTTTCATTTAGATTTAAATAATAAATAATTATTAGTTTTGTCCCTATATAAAACATAGCCACCATGTGTATTATTTCAAAGACTTTATATTTTATTCTATTATAAATATTATTAATTTTATGTCAATATTATTAATATTATTTAATTTAATATTTTTCTTTATTTAAATGAATGATTAAGCATATTACAAACAATAAAGTTTTTGTTATCTTTTTTTAAAAATATTTGAGTTTTTATGTTTACATGGGATTTTATATTTTATTGTATTATTAATATTTATTATTTGTATTAAATTATTTAAAAGATTATTTCTTAAAGTTTTAATTGATAAAGTTTACCAATCGTTTTTAAATATCTATGTAATATTATAAAATAGTAGAGAGGGCAATATTCATGAAAACTATGCAATTGTTAATGTTGAAAAAATAATTTTAGTGATTTTAAGTAATTAATATTGTATTTTAAATGTCGATAGGCATTCTACAATGACAGAATGGGGGAGTGAGATTGTGTAACTATGTTAATGTTAACTTTTATTCTTCTAGGTTGAATTTGACAACCATCTACATGTCAAGAGTTTAAATTTTATTATAAATAAAATATACTTTTAAAAATAATTTAATAATTACCACATAAAATATCTATATAAATTATTATAATTGAAAATATAAAACATCCATTTTTAAAGAAATAAAAATAAAAATCTTAAGTTAGCAAAAATATAAATAAATGGAGATAAAAGAAATATAAATAACTTTAGATGTAGTAGATTAAATTATAATTATTTTGTAGTGGATATCTATCGACATTTATTTAGATGGATTTATTTAAGATATCTATATTAGTAATTAAATAATATTATTAAAGTAGTATATAATTTCTTTTTATTGAATAAACTGCAAATAAAGTTAAGTTATTTATTTTGTATCATTAAAAACCCTAATAAATATAGTAGATATTGGAACTAAATTGGTCCCTCCTCTACCACAACCCATGCAAATTGTCTCCTTTCCCTAATTTGTCATCCCTTTTCCCTCAAAAAATTTATTAAATTTTATCCTAAGAAACATGTTGATTTTATTTTATGAATATTTTTTATTTATCATGTCTAAAAAATACTGCCATAGGATATATTTAACTAATATAAAGTAGGATATAATTTTTTTATTAAATATAATAGTTATTTGATTTGTATGTCTACTTTAAATATACATAAACTATACTTATTATTTTAAGCATATTATAATTTATTCTATTATTAATTTAATATTATCTATTACTTCTATTAATTAATTTAAACAAATATTTTAGAATACTTATTTGATAATATTTTCTTTATATACTTGAAGTGATCTCATATTCCATATTTTCTTCATTAAATAGTTATTTAATACTATAAATTAATGGAAAGGGCTCGGTTCATTTTTTAAAAATTGTAAATGTTAACGAATAAGGCTATGTGCTTTAATTAAAAGAAAAAACAATTCAATCTTACTTACTATCAAAATTTAGTGACACTAAGTAATTTATAGTGTATTTTGATTAACTAAATTTTTCTATTTCTATATTTATTAAATTATAGTTGTTACATAAGATAATGTGCTTTGTTATTTATTCTTGTATTATTAAAAAGTAAATTAAATATAATAGATATTCTAACTAAATTGGATACTCCTAAAACAAAAACTTGTGAAAATTTTTGCCTTTTTTTTTCATTTTTTATTCACTTTTCTCTCAAAGGATTATTAACCCTTTTTTACAAGAAAACAGTTAGGATAATGTATCTTTTAAAGTTCTTGGCACAAATTAAGCCTCTATTAAGATATAAAGTCTCTAGATGGACAAAACCATTCTTGGCTTCTTGCTTCCACACCATCTTGGCTCCCAAACCTTAGAGAATAGGGTAAACCAAGGAAATCACGACCATTATCCATGTGTCAATACAAAAAACCTTCCTATAAAATTTCACTTCATAGTTTCATTCAAACTTACCCTTCACAACGGAACATAAAAGTGTTCCAATACTTATGTTTTTACATAATCAATCTTTTCAAACAATGTACTCATTCCCTAGTAATGCCTAAGTAATATTAGGAAATAAATGATTGACTAGTAAAAAGGCAGACTTTCCTCTATCAAAATCTCTTTATATTAAATATTTTATTTTATGGCATGAAAGGAAAAAATCACTTTTATATATCACCTACTCACTCACCAATCTTATTTCACCACTACTAAATTTTTCACCATCGTATACATTGCAAAAGTTGTCTTTCATCATCCTCCAAGATGTTTTCCAACTTGAAAACATCACATCACTTTATATCAAACTAGTTTTTATCACGTCATTCATATCTATTGTTATGTCATTGCAATACTAATTTCAAAATTGGATAAGGATCCCATTAGTGCATTTCTCTCTTGAGAAATAAGGTTAATTTATTTTTACTTTTCTAAGAATTACAAGATTTTCTTGATATTTGACTATCATTTCTCTTCACCATGTAAATTAGATTCATATCAAAATGGTATACATAATTGTTTGGGATTCACCCTCCAAGTGTATGTTGATGACTTGTAGTTTGTGTGCCATTTCTACCCCTCAAAAATCTTCCTTTTCCTAAACATCATTACATGTTTTGACTTCAAAGTTACTATGTTCAACAAAAATTGTATAGATGTTAGAGTCCTTGCCCACACACCTTATATTTGAGCCAATGAACTCTTAAATTATTTCTCTATATTATATAAAAATAAATACTACACATATACTGATTCAACTATTTAAAAAAATAGAACATTTATTAATAGTTTCAATTTTATTTTTCTAAGACCTCATCAATATTTCAATATTTGTTATTTTAATATCTACCCATATAAATTAATATATAAATATAAAATTAGCTCTTGAGATTAGAGTTCAGAAATATGTATGTTTTTTGAAAGACATTACTAGATAAGGAGTTCAAAATAATTATAGAGCTTGTTTTTCTCTAATTTCTTGATGTGTTTAGACTTTAGAAAATATTTGTCACATCCTTTGAGTTCATATTTATTATTTAGGTATCATAACTTGTTTTTCATGCATAGATCTTGAGACATGATACATTTTTTTTTATAGTTCGTTGACATGAGAAAATGTTTATTTCTTATATTGACTTTTCAATATTATAAATGCACTAAATATTATTATGTTACATTTAATCATCTGCAAAATTATAAATTTAAATTATTAAAAAAAAATCATTTTGCAATGATGGTGTTATATATATTTTTGATGGTAAATTTATATGTAAGTTGCATTTCTTTATATCAAAAATTCATTTCCTACAAAAGTCATTGAGATTTACTTTCGTTTGAATTAAATTGAATTTATGATCCTTCAAATATAGATTAAAATTTATGATGAATTTTTTGGACTTGTTGGATCCACAAGAATTTGTAATGAGCATTGACTTACTTTTGATTTAATTCATTTAGTAAGGTTTGAATATTTTCTTTTAGAGGTGATAAATTATTGCTTGTACAATTCACTATCATGGGAGTATGACTCTAATTGCTAATCTTTTTTTGAGATGGAAAACTCATGAAATACACATATTCATAATTTTTTCATTATTTTCATAGGATTTGGTAAACATGATTTTAAAGAATCAAAATATTAGATAATATATCAAATTATAGCTTTGGAGAAATTATTTTATGTGAATTCCAAGTTTATAAATAAAAATTACTCAATTACTTAATCCCCTCCACTATGAGGCTTGCGGTGGTAATTTCTCATCCATAGTGACTACCTTCAAAATACTGAGAAATATATTATATTTTCTTGGAACATTTATTGATGCATATAAGTAGGTTGGGAAGTGTGAGAAGTGTAAACTATTTCCTAGAAAGCCCGTATTGGCCACACTTCATCTGAAGCACATGGTTATCAAAGAACCATTTAAATAGTGGGCATTAGACTTTATATGACTTCTAAACCTAGCCTCAAGTGCAAGGCATGCCCATATTTTGATGACCAATAATTACTTCACCAAGTAGGCTAAAGAAATAACCATAAAAAAATCTACCTCTTAAGTGGTGAGTAAATTCTTAATGGAGAATATTCTAGTTAGATTTGGTGTCTCTAAGAAACTAGTGATTAATAATGCCCAACACTTCTCTCGAGAGAACTATAGTTTGTCTAGTATGATAATGGAGTCCACTTGTCTAATTCCTTTGATTAGTTTCTATGGGGTAATGGTCAACTAGAATCTTCAAACAAGAATTTGATTTCAATTATGTGGAAACTGATGAGTGATAATACAAAATATTTAGACAAAAGGTTGTTTGAAGCACTATGAGCTGATCAAACTACTCTAAAGGAAGCAATTAGGATGACAACATTTGAATTGCTATATTGGGTCGAAGCACCACTATATCTACTATTGGAATTGGCCATAGTCAACATACAAAAAGTAATTGAGGATGATGTGTTTTAGAATTTATTAGAGACAGGGATCTATTATCTTGTGAAGATTGAAGAAGAGAGGGAAAAAGAAGTGGACCATATAACTATTCAGCTAGCATGAGCTAAGAATATTTTTGATAGAAAATCCAAGCTCAGGAATTTCATGGAAAATGATAAGGTATTTCTTTGGGATAAAAGAAGAGAACCAAGGATTGCACACAAAAAATTTGAATCACTTTGGAAGGGACCTGTTAGTGTAAATAATTAATTATTATTACACTTTACTTAAGTTTACTTAGGAATATGCATAGACGTATGAGTTTTACTATTTACAACACAAGAGTTAGTAACTTATTAGAGCACATGGTATCTAAAACATCTCTATATGAGATACACCTATGTAAACTTATCCTCACATTGCACAAACTCATGTGCTCGATGGAGGATAATCTACCTTTTGTGGACATGTGTTGAGTTGTAATCCTTATCTCTTGTGTGACTTCTAGATATATAGGTTTCCCTTATATATAGGCACCCTCTATGATGTATTTATCAAATTATCTAGTTATCCAATTATCTAATATCCATTATCATTTGATCATCATTAGTGTCTCTTGTGCTATCTCTTGAGCTTCTTGATCTTGGCATCATTTTTCCCCATGGAAAATTCTTACATGGTATTAGAGTTATACAAAATTTATAAGTGGTATCAGAGATATACCAAATTCTTACATGGTATTAGAGCCATAGGAGTTTCATTGTATAACTATTGGAGAGATTTTATTTCCAGGAGAAGATTAGAGCTTGTTTGTGTAAATCAGATCTTGGCATCACATTTAGAAGGTCAAAAAAACCCAGAATTGACTTTTATTTCATGAAAATCAGATATCTGATGTGAAATCTAGAGTCATTTGATTTTTGGAGGTTTGACATTAGCAATTTAGGAAAAAAATTATAGAGGTGATTTTCAAACAACGATATCTCCCTCATATAGACTCCTTTTCGAGCAAGTTTTTTTTTTAAGGTAGAATTTCATGATCTACACATTGGCTCAAGATGTTTGAGATCTCTATTCCTAAATTTTTTGCAAATTTCAAATAACAATTTTTGCAAATTCAAAGGCTTAGTTCGGGCTCATCTCGACACATATTCAGATGCTATTTTTTTGACAGTGCATGATTTTTTGTCTACTTTCTAGATCTAGTATAAGTTTGGAGTAATTTTGAGTAGACATAGTACTTTAGAATTTTGGTCTCATTTTGGCATATTAGCACTTGTCATTAATGAGATCCTTGAGAGATCTTGTGTCTTATCTTTTTGAGTCCAATATAGCTTCATATTTGTTTTTGTAACCATCAAAATCAAAAGTCCACTTATGCCCTAAATTGACAACTGGCCATTGTAATCACACTAAATATAAAGTGCCAAATCATGCATTAGTGGTGGTTTCTTTGATTTATTTTTTTGCATTTTAGGGGTTTATACATTATTTGATCTCATGGATTCATGTCACAAGTGTCAGTTTGGTTTAAGATTCAAGTTGACAAAAAGGAACTATCTGAAATGGACTGCTTCAATGATTGATCATCTAAGAGAACATAAGGATGTATTTCCTTATCTATGTTCCAAAGAACTATCTTCTTCTACTGAAAAGATGGTTCTTAGAATGATTTTTCAAGCTATTTTTCTAAATATCAGTATGGATTGGTTTTATATCCTTAGAAAGGCAAGTAATCCTTATGAACTTTGGAGATCCAAAAGTCCCTCCATTCCCAAAGGACATTCTCCCTCCAGTCACTCTAGTTATGGTACCTATAACTCGATTTAAGATCATACCTCTTGATGCTCCTATTACTTATACTAATCTAGTAGAGATGCTTGTGATTTAGTATAGCTAGAAATACCGTGTCTTTCTATTTCAGCTTCATGGGATGACTTCCTTCTAGACATTGCAGTGTTGTTTGTGAAGTGTTACATTCAAGATGTGGGAGACATTATTGATGAAATTAATCTTCTCTTTGTTGAGGAGAATTATTCTTCACTTGTTGTGAGTGAACACTCTGACCCTCAACCACTTTATTTTTCTTTTGAGACTGACATGACTGTGGACGCTTATTTTTAGCAATTGGAGGAGGACTCTTTTACTTCAAAGGAGACATATCAGTCTTTGGATATTGTATTCTAGTTTCCTCATACATCATATCTTTTGAGAATTATTCCTACTAGTTGGGGGTCATTCTCTACTACACTTATGGAACCACTTCTTCCTACAAGGAGGAACATCATTTAGTTTTCAAGGTGCAGATTCTTCAGTCATCAAGGAGCTTCTTTCATGGGTGTGCATTCATCACCGAGGGGAGGCTACATTGTTTCTCTTCCCATATCTTCCTATAACAATGATTCTTTGTCTTTGGAGGTTGATTCAATTTCATACATGGACAAGTTACCTTGTTTGCCACCTTATTTTTGGCATCCACTAGATTGCCTTGTGGCATCTACATTCATCAAGGACTTGTCAGCATATGAGTAGACTTCAAAGCAAGCACCCATAGTATACTACCTATGGATTCCTCATCCATCTTCCTATCCACAATGGGAGGTATACTTGCACCTATTCTTGGTGTATCTTCTTCGCAAAAGGGACAAATGTTATTTGTAAGTATTGGACACTTTTTTGTCATCATGACATCTCTGCAAGAGATTATTCAATATGGGGGGATACCATCATGTATTTTCTTATGGGGGATATATGCTTGTAAATCTATGGTGTACGCCATACTAGGGGGTCTTGATTACTTCATCCATTCATGCATCATATATTTCTTCATCTCTCTTTTTGGAGGAGGTTTTTCCCATTAGGTTTTCCCTCTTTCTCCATTTTCAAAGAGATTGCATTGCATTGCATAGCATTGTATGTAGAGTATTGAATTTGTACATGGGTTCCTAACATGACCTAGTAGTTGAGACCCACATTGCATCTTGCATTTAGCTTTGTGAGCTTAAGTTGATTCGCCTAAGTTGTACTTAAAAGGGGTGTTAACATAATTAATTTATTATTATTACACTTTACTTAAGTTTACTTAGGAATATGCATAGACATATGACTTGTTGACAACAAACAAGTTAACTAGTTATTAGAGCACATGGTTTCTACAACATCATGTTATGAGATACACCTATGTAAATTAATCCTCTCATCATCACAGAAACTCATGTGCTCAATGGACAATGGTGGACATGTGCTAAGTTGTAAGAGTTATCTCTTGTCTAACTTCTAGACATATTGTTTTCCCTTATATATAGGCACCCTCTATAATGTATTTATCAAATTATCCAATTATCCAACTATTTGATATCCATTATCATTTGATAATCATTAGTATCTCTTGTGCTATCTCTTGAGCTTCTTGATCTTGGCATCATTTTTCCCCAACAAAAGTTCTTACATGGTATCTAAGTTATACAAAATTTTTACATGGTATTAGAGCTATACCAAATTCTTATAGGGTCATTCAAAATTAGGAAAGTTCTTGGGCCAAATTCATTCAGGCTTAGGTAATTAGATGGCACGAATTTACCTTTGTCCTATAATGGAGAAGACTTAAAACTTTTTTAGCTTTTCTTTTTCTATTTGTCAATTTTGTTGTGTCTTAGTTTAGGTTCCTTTCTATTTTTCTTGTTTCTTAGTTTAGGTTCCTTTCTATTTTATTTTTGTCTTAGCTTAGCTTATGTTCCTTATAGTTAACCTTAGTGTAAAACTAGATATGTTTGAATTTGGTTTCTATCCCTAATAGTATGAATCCCTAGTCAAAGCTAGTTGTTACCCATAAATGGTCAACATGTATTTTTGTACATAAATATTGTAACACTTAACCTTTTGTAAAGAAATAGGGTCCCCTTTTGAAGTCTCATTGTGAATCTTAACCTTTTCAATATTTTTATCTCCTGGTTGAAAAAATTGTGAACTTGAACATGGAACACTCATTAATTATTCAAGGTACATCAGTTCATCAAACCATTTGCATGAGTCAAAAAATAGTTAACCGCTTTCTAGATATTGTCTCTCATTGTTGATGTTGAACTTGAACATTGAACACTTTGTTCAAGGTTCAAGTTTATGGATTCACCTTTGTGTCTAGTCTCTTGTTATGAGTGTAGAACTTCCAATATACCATGACTATTGTACTTGAACATTGAATTGTTTTGTAGTATAGCTCTTCATATTCACTTGGTCATACAGATGAATTCTTTTGGTGCCATGTGTGTAGGTTGATAGATCAACAGAAGCCCAATATTACTAAATCTACATAAAATATTTGTCTTAATGAAGAGTTAAGGGTAAAAGTGGTAAGGAATGTCGCGATAGGTACAAAACTCAGGTGAATTTTTAATTATCATTAATCTTATCATCAGTCTTGTCATCCATCCATAAACTTTGGGTCTAGGTCTTATGTCTTAAATGGAGGCTAACTTGTTTTCATTCTCTTGCTATTTTTTCTTTTGGCAAAGATTGTTTTTTCTAGTTTGAATGTACATGGTGATAGACTAAGATTTCTATTCTAAAAGTCTACATGAGCTTAGCTCTATGTGTCTCTAGCCTATATTTTTTTCAAGTATCATTTCCTTCTACATTTCTTTAGAGTTTTGGGTTCTTCAAAATCACTTTTCTTTGGTTAAGTTTTCATCATGACCACTCATTTCCACCAAAATCAACCTAACAAGGTTAGATAGTTTTTTGTTAGTGGTATCTTTCTTGACATGGAAGACACCTTCCTTGCTAAGGAAGACATGTGAAAATGGCTAGCTAGATTCATGAATCAAAAACATAGTTACATATCCTAGAAACTCTCATATAGTGGTATTATTCTAGAGTACGCCTTCCCAAAAGCCTTTCCCTACACTGAGTTAGTCTTAAAATTCAAAGATAGGCATGATATAGCTGAGAAATGCATTTTTGCTTTCAATGACAAAGTCTTGTTATATATGCACCTAGTTGCTGTCATGGATGCTCTAAGAATTCCCCTACATGAAATATATGAATACTAGACTATGAGTTTCTCGTATAGCTAATTTTCCATAGATGTCACAACATTGAACAACATCATTGCTAAAAGATGTCTTTTCAAGTCTAAGAGAGTCAGTTTTATCCTTGCACACCCATTAACTAGACAACACACAATCCCTTAAATTAAGGATGTCATTACACTACTGCATAGGGTAAAGGTTAACTCACATGTCTTTCATTGGGATAACTAGATGTAAGTTTTCATTTAGACTAGTCCAAGGGAAGATAAATTTATTGATTGGGCAGACATAATATCTACTAGGGTGTAGGAAGAGCTCTCTAAAGCTTTTGGGACATCTAGTTTCTATATGACTTCCTACATGTTTTACATTCTAGTTTACGACAAGGAATGGGAAGGATTACCAAACATAGAATGCAATGCAAGTATTTCCATCGATTACCCTCTCTAGTAGAGCAGTAAAAACCTTGAAGGTTTTTAAATAGTCCAAGACACCTTCCTATCCAAAATGGTATTTAAATTTCAAGGAAAAGAGAGTATGGGATTGATAGGGGAAGCCATCTAGTCAATTGATATTTATGGTAGTTTCTTTACCCAATTTCCAAAATTCACTTATCTTAGGATTGGGGAATACGAAGGCAAGCCAATATAGATACATCACCATTTCCTTGACTATTTTGTATTGATGGAAATATATAAATAGTTGGTAGAGGTTGAAAAGAGTTGTAAGACAAGGAATGGTTTAGCTTGCACATTCCCTATTGAGCTTGGACATTAAAAATGAAAAACCATTCAAGATGCCTCTCAAACTCAAAGTTGAGATCAAATCCATGAGTTTAGTGACTTACTCTACTAGACCCAATTTTGGCAACTAAGAATTCACCCTAAAGTACACTAGAGTAGGTTCCTCTGCTCTGCATGTTCCCCACTTAGAAGACTTCTTGATCAATTGTTAGGATGGTTTCAAATTTAGAAAAAGGCTATGTCCTAGACTAACATTAACACAAATTAAAGAGTTTAGTGCTACTTTTGAAGCCACTAATATGAAGATATGGAAGGTAGGGAACATCAAAATTTCCCAGCAGATATGCAAAGATTAGAGAGATAAAAAATAATTAAAATAATAAATGCAAAAAGTGGTTGAGTACATTCATGAGCTTCAGAGTCCATGTGCATAAGCCTTGCCAAATGCCACTATAGTTATTGATGTCAAGTCTCCCTTGAACAAGAGCTTCATCAAGTCAAAAGAGATCAATGCATTGTTGAATATTATGGTGAGTGGTTGAAGCTTGTGCATGCTTAGGCAACTATTTGTTTTTCCCATTTTACCAATACTAGTGCAAGAGCTTATATCTTAATGGTGGCTTTAGAATTATAAATTACTGCCTATGATTCTAAGAAAATGAAATGGGATGAATACATCAATGAAATATTTTGAAGTTCAAGTAAATGGAGTAGAAACAATTATGAATGAAGTCCCTCTAGCTAAGATCAATGTCAATTTTTTGTTCATCACCCAAATTAATTTGGATAGGAGGAATATAGTGATGGAGCAGGGGTTAGAAAAGTGCTATGAATTTCTTAAGGAGGTAGGATGCTTGAAGGAGATCCTGATTGTTGATATAAAGTTTAATGGTGTTAAGAACATGGGAAATAGGGATCAAAGTGAAAAATCCCCATAAGAAGGTGCAAATGACCATTTTCTACAAAATTAAGTTACTGAAAGAAACAAGAGAAGTATTAGTTCATGATCTAACCATCACCAATAGGGAATACTCTATGACGATTAATTGTACTGGTTACCTAGGTGTACAAGACAAAAATTGGATCATATCTGCCAAATCATGAAAATTTGGAAGCTCTGATTGGAACAACTAGGTGTCCCATAGTGAAAGGAGCTAGTTGGTTTTCTTGTAGCACATAAGGTTTGTAAAGAAAGTTGCGGCAATTGTTCTAATGCCTAGGAATCTCATACCAATATTGATAGTATAGTTGGAGCTTAAAGTAGAAGTGAAGGGTCACATGTATCATTCTTTTTTTGTTATTTATGTTTTAACAACTCTGTTGGTGGAAACATTTGAAATTCTAGAAGGGAGTTACTTTTTGAAGGAATTTAGAAAGGCCTTTGTGGCTATATATATAATATTTTAAGTGATCTTAAGGGTCACTCTCTAGACTTTGTAATGTTTTTTATTTTGCTAGTCGATTTTAGTTGTTTCTTTTAGTTTTTATTGGATGGTGAAGTTAATGATAATAGAAGTGATCGTTTGGTTATTTCTAGAGTATCTATTTGATAATCATGTGCTTATCTTGTTGGTGTTGAAATTCCTATTAAATTCATTTCCATATGGATTTTGTCTCATTAATGTTGTTGTAGCTATTTTCCTTTGTTGGTTTGGTGAGCTTAATCATAGTTCTAAATTTCTAAAGATTGTATGTCATGTGGCATATGGGCATATGCACCGAGTTGTGGTGCCAAAAAGGTGACAAGCCTTTTTTTTTTTTCATTTTTCAATAGCGCACACATGCTATTGTGCATACGCAATATAGCGCATATGCACTATGGTTCGGGTTACCCAAACCATAGTGCGTACACGCTATTAAAAAGAAAATGTTTTTAATAAATGATGGGCTGCACACCCGCGGCCCATCATATTAACAGTGATTTTTATTGTTTATAAGGGCAGCGTGCACGCGAGTTGGAAAACAATTCATTTTCAACATCCCTTGCCAATATGCCTCCTAGCCGACAAAATCCAAGATCACCAGCACGCCGACGCCGACGCCGTATGTAATCTAAACTTGACTTTGCATTATTTTATATGTTTTTCATATTGTTTTATAGGGTTTTTACAATTTTTATTTAGATTTGTTTATTCATTTGGATTTCAATTGATTCTTTATCTGGAAATGTCCATAATCAACTGGCAAATCCACAAAACCCTGAAGAACCTCAAAACCAAAATCCACAAAGCCCTCCTGAAGAACAATGAATTCCACAACCCAAACCAATTCCAAGACTTCCACTAGGCACACAAGAAAATATATTAAATGAAATTGAGATAGGCAAAATTGAATTAGAAGGACTCATTGGTCGTTGGAAACAAGCTGGACAAACCAATCCAATGAGGGCTCAATTGGCATCATCCCTCGAATCCATTAAGACCTAGATAGCCTCAGTTACTAGTCAGTTAGATGTTTGGCGGGTTAAGAGGGAAGAACCATTTGCAAATAAATTGTCATATGAAGATGTTAAAAAAAAAGAAATACCAAAAGGTTCAATATGTGCATTATTTAGAAAACCCGGTGAGCAAAATACTGTTAGAGAGGGTACTAAATGGTTCCCCATCCGTTGGTGTATACATGATGCTATGAGAAATCATTTTTGGAATAGATGGTGGATGGTTTTTGATGCCCCTCCTTGCAACAATCATGAGGTCCCAATGTATTTTTTGAAGAAATTGTATTGTGAGTTTGTCCTCGGGGAGATCCCCAATTATTTTGATCTATTAGACTCCTAGGGTAGAGGTGGCGGGTCATCATTCGACAGGCCAGGAGCATGTCATGACCCTAAAGTAGTTAGGGCACCTGTGGTCAAGCCACAGCGTGAGCATGTGACTATTCCTTCAGTTGTGAAGGAACATGTAGAGGCCAGCACTCTAGGGACCATTAATGCTTTGACGCAGACCCTCATCCATTCCACGGGCCCATTAGTTGAGGGGGAGCCTTCTGTGCGTCGTGGTCACATGTGCACTTCATACGGATCCCTATGCACATTTTGCACTCATGCTGGAGATGCTGCAGATGATGGGCTCGTCACTAATCAGTTCTTGAACGAAACATTTGGCATTGACACACAGGTAAATTACAATTATAATTTACTAATTTGATCACATTTCATATGTATAGTGAATGATTAATTAATTAGCATCTATTGACATTGTTCAAAATTCAAGGTCAGAGTGTTGCCGAGCCTAGCAGCGATGCTCCGGCCCCATTTTTTGTCCCCTCCACGAGTCCAGAGGTATGTATCAATTTAATCATTTAAATTAATACATATATTTATTAAGTTATCGTATTAAGGATTGACAAAAAAAATTATGCATGTGCATCAGTTCTCCACAGGACCCTCAACCTTTAGTATGGACTCAGAGCATAGACATCGTATGAGCTTCGTACAGGTACAGTTGTTTCATGTTAATTTAATTCATTTGATTATATTTTTTTCATGTTTCATGTTACATGTAACATGTATTGTATGACATGCAGCTCATGACATTGGACACACCTCCTCATCTCCGACAGTCTGTTGATCATGGAGTGGCCACAGCTATGGCTAGCTCACAGCCATTGACTGAGGTATGAAAGAATTTTCTCTGTTTTAGTTTTTGTTTATAATAGCTAGTCTCAAAATTTCTAATGTTATTTATAAGTGATTATATTTATTGAATTTTTGTAGGGTCTCGTCACGCTTGATCGTCCACGAGCCTTCGAGGTGGATGTACATAGTGACTATTTGATGGCGGTAAGAAAATAATTGATTTTTTGTGTACATATATTTGATTTCAACGTATAATAAATATTGATTCATATCTACTTTGTTTGTATCAGCTCGAGTTGGAGAAGAGCCTCAACAAGAGGACGAGCGAGCGTGTCAGGAGGACCCTATCATCTCCACCATCTCCCTCGACACGACGACAAAAGACGTCGAGAGATTTGTTTCCTTCCCCTCATGGGAAGGAAAAGATATAGTTGATCTAGACATATATATATATATAGGCATCAATGGACATATTCGATACACATTTGATGTATATGACATTTTATATTTGATGTATGACATTTATTTGATGTATGACATTATTCGACTTATGACATTATTGGTTAATATATGATATGTTTGTTCATATGCGATATTATTGGTTATCATAATATATTATGTGTTTGTTAATGTACATGACATTATTGGTTATCATTTTATATTATATGTTTGTTCATGTATGACATTAAATAAGATATGTTCGTGTATGACATTAAATTAGATATGTGCATGTATGACATTAAATTAGATATGTTTATGTATGATATTAAATTCAATACCTAATATGTTCGAAACTTTGATAGAATATTGAGTAACAATAAAATTTATCACTGTTTAAGCATAAGTTAATCATTTGCAATATGTCATCATCATATGATTTATGATCTTGTTCATGCTTAAAGTCTTCCTTCTCTATCAATTGTTTATCAAGTTTAATTCAATACCTAATTAGTTTGAATTTTTGATACAATATTGCAATAAAATTTATCAGTCAAGATCGATTAGGACCTCCTGGCAATAAACTTTATCAGGCAATATTCGTGGACCTCCAGGCAATTGGTCACCTAAATGAGAACCTTGAGATTTATTAGGAACTCCATGAAAGAAATCAGTAGCTTGAGAAGCTCTCCATTTGTTAAGCTTCAATACATAACCACCATTCTTTATCATCAATTAAAAAATGTCAGAGATAGTAGAGAAAAGATGGATTATTTGCAAAAAAAGGCATTTTAAATATCATAAATGTAACATAATCACTGATAGTTTTCTATGTTTTCATACATTAATGATTGTAACATAATCACTAGTTGATTGGAATGCGTTGTTATTATTCTATAGTAACTAGATTAAGGTAAAAATAAAAGTTTAATAAACAGTTTTTATTATTCTTACATTGTTGGAAACAGGGGCAGCGTGAAGGATCTCTGATATTTTCCAAAATGGTGTTCCCAAATGCACACAATGCCACCAAAGACTCCAAACTTGGATTTACCTTCACCAATTGTTTCCTCCACCTCTACACACCTTAAACAACTTCAACCAATATGTTTCTAAGGTTTCCAAACCCACAAATCTTCAGTAGATAGAAAAAAAGAGGAAGAGGGATTCTTTTTTTAGTTTTGTAATAATGGTAGAGGGAAAATTATAAACATTTTTTTCATTTTTAGATTGGGCTTTCTGCGTGAATAAGAATGATAGTTTGTGAATTGTTATCTTTTATCAGAGAGGAGATGCAATATATTTCAAATCTTTGTATTTAAATATATTCATTTGAGATGTGTTGTTCTTTCTACCAGTTTGGTTATCTCTGATAAACTTTATAGAGTAAATTGTGTTTGTGCATATAAGGAAAACTTTGAGTTTCGCGTATCACACAATCTAAAATAAATCATTTTGATCTTTCCCCTTGATTTGCTGATTGTGAATATTTAATTTAGAATCTTTGAGTTCTTAGTTTTTATTTTCTTATTTGTAAATTCTCTCATCTACCTCATGTCTATGGATAGATGATAGCTTGCCTTCTGTGCCTTCCGATTAAAGGCATACCATCAATGTTATTCATTGAAACTCCTTTGAGGGAGCTGTAAATTTATATGCAAGATATATCATTATTGGAAATCATAAGAAAAGACTCAATAACAACACATTGCTTAAGTTTCTTAAAAAATATACCAAGCCCAAAGAGCCATTTTGCATTATAAACTTATGGTTGCAACATTTTGGCATCATTTGGAATGAGCTAGTTCGTATTGCCAACACCAAGATCCACCATCTCAAAAAAATTAGTTACGCCTTTGACAAGAGAATGGTTGGGGAAAGACGTGTTTAGAGTGTTATCTTTGTAGTCTAAATATAGGCTCACTAAAATTTCATCTACAATGAATACACTTCCAAGTTCTTCTTCAAAGATAAATATCTCCAACACCAAATAAGTACTAAGCACTTCATCCTCGTATTCCACTTGGAATAATTCCATTAATCCTGTTATGGGATGGCATAAAAATGTATAAACCTTCTTCATATTTCTTTTGAATGTCTTCATGATCCTCCAATGCTTCTAGTAGCAACCTTTCTTCTTGATGTGGTGTATAATCAAATGAGAAAGCCTCATATTCTATCTGTCTGTTAGGGTGAGGAATATCTTTTATCTTCTCTCCATCAATCCCTTCTTGCTTGTGTTGATCTATCAAGTATCTTGGATTAACATCAATGGTTGGAATGATATTAGAAGCTTCAAATATAAAAGAATCAAATTATAGAAAAGGGGCATCCATTGAAAAACTTTCATTAATTTTATTATCAACAAGTTCATTCTCAATAGGAGGAACAGCTAAGAAAGTCACCAAATTAGTTGGCTAAGAGATGTGTTCATTGTCATATTCAACATGCAAATGATAAGCTCATGCACTGTTAGAAAATCTCCCTTCAACAACATGAGGTGTTTGAAAGTCTCTTTGATTGAAAATCATTAAATTTTTATAATGAAAAAGAAAGGGGGATGAAGGTTTTTCTTCTTTCTTTTCAACCTTATTCTGTAAAGGCATCTTTTTGGGATAAAGATTATGATAATTTTCAGATTGTGTTGCCTTCACATAGCTTGAATTTTTATATTTCATTCTACTAATCAGCATAGCATCATCTATCTTTGCAACTTCTTTTTTAGCATCTTCCAAATTATGCATTTCTTGGAGCTTTAACTAGAATTTAATTTCAATTTCTAAAGATACACAATTGCTTATCTTCAGTTGGTTAATAGGATGGAGGAATTTTTCTAGTACATCTATTGAATCTATATACAAAATCTCTCATAATTTCACTCTTCCTCATTTGAATTTGAAAGAAATCTATTAATAACTTGCCAAAATCAGCTGTAGGCTTAAATATCTAAATAAATCTTACCTTGAGATCATTCGAACAAGTGACACAACCATCCTAAAAAATTCTAAAACCATTTAGCAACACTCTCAATAAAGCCACGAGAAAATAATCTGATGAAGACATCCTCTTCTTGCGCGCCAAGAATTCCACAAGCAATTGTAACCTCTTTGATGTGGTCATCTAGATCTTGTCTTTTTCCTCCATCAAGTGTTGGGATGATTTCTCTTGACCCTTGGGTAAAGATGAATACTAGACAAAGCAAAGGGCCTAATATGAGCTTCCCATGGTTCTCTCGCAACCAAATCCATTGTATATAATGAAACCCTCTATTCAAATATTATACAAGATAAAATATAGAGTCACTAATTTCGCATGAATAAAGGATAGCTAAGGATATCTAATCCTACACCGATCTTTGTTTTTGAATCCCCAAAAAAGCTGCCAAAAATTTCTTACTGAACATATTTGTCTCCTTCACAAATGCTCACGAGCTTAACTCCATTAACCTCTCATGGATACAAATAAGCCACAACATTTGGATAAGTGTAAGATGGTCACTTCCCTCTGAATTGGCATGCCTGAGATATGCCCCGTCAAAGATTGCAACCCTATGGCATTTAGTGACCCTTAGGGACATTTTGGATTGGCGTGCCTGAGAAGATTCAAGCATTGAAGGGGATAGGATGATGTTGGGGATAGGGTTTACCCTACCACTCGGAGCTAACGGAGTAGACAATTCGATCCCATGATGAAAGGTGAGAGAGATTTGGCAGTTGGCAACTTTGTACTGGCCGACACTGCAAGTTTCAGCATCACCCGAGATGGCATTGTAAAACAAAAATGGAGTGTGATCTCCAAAAAGTGAGAGATGTTATTGTAGGTCTCCACAACACGGTCCTGTAGGAACTAGAATTGCATCCATACCTCGCAAGAGCTCCGAGATATGCCCCGTCAAAGATCGTAGTCCTATGGCATTTAGTGACCCTTAGGGACATTCCAGATTGGCGTGCCTGAGAATGTTCTAGCACTGAAGGGGATAGGGTTTACCCAGCCACCCAGAGCTAATGGAGCAGACAATTCAATCCCACGATGAAAGGTGAGAGAGATTTGGCAGTTGGCAACTTTGTACCAGCTGACACTGCAAGTTTCAACATCACCCGAGATGGTGTTGTAAAACAAAAATGGAGTGTGATATCCAAAAAGTGATAGAGGTTATTGTAGGTCTCCACATCATGGTCATGTAGGAACTAGAATTGCATCCATACCTCACACGAGCTCTGAGATATGCCTCGTCAAAGATCGCAGCCCTATGGCATTTACTAACCCTTAGGGACATTCTGGATTGGTGTGCTTGAGAACATTCAAGCACTGAAGGGGATAGGAAAAGGTTGGGGATAGGGTTTACTCGGCTACCTGGAGCTAACGGAGTAGATAGTTTGATCCCATGATGAAAGGTGAGAGAGATTTGGCAGTTGGCAACTTTGTACTAGCTGACACTGCAAGTTTCAGCATCACCCGAGATGGCGTTGTAAAACAAAAATGGAGTGTGATCTCAAAAAAGTGAGAGAGGTTATTTTAGGTCTCCACAACATGGTCCTATAGGAACTAGAATCGCATCCATACCTTGCATGAGCTCCGAGATATGCCCTGTCAAAGATCACAGCCCTATGGCATTTAGTGACCCTTACGGACATTCCGGATTGGCGTGCCTAAGAATGTTCGAGCACTGAAGGGGATAGGATGAGGTTGGGGATAAGGTTTACCTGGCCACCTGGACCTAACGGAGAAGAAAGTTCGATCCCATGACGAAAGGTGAGAGAGATTTGGCAGTTGGCAACTTTGTACTAGCCGACATTGCAAGTTTCAGCATCACCCGAGATGGCATCGTAAAATGAAAACGGAGTGTGATCTCCAAAAAGTGAGAGAGGTTATTGTAGGTCTCCAAAAAGAGTGTTTAAAAATGCAAAAACAGTGGGGGGTCCTTTGTATGGTTTGGGAGTTTGACCATTAAAACGAGAAATTGTCCTAGTAGTAAGTGCTGGTAACAGTTTTGAAATTTGATTGTTGAGTGTTGAGAAACCTCAAGTTTGGGATTTTTCTTGTTGGTTTGAGTCTATAATAACCATTTCCATCTGAAAATTTGAGTGTTGAAACCATTTAAGAAGTGTTTGCATAGTTTTCCCTAAAATTTGAGTGCATAAAAAGGGGTATGTGATTGCTCCCAAGGTGGATTTAGTGTTTTCTCCAAACAAGAGTTGCATTTTATGTTTGAAGTCATCTAATATAACCAAAGTGAAGGTGTTTGAACCATTTTGGGGTTCTAGAGATGTTGCAAAGTAAGAGTTCGAGAAAACCCTAGGGTAAAGGGGCTAGAAAGGAGGGTTTTGTAAAAACCATTGTAAAGTTGATCATGAGACCAAAAAAATAGAAGAATCCTTGCATTTGAGTCATTTCTTAAGACTTTTTTGGGTCATGGGAGTTCCAAAAGTCAAGGGATTGTGAGTTGCTTTGTAAATGGCCTCAAACTAGGCCTAGTTGGCAGACTGAAATAGCCAGTTTTGAGTGATATTTTACAAAACAAGTGTAGTTGGTTTTGGAGTATATTTTAGAGTGAGGAAAAGGGTATTTTAATCACCCATTAGTTTAGGAAGTTCTGTGGAAATGTTTGGAGAAAACAGAAAATTAGTGACTGGATGTTAGGAACCTGTGTGTTCCTTCTGTTTATTTTGTTAGAGTAGTGTTGTTGGACGCATATGCTTTGTAAGTCATCCCGTGAGTGTATTTTATTATCCCACATGCATAGGTAGTATTACTTTTCTAGATCGTACCCAGTATATGAGAATAGGTTGAGGCCCTTGATGGGCACGGACGAATTTATTGTATTGAGCTTGCTCAAAGGAGGTTACCCCCTCGAAGTGGCCTGTGATCAGTAGATTCATTCTGAGTTCTGCTATCACTTTGTATTCTGTTATTTCGAGCATTCTCACGATATTGCTATAAGGAGGTTCTTCACATCTGGTATCAGAGCACTCTCTTGGGCTCGCTGGGTGGAAATTACATCAATTTTTTTTTTCTGTCGTGGCCTTCAGATTCCTCTCACTTCTAATATCTCTTGTTATTGTAATAACTCTTTTCAGTTGTTCTGTCTGTGAGTAAATTTTTCTAAGTCGACTGTTCAAAAAAAAAAAAAAAAAAAAAGAGTAAAAATTTTTCTGTTTTTTAGTCATAGCTTCCTTGTTTGCTTTCTGTTTCTGCTCATACTTCCGCAGAACGTCTGCAATATCATTTCGCCTACTTCCTTCCTTGGCGACCCAACCCCAAATTTTACATATCAAAGCCCTAAATCCCTCATTTATCTAATTTTAGGGTTTGCCCTATCTTTTTCACCTCTCATCCAATCGCCACCAAACTGAGCCACAAGATTCAATTCCTCATTTTGCTCCCTTATCCCTCTTGGACTGTTCGCCTCATTTCGCCTCCCTACCCTTGAAACCCTCATTTTTCTTTTTCCCTTGTCCCCAGATAGTCTCCCACCACCCGTCGAACACCCATTTCCTATATGAGTTTTACCCAAATCCAAGTTTGCCGTAACAAAAAAAGTTTTTGTTTCTCATCTTCTACCCATTCCAAAAAAAAAAAAAAAAAAAAAAAAAAAAAAAAAACCCTTGTTTTATGGTTGTTACGCGTACAGGAGCAAAAATCATGGAAGAGGAACTTGCATCCCTCAAAACCAAACTTCAAGATCTGGATGACAAAATTCTGGGTCTTAACTTTCAGCAGTCAGCCATGAGCCGAAACCATTCAGGAGATACTGGGTCCTCTTCTGGCAATTTTTGTGGACCAAAGCTTGATTTTCCACGATTCGATGGTTCTGATCCGACTGGATGGATCTATAGGGCAGAGCAGTATTTCAGCTTGCATAATACTTTGGATAACCACAAAGTCCCCCTTGCCTCTTTTCATTTGGAACATGAAGCTCTTCAATGGTTCCGTTGGTACATCAAGGCTAATGTAGGCCCAACGTGGAGAGAATTGTGCACCCTCATTTTGGAGCGCTTTGGCCCTAGTTCCTTTGATGATTTCACAGGAGCACTAACTAAACTGCGTCAAACAGGCACTGTAAGAGAATACCAGACAGAGTTTGAAAAATTAGCTAATTACACAGAGGGCTTGTCTGATGAATTCTTCCGTAGTTGTTTTGTCAGTGGTCTGAAGGATGCACTTCGCTCAGAAGTCAAAATGTTTCGACCTACTACAATGATGGAAGCCCTTGGGTTGGCTAAGTTAGCGGAAGACAAGATTAGTGCTCTACAATGCTCCAGATCTAATTTTGTTCCATTCAGAAATACAGGTTCTCACAACCCTCCAGTCATACCAGCTCCCAGAACTACTCCGATCAAGCACTTGTCTGAAACAGAGATGCGAGTCAGGCGAGACAAAGGGCTTTGTTATAATTGTGATGAGAAATGGTCTCGGGGCCATAGATGTGTTCAGCAAAAGCTCTATCTCTTGGATGTGGATTCTCCATCGGAACTGGAAGAATATGTAGATGCTCAGGAAACAGTGGATGATGAGGTTGAGCCTCACCAACCTGAACCTCCTTCACCAGAAGCTCCACCAGAGATATCTGTCCATGCTTTGGCAGGAGTCACTACTCCACAAACCATGCGGGTCCAGGGTTTCTTCAAGAAGATCCCTCTTACTATACTCATTGATTCTGGTAGCACTCATAACTTCATTGATCCACGAATAGCCAAACAGGCTGATTGCTTTATCCATCCCTGCTCTAGCTTTGAAGTTATGATTGCCAATGGGGGCACTTTACCTTGTAAAGGGAAATGTCGCAATGTGCGTCTCTCTATTGGAGATTATAACATGCGCTCTGACATGTTTGCCTTACCCTTAGGTGGCTGTGATGTGGTTTTGGGTGCCCAATGGTTACGCACTCTTGGCCCCATTCTCTGGGATTTTGCTGAACTTTGGATGCAGTTTTCAGCCGAGGGGCACCAACACACTTTGAAAGGCTTACAACCAGGGTCTCTCAGCATCATCAGTTCACACCGTATGGAAAAACTTCTTAAGAAGAATTCACATGGTGTCATCGCTCAGCTCCATTCCATTCAGATGCAGCCATCATCAGTCTCTAGCACTCCTGCCGATCTCCAACACATTTTGGACAAGTATTCTGGTATATTTGCTGAACCTGTGGGATTACCTCCTTCTCGTCTAGAGGACCACCGTATTCAGCTCCTTCCTGGCAGTGTTCCGCCCAACATCAGGCCCTACCGCTACCCATTTCATCAGAAGACCAAAATCGAGATACTTGTCCGTGACTTACTGAAGCAAGGTATTATTCGCCCTAGTACCAGTTCCTTTTCTTCTCCAGTTCTGCTTGTTCGCAAAAAAGATGGGTCATGGCGACTCTGCATTGATTTTCGAGCACTTAATCATCTCACTATAAAGGACAAGTTTCCCATTCCAGTTGTTGATGAACTTCTTGATGAACTTCATGGGGCTCATTTTTTCTCCAAGTTAGATCTTTGTTCTGGGTATCATCAAATTCGGGTTAATGAGGAGGATATACCTAAAACTGCCTTCCACACACATGATGGTCACTATGAATTTTTAGTCATGCCCTTTGGCCTCACGAATGCTCCTTCAACATTTCAGGTAGTGATGAATAACATATTTCGACCATACCTCCGTAAATTCATTCTGGTCTTCTTTGATGATATCCTCATATATAGCAAAACTTGGGCTGAGCATCTCCATCATCTGGAGCTTGTCTTGCAACTTCTCTCTGATCATCAACTCTGTGCAAAACTCTCTAAATGTGTGTTTGGCCAGGAGGAAGTGGAGTATCTCGGGCATATTGTTGCACACCATGGAGTGCGGGTGGATCCTACAAAAATAGATGCCATGAAAACTCGGCCGCATCCTAAAACTCTCAAGAGCCTTCGAGGTTTTTTGGGGTTGACTGGCTACTATCGCAAGTTTGTCAAAGATTACGGGAAAATTGTAGCACCATTGACAGCTCTGTTAAAAAAGGATGCCTTCTCCTGGACCCCTGTTGCTGAGACTGCATTTGAACAACTAAAACAGGCTATGTGCAGTACACCTGTTCTCGCGATGCCAGATTTTTCCAAACCCTTCACTATTGAGAGTGATGCTTGCGGCAATGGATTGGGTGCTGTTCTCCTGCAAGATGACCATCCTATTGCGTTCACTAGCAAAGCCCTCTCTGGTAAGAATCTAGCCCTCTCTACTTATGAAAAAGAAATGATGGCTATTTTGCATGCTGTACAGAAGTGGCGGCCATACCTCTTAGGGAGTCATTTTTGCATCAGAATCGATCACCAAAGTCTGAAATACTTCCTGGAACAACGGGTATCCTCTCCTACACAACAGAAATGGGTCAGCAAACTCATGGGGTATGATTATGAGATCACCTACAAGAAGGGTAAGGAGAATATTGTGGCAGATGCTCTTTCTCGCACATTTGATAATCAAGCTTCCCTTTCCGCTCTTTCTATGCCCATTCCCAATTGGTTAGCGTCTGTTCAGCAGGGCTATGATAGTGACTCTTCTTTATCTCAAATCATTCACCAGCTAGCCAATAATCCTTCTGCTATACCACATTACTCTTGGGATGGTGCTTCTCTTCGATACAAGGGTCGGCTAGTGCTTCCTCAGAACCCAGCTCTACATCAGGCTATTTTTTATGAACTCCATGCTTCTCCTTCAGCAGGGCACTCAGGCTTCCTCAAAACTTATGAGCGAGCAAGGAGAAACTTCTTTTGGAAAGGGATGAAACAGACGATTCAACAGATGGTGGCTGAATGTGATACTTGCCAACGCCACAAGGGTGAAACGACCCTCCTTCCTGGCTTGCTCGAACCATTGCCCATCCCTACACGGATTTGGACTGATATTTCTATGGATTTCATTGAAGGGCTTCCTACATCCGGTGGCAAGACAGTGATCTTGGTTGTGGTTGATTGTCTCTCGAAATATAGTCATTTTTGTGCCCTCAGCCACCCCTATACTGCCTCCTCTGTTGCACAAATCTTCATGGACCAGATATTTCGTCTTCATGGACTCCCTTCTTCCATTGTCTCTGATTGTGATGCAACTTTTACCAGTCATTTTTGGACTAAACTGTTTCAGAAAACTGGCACCAAACTGACGATGAGTCCGGGCTATCACCCACAAACTGATGGTCAAACTGAAATTGTCAATAAATTCTTGGAAACTTATCTTCGTTGCTTCACTTCCGAACAGCAATATCAGTGGGCCAAGTGGCTCCCTTTAGCTGAATGGTGGTACAATACCTCTTACCACACTGCCTCTAAAATGACTCCATATGAAGCAGTCTATGGTCAGGCACCTCCAGTGCTCCTTCCCTACACTCCCAACAGCTCACCAGTCCAGGCAGTTGACATAGTTCTCCGCAGCAGGGATCAGATTCTTCGTACCTTACAGGATAATCTTCACATGGCCCGTAATCGGATGAAACAGCAAGCAGATCAACACCGTTCTGAGCGCTCATTTCAAGTTGGGGATATGGTTTTTCTTCGTCTACAGCCATACAAACAATCCTCCCTAAAGCTGAAAGGGCGTCATAAGCTGGCCCCAAAATTTTATGGGCCTTATAAGGTTCTGCAGAAGATTGGTTCAGTTGCTTATAAACTGGAACTTCCTCCTTCCCGCATTCATCCAGTCTTTCATGTTTCTTGTCTAAAGAAAGTTCTGGGTACCACTGTCAGAGCACAAACTAATCTCCCTGAAATGGATACGGAAGGATCCATTATCCTGGAGCCGGTGGCAATCATTGACCAGCGCACTCACCAGCTTCGCTCTCGCTCCATCTCTGAGGTCTTGATTCAGTGGCATGGCATGCAACCAGAGGATGCTACCTGGGAACCCCTTCTTCAGATTCAACAACAATTTCCACACCTTAAGCTTTGAGGACAAAGCTTTTTTCTAAGGGAGAGGGGATGTTAGGAACCTGTGTGTTCCTTCTGTTTATTTTGTTAGAGTAGTGTTGTTGGACGCATATGCTTTGTAAGTCGTCCCGTGAGTATATTTTATTATCCCACATGCATAGGTAGTATTACTTTTCTAGATCGTACCCAGTATATGAGAATAGGTTGAGGCCCTTGATGGGCACGGACGAATTTATTGTATTGAGCTTGCTCAAAGGAGGTTACCCCCTCGAAGTGGCCTGCAATCAGTAGATTCATTCTGAGTTCTACTATCACTTTGTATTCTGTTATTTCGAGCATTCTCATGATATTGCTATAAGGAGGTTCTTCACATCGGCAAGGGCTAGTTGGAACAAGCCTAGAAGAGGCAAAATTGAGAAAGTGTAAGAGATGAGTTGCTGAGAGTGTGCAAGGAGTTGGAACATGTTAGATGAGATGTTTTGAGATGATCCAAGGTGTTGAGGCCATGGTATGATGCGAAGGATGAGTTTTGGTACTTGCATAGGGTGTTCCAACCAAGCTACAAATGCATAGGATAGGACCTTGTAAGGTACTTGCAAATTATGGTTCTAATGCCGACAAAATAGAACTCCCACCAAACTTGGAAATTTACCTTATCTTTAATGTCAAGGACCAAGTTCAATATAAAGGGCCTACATTCATAGAAGGACAAACAAAATCAAAGGTTGAAGAAGTCACTATCCCATTATAATCTCAGCCAAAAGCTGAAAAGGTTACGGATTCAAGAATCAAGAAGAAGACTTGTCATGGCACCTATATGGAGCATCTTATCAAATGGAAGGATCAACCAGAATCTAAAGTAACATGGATAGATGAGAGTGATTTTGGAAAGAAAGGTATTCCTACGAAATTCCTTCAGATTTATCCACCATGAGTTCTTTGTCACATGGGGAGAATGGTGCAAGAGCACCTAGTGAGTTTGAAAATGATGATGCAACTACTGTAGATGATGCAAATATTGATGAGTCGTAAAGTGAGGGGGAGGAAATCACTATTGAATCCTTCCTAAAAATCAATGGCTTATTAGATGAACCAATTAACACTTTGTTGAGGAGTTATGGACAAAATATGTTCAATGCTCTAATCCCTAGATTAGGAAATATTCTTACTTAATAAGTGTAACCCCAAGCATTGTCACCATAGTTGGCAACAAATGGTGAGAGTCCCAATCAACTAGTGAAAAAAATGACTAAGTTGATGGAGCTGAATCCTACATTACACACATCTCCTAGTAGTGGACAGGAGGATGTTGGGATTGGGAGCATAACACCTATTCCCTTTCCCAGTTTTATGGACAATTGATGGGAACTCAAGTAGATGGGAGAAATTCCAATTTTTTTGAAGCGATAAAGTTTTGTGATGTATTTAGAATATCTAAGATAGACTTATTTTTTATGTGAACTAAACCATTCTTACATTACTATTTAAATGTATGTGTATTGTTTTTGTGATGTATTTGTGAACTAAACCTTGAATCGAAGATGATGCGCCTTGGAAATAAGATGCAAAAGATGGAATATCACCTACTTGATGTGTTGATGTTGTGCCTTCAACATGACATGATGGAGTGTGTATATCGTCGGATCTACAAATCGGTGTCTCTTCAACATGAGAGGACGATATGACTTCAACATTGGAAGATGGTGTAGCGGACGATATGACTCCAACATTAGAAGATGGTGTAGCTTCACAATTCAATTGTCTTCTTGAGCGTAACAGTCTCATTCGTTCTCTTTGTCTTTCCAATTCTTCCTCTTTGTTTCTTGGTACCGGTGGTTCTTGATCCTCTTCGAAAGTCAATTCTTCATTATTGCTTTGCAATTTTCTTTGCTCACGTAGTAATTTCATTTTATCTCTTTTAATAGCCAAATCTCTCTCCCTATCTTCATTTGTTTGATTTTTTGATTTCTCTTTGGCATGATGATGATTTCTACATGTCAAATTATTCAAACATTTGAATTACTTAAAATGTGTAAATTACAAATTATTCAAATACATATAAAAATTATAATTATTTGAATGAATACACAATATATATATTAAACGACTTGTCAAATTTCTAACCATTTCAAAATAACATTTCATTGAAACATACAAATTTCAATGAATTCACTATATATTAAACAACATGTCAAATTATAATCAAATTTGTATCTATATATCAACAAACAATATTTAAAATAGATTGCACTAACCTTTTCTATACAAGGAATATTCAAAAGGTCTTCAAATCGTGTATCCAATGATTGAATTTGGTTTTTGCTAGCTTCCAAAAGTGTTTGCCACCTTTAAATAGTGTTTGTTAGCTTGAAATAGTGTTTGCCACCTTGAAAGACTGTTTGCTGTGTTGAAACCCGTGATTTCTATCGAGATAACAGAGTGCAGAACAGACCAAAAGTAGAGAATGAATGAAATGGGCCCCAAAGTTTCTTTTTGACCATTTTTAGGTGATTTCACATAGTGTGTATGCGCTATAGTGCATACGCACTATAGTGTGTATGCGCTATAGTGCATACGCACTATAGTGCGTATGCACTATAGTGCGTACGCACTATGTGAGAACACATCACTCTCCACCCACCCTACTCTCTCTCTCTCCCTACTCTCTCTCTCTTCCTACTCTCTCTCCCCTCTCCCATCCCCTACACTCTCTCTCTCCCCTCTCCCATCCTTTACTCTCTCTTGCTCTCCCTCTCCCACCGTCTACTCTCTCTATCTCTCTCACCCTCTCTCCTCTCCCATCCCCTACTCTTTAGATCTCTCACACACACTCCCATCCTCCCTCTCCCACTTCTTACTCTCTCTCTCTCTCTCCCCCATCCCCCTACTCTCTCTCACACTCTCACATCTGCTACTCTCTCTCTCCCATCCCCTAAACTCTCTCTTTTACAGATACACACTCCCATCCCTCTCTCTCTCTCCTCTCCCATCCCCTACTCTCTACTCTCTCTCTCTCTCTCCCATCCCCTACTCTCACACACTCTCTCCCATCCCCTACTCTCACTCTCTCTCTCCCATCCCATTCTCTCTCTGCCACCTCCTACTCTCTCTTACACTCTCTCCCATCCCCTACTCTTTGTTACACACACTCCCATCCGCCCCTCTCTCCCATTCGCTACTCTCTCTCTCTCTCCCCTCTCCCACCACCTACTATCTCTCTCTCTCTCTCTCAATTTCTCTCTCTCCCTCTCTACTCTCTCTCTCCCATCCCCTACTCTTACTCTCTCTCTCCAATCCCCAACTCTCTCTCACACTCTCTCCCATCCCCAACTCTCTCTCACACTCTCTCTCATCCTTTCACTCTGTCTCTCTCATCTCGTACTCTCTCTCTCTCTCTGCCACCTCCTACTCTCTCTCACACTCTTTCCCATCCTTTCACTCTGTCTCTCCCATCTCGTACTCTCTCTTTGCCACCCCCTACCCTCTCTCACACTCTCACACTCTCTCCCATCCCCTACTCTCTCTCTTTCATAGACACACACACACACACACACACACACACACACTCCCATCCCCCCCCTCTCTTCTCTCCCATCCACTACTCTCTAGATTTGTCACACGCACTCCTATCCCCCTCTCTCTATCTCCCTCTCCCTACTCTCTCACACTCTCTCCCATCCCATACTCTCTCTCTCACACTCTCTCCCATCCCCTACTCTCACTCTCTCTCTCTCCCCCATCCCATTCTCTCTCTCTACCACCTCCTACTCTCTCTCACACTCTCTCCCATCCCCTACTCTCTGTTACACACACTCCCATCCGCCCCTCTCTCCCATCCGTTACTCTCTCTCTCTCTCGGGCTACTCTCTATCTCCCCTCTCCCATCCCCTAAACTCTCTCTTTTGCAGATACACACTCCCATCCCCCTCTCTCTCTCCCCTTTCCCATCCCTTACTCTCTAGATCACTCACACACACTCCCATCCCTCTCTCTCCTCCTCTCCCACTCCCTCTCCCACCACCTACTATCTCTCTGTCAAGTTCTCTCTCTCCCTCTCTACTCTCTCTCTCTCTCCCATCCCCTACTCTTACTCTCTCTCTCTCTCTCTCTCTCTCTCTCCAATCCCCAACTCTCTCTCACACTCTCTCCCATCCCCTACTCTCTCTGACACTCTCTCTCATCCTTTCACTCTGTCTTTCTCATCCCCTACTCTCTCTCTCCGCCACCTCCTACTCTCTCTCACACTCTTTCCCATCCTTTCACTCTGTCTCTCCCATCTCATACTCTCTCTTAACCACCCCCTACTCTCTCTCACACTCTCTCCTATCCCCTACTCTCTCTCTTTCACAGACACACACACACACTCCCATCCCCCCTCTCTCTTCTCTCCCATCCCCTACTCTCTAGATTTGTCACACGCACTCCCATCCCCCTCTCTCTATCTCCCTCTCCCTACTCTCTCACACTCTCTCCTATCCCCTACTCTCTCTCTCTCACTCTCTCCCATCCCCTACTCTCTCTCTCTCTCTCTCTCTCTCTCTCTCTCTCTCTCTCTCTCTTTCTCCCATCCCATTCTCTCTCTCTGCCACCTCCTACTCTCTCTAACACTCTCTCCCATCCCCTACTCTCTCTTACACACACTCCCATCCACCCCTCTCTCCCATCTGCTACTCTCTCTCTCTCTTGGGCTACTCTCTCTCTCTCCCCTCTCCCATCCCCTAAACTCTCTCTTTTGTAGATACACACTCCCACCCCTCTTTCTCTCTCCCCTCTCCCATCCCTTACTCTCTAGATCTCTCACACACACTCTCATCCCTCTCCCAGGTCACCTACTATCTCTCTCTCTCAAGTTCTCTCTCTCCCTCTCTACTCTCTCTCTCCCATCCCCTACTCTTACTCTCTCTCCCATTCCCAACTCTCTCTCACACTCTCTCCCATCCCCTACTCTCTCACACACTCTCTCCCATCCTTTCACTCTGTCTCTCCCATCCCGCACTCTCTCTCTCTGCCACCCCCTACTCTCTCTCACACTCTCATACTCTCTCCCGTCCCCTACTCTCTCTCTTTCACAGACACACACACTCTTATCCCCCCACTCTCTTCTCTGCCATCCCCTACTCTCTACATCTGTCATGCACACTCCCATCCCCCTATCTCTCTCCCTCTCCCTCTCCTACTGCCTACTAGATCTCTCTCTCTCTCAAGTTCTCTCTCTCCCTCTCTACTCTCTCTCTCTCTCTCCCATCCCATCCCTTACTCTCACTCTCTCTCTCTCCCATCCCCTACTCTCTCTCACACTCCCATCCTCTAATCTCACACTCTCTCTCTCCCATCCCGTATGAGCACTCTCCGCCACCACCTACTCTCTCTCACACTCTCACATTCTCTCCCATCCCCTACTCTGTCTCTCTTACACACATTCCCATTCCCCCTCTCTCCCTCTCCCTCTCCCACTCCCTCTCCCACTGCCTACTTTCTCTCCCCCATCCCCTATTCTCTCTCTCCCCTCTCCCATCCCCTACTCTCTCTCTTTCATAGACACACACTCCCATCCCCCCTCTCTCTCTCTCCTCTCCCATCCCCTACTCTCTAGATTTGTCACACACACTCCCATCCCCCCTCTCTCTCCCTCTCCCACTCCCTCTTGCACCACCTACTATCTCTCTCTCTCAAGTACTCTCTTTCCCTCTTTACTTTCTCTCTCCCATCCCCTACTCTCACTCTCTCTCTTCCATCCCCTACGCTCTCTCACACTCTCTCCCATCCCCTACTCTCTCTCTCTCTCTCTCACCTCCATCCTGTACAAGCTCTCTCTACCACCCCCTACTCTCTCTCAAACTCTCACACTCTCTCCCATCCCCTACTCTATCTCTCTTATACACATTCCCATTCCCCCCCCCCTCTCTCTCTCTCTCTCACACTCCCTCTCCCATTGCCTACTCTCTCCCATCCCCAACTCTATCTCTCTTACACACTTCCATTCCCCCCCTCTCTCTCTCCCTCCCACTCCCTCTCCTATCGCCTACTATCTCTCTCTCTCTCTCTCCCTCTCTCTCCCATCCCCTACTCTCACCCTCTCTCTCTACCACCCCTACTCTCTCTCACACTCTCTCCCATCCCCTACTTTCTCTCTTACACACACTTCAATCCCCCCTCTCTCTCCATCTCCCACTCCCTCTGCCATTGCCTAATCTCTTTCTCTTCCATCCACCCTCTCTCTCCCTCTCCCACTCCCTCTGCCATTTCCTACTCTCTTTCTATCCCATCCCCTACTCTCTCTATCTCTCTCTCCCCTCTCTCATTCCCTACTCTCTCTCTTTCACACACACCCATCCCCCCTCTCTCCTCTCCCATCCTCTACTTTTTCTCTCACTCGCTCTCCCTGTCCCACTGCCTACTCTCACTCTCTCTCTCTCTCACTCTCACTCTCTCCCTCTCTACTCTCTCTCTGCTACCCCCTACCCTCTCTCACTTTTCACACTCTCTCTCTTTCTCTATTACACACATTTCCATCCCCCCTCTCTCTCTCCCTCTCCCAGTCCCTCTCCCATTGCCTACTCTCTCTTCCATCCCCTACTCTCTCTCAACCTACTCTATCTTCCCCCTCTCCCATTCCCTACTCTCTCTCTTTCACACACATGCACTCCCATCCTCCTCTCTCTCGCTCTTCCTCTCCCACTCCGTCTCCCACCACCTACTCTCTCTCTCCCCCATCCCCTACTCTCAATCTCTCTCTCCCAACTTGTACTCTCTCTCACACTTCCTCTCTCTCCCATCCCCTACTTTCAATCTCTCTCCCCCATCCCATACTCTCTCTCACACTTCCTCTCTCTTGCATCCTGTATTCTCTTTGCCACCCCTACTCTCTCACATTTCCTCTATCTCCCATCCTATACTCTCTTTGCCACCCCTACTCTTTCTCACTTCCTCTCTCCCCTCTCCCATCCCCTACTTTCTCTCTATCTCACACACACACACACAAATATCCATTTCCTCGCCCCACCCCCCTACCTCTCTCTTGGTTTTGGTTTGCAATTTAGGTCTCAATAGTGCATGCGCACTATAGCGCGTGCGCACTACTTTGAATTCAAAAGCATTTTAATAGCGCGTGCGCGCTATAGGGCGCACACGCTATTCAAAGCTTTGCATTAAAACCAAGCCTAAGGCTTGGTTTTGCCTTGGAGATCCAACCCAAAGGTTTGGAGTTTATAAATAGGTCTGAGACGTGTTTTCCAGCAAACATACAAAAAATGATTGATTTTTCTTGTGTGCTCCCCTTCAAGATTCCTCGTGGTTGGGTATTGATAAGATCAGGTTACATAACATTATAGGTCTTTGTGTTAGCTATCCAACCATATAATTTATTTTTAATTTGAACTATTTTAAGTCTTTCATCTATAATTTCTTTTGAATGTATGCTCTTTTTTTGTCAAAAACCACCATGTACTAATTGGGCTATAGATTTTAGCTCATTCATCAAATTTTGTAACAAATTAGTTTTTTAGAAACTAGACTCCATTCTACACACTTTGAGAAAAAGAAGTTTTGATTTTAGATTAGTTTTCAATCATTTCTAGGGGGAGCACACAGATATTTCACGTTTTTGGGATGGGTCTAATTAAAAAATTCATTAAAAAAAAAATACACATTATAAAATTACTCGAAAAATCTGGGATAAACTTCATAGTGTTAGGTAAATTTTGACTGGAGCGATTAAAGAATTTCAAAAAAAAAGTTAAAATTTTAGGGGGGCCACACTTTGTACTATGTTATGTTTTTTCGGAATAAACAGTACCACTTTTTTGTGGCCCCCTTTTTTGAGGACCTAAAACTAAACCATTTTGAAAATAAATTAGTAGTTTAGAAACTAGATTCAAAGGACTACGACTTTTGTTTTTGTCATATCTTAAAATTTTGAGCGTAACTATCTTCAAATTATTGTTGAAGTCCAGAATTTGCTGATTTCAGGAAAAAGGTGTCCACTTATACCCACCTTTTGGCACCACAACTTGGTGCACTTACCCATATATCTAATAGTGTGATTAATTAAATCTACAACATTCTTTTATGGTTATGAAGAGATGTTTACATCTTTTCTTAAGTTCTTTTGGGTCAAAAGAATGACAATTATAATTCATTTATAATAAGAGTTGTATTGCAAATTATTATAAAAGGGAGTTTTTCCTTTGAAACATCGAGAGTCTTTATAGTTCATCAAGGCTCATTTGTGGTTAAAGTATGGTTTTCTTGTTAACATAAACTTGAGCAACTGGAGGAAAAACCATTCTTTAAAAAAGTACAATCATTGCATTGAATGATGAACCTTTAGATTGAATAATAATGGGAGCATATTTTGTCCAAAATACTTCTGAATATAACTCAACCATGGTTCAATGAAAGGGTACAAAGGATTCAAGTTTTGAAGCTCTGAACTTAACCATCAAAAATTGAGAAGAATTTTTTTTCATTCTTATTTTTACAATGAATCTCTATAGGTTAATATACATCTTATAGATCCTATAGTCAGGCTTTGCACCTTCTGCATATAGGTACATTGTCTATAGGATAGGAAAGAATAAAAAATCAACATAGGAAAGAGTGCATCCAATATCACAACATGCACAAGCTAAAGGAAGAAGGGGAAGAAGACAAAGAAAAGGAACATGCTATCAAGGCTATTAATGACTTGTAAGGAGAGCTATCCTAGCTCATCAAAGACTAGAATGACTTTTGAAAAATCTCAGAGTTCCTTTGCTTACCTTGATTAGAGGTGTTAAATTTTTTTTTTAAACTTCAATGTTTAGCATTATTACAAATTCTCCAAACTTATGTTACTTTCAGTTTAGAAACTTTTTGATTGATGAGAACTTAAGTTTCCTTATGTTTATAAATTATTATAGCTATGTTTATGGAAACAAATTTTATTGATTCCTATTATATGGATTGATCTCTGTGTTTGGATGTTGTTTAGTGTATTTACTTTGATGCCTTCTCTGATTAGTTGTATCTCTTCTTTTAGGATGAGTGATCATAGTTCAATTAGGATTAAGAATAGTCTTTTAGATAATTTTGTTGGAGTTTGTTAGATTTTTCTTCAGCTTCGCGATAAAACACTTGCTCACTCGATTCTGATAAACACTTCATCAAATTCTTTTTGCTTTCTCCGAAATACTCAGAGATTTACTTGATGTTGCTCAATAAAAAATAACCTGTAATGAAAACAAGTGGTTTTGGCTTACCACAAACCCTTCAAACTTTATAAAAATATTGTTCAAATAACGGAGAAGCCAAGTCTAAACTTTTCTCATGAACAATAATATTTCTGAAAAATATGTTAAACATTTCTCACATGATACAAAACTAGTGAGTTCAGTCTTCATTTCCTTTGGTGAAAGCTTTTCTATCTTAAACTGGCTTCTCTCAACACTAGAAGCTTAGATTGTATCTTCATTAGGTTGTCTTCATTCTAGACATTGACTTCAATGATTACCCTTTCTTTTCATTTTGCAGCAGCATATCTTCTATGTCACATAATAGAAAATAGTTGGGAGATAGTATGTTAAAGTTTTATTTTCTATCACATAATGAAGATTGTCTAAAATGTATTTCTGATGTGGGATGAAGACTCTAGAGTGTACATGTCGATGGTGTAATGTGACAGCACTAACACTTAACAACCCTGCCATGCCATGTGTTTGAAGACATATTCAATCATGCGCACACATGGTAGAGTTAACTATAGTTTCAGTTACAATAGGAAAAAGGCATGGACTTGGTCTATTCCAACAGAATTGCTATTACTTTGGTCATTCATGTTCTTGTGGCAAGCCACTTTGTTGTAATGGCCCAGAACTTTGCGTTCTTCTTGTATGTGTAACCTCAAATTCAGAACCTCTCCCTATCTCCTTTATCAAATAGCAAGTCATTAGAAAACGAAAACGCTAAATCCCTAACCTGATCTTGTGATAGATTCAGCAAATAGACCATTGCTTCAAATACAAAAAATATCTGATTACGAAGTAGTCGCTCCATCTTACACCTTGCAGTTGTAATCCCTTCCAAGAAGTCTCCTTTTGCCACCGCACACAACCAACATAGAATTCCTGCGTCAAATAGTCGTGAGTGACCATTTTTTGTTTTTGCTTGGAAGGAAGTACAACATTTGACTGGTCGATCATTTTATCAAAGTGTCGCAAACCCTATGACTCAAATCCTTTGAATCCTTCGAAGCACCAATTCAAATCCTTCAAATCACAAATATGATACGATCACATTACTTCCCTAACATATGATAATAATTATTCGTTATACGGAACGCTTCAATAACATGAAGCATTTGTAAGAGAATCTTAAACGCGCCCTTAAAGCCACTCCCTAAATTAATGGACAGAATTTAAATTCGAACTTAAAAGTTTCAACAAAAATTCAAAATTTGCAATGCAAGAAATAGATTTATTTGTTTTGAGAGAAAATGAATTGTGAGATATTGAATAGTCGTGATTGAATTAACTTGGACTTTCTTTCTGAAATTGTTTTGTTTTGAAACGGACAAGAGATATCTTTGTTGCAAGTATTTAATCTAAAATGTCTTAAAATAGACTGATCCAAAAATTCTTTCTCACATATTACACAATTTGATCAGTTGTAGTTAAGTGCATCTTGCATAAAATTATTTAAATTCAGATCTATTCTTTTAAACAATAGATAAATTTCAAATAGTATTTATTATTATTCAAATTAAGTAACTCAAAAAAAAAAAATTCTAATTGCAAATAGAATTTTATTATTGTTCAATATCTTCTGTAATTCCTTTTGAAAACAATTCATGCAGGACTATTTGATACGAATGTACCAAAAGAGCTTGTTGAGAGGGAAATTGTCAAGTGTATAGAACTTGCCAAGGATGGGATGCATGCAGTTCTTTTCGTATTTTCTATTAAAAATCGATTTACTGACGAAGAAGCAGAAGCTATGGATGAATTGGAAATGCTGTTTGGGCCAACAATTGTAAACTATACTGTGATAGTTTTCACCGGCGGGGACGAGCTGGTTGCAATGGGTAAGACATTAGAACAGTACTTGGAATACTGTCCAACAAAACTCAAGGTTAGTTTTCCCTTGGTAAAATATGTAAATATTTTATGTATCCGTCATCAATTTTTATGCTTCGTTGATATGCACAAAACTCGAAATGAAAAGTTTGTTTTATATCTGTTATCAATTTATATGTTTTCGTTGGTATGCACAAATCTCAAACTCAAATGTTTTTTTATTTCCCTGATTAGCAGCTATAATACTTTACAATATTTGTTGTCAAATGTGTATCTTTATTTGTTATTTAGAGATCCAATTTCCTCCCTCACCTCCATAGAGATATAAATACAAACTGTATCTTATTGTGAGTTACTTTATGGAATGAAATCTAATTTTTATGGATTCTGGATATATATATATATATATTTCACAATCTATAACATTAATTATTAATTAAATATATATGAATTATTTAATAGAATTAATGTTATGGATTATGGAAATACGGGTGCGTGCACACACACACACACACACACATGAATATTGATTTAAAATATTGTTAGTTTAAAATGTTTACCTGAAATATAATATGACAAACTATAGATTATATTTAAAATTGAGAACATCCTTCAATGCAATTATGATAATATTTTAAATCTTATTTTATGATCTATTAATATTTTAAAAATAATTCAATATAAATTTAGCTTTGTATCAATACTTTATATTACATAAACAAAAAGATGACAATGTTAATATGATCAAATAAGGAAATGACAACAATGAACAACTATGATCAGATTATATTTTAGTAGTTATCTATGGACAACAAACTGAAAGAGAACACAAAACACCGAAGTTATTTGAAAAAACAATCAACCATCAAAGACAAACCTTACAAAAAGAGTTAAAATACTTTGTATATGGGAGAAAAAACTAATTCTTCACAAAAACTTTTGATTGCTTAAATATGTCCTTGCATAAAATCTATTACTAGAAGGTAAAATTACAACAAAATGAGGCACATGACAAAGAAAATATGATTTCCTTAATGGGTTGAAAATAGGTTTACACTGAGACTACCAATGTTCAACTTATTACAACCATCCATTATGCCTTATATTGTTTTGAGACCTAGCATATAATGAATAAACATAGAATCAATTTGAAAGAGATAGAGTTGAAGATGAAGAAATATCCTTAAGAGAACACCGCTTAAGCATTATACACCTCATATATTTATGAGAAGAAAATACTTAGATAATTTTCCACTATAGACTATGTTAACTTTTATTTTTCAAAAAATTGTAATATGATTCTTACATCTAATTTATCATAGTGCCAAGGGTCTTCATAAGATAAATACTATATACATGCCATTATAAATGTATAATTGAACATGACATCTTCTAAAAATGTCTACATAATTAAAAGTAATAAGAAATCAAAAAATAAGTTACATTTTGTTGAATTGGTTTTTAAATATAGGAGAATTGGTTTTATAGGGATCCAAAAACCCAAGTTATATAGACAAACATAAGTTTTTTCTATATCAAAACTAACAACCAAGCGTCAACAAAATAGTACTAAAAAAGTAAAAGATAGGGAAATACAATGTTAGGGTTTGACAGATCTAGAACAATATAAGAATAAATAGTTATATGTAGAAACAAAAGAATAATTTTCAAAGAACATAGATTTAACGTGGTTCACCCAAAACATGGGCTACACCCACTTACACAACCTTCAACCTTTCTATTATTCAACAAAAATGTACACCAACATTACAATGCATTATGCATCTTAGCCACTTATAGCATCATTTTAGGACAACCTCTAAAACTGAAATATTTAGGAATACTAGAGAAGTCGCCACAACATCAACACCAACAACATAATTAGTCACCACAATATTAACAATCTCCCACTTGGAGATTTTGACTAGATGACAATGTAATATGTGCAACTTCTAGTAGATAAAAGAATTTGTTATGTATTACCTCCCTGATCATCAATCAAGAAGCCCAATAGAAGCTAAGCAAGAAACTGACTTCTCCTTGGGGACTGACTTCATGAACATGTCTATAGGATTTTCATTTGTGTGAATCTTTCAAGCCGCATTTGGTCATCCTCCAAAACACACCTTATAAAATGATATCTAAGTTGTATGTGTTTTATCCTTGAATGAAAAGTGTAAGTTGTCACAAGATGTATGGCACTCTGGCTTTTACTATATAATGTGCAATCTTCATGTTTCTAACTCAATTCATCTAGAAAATAGTGTAACCAAATTATCTCCTTGGTAGCTTCCATAGCAACTACACACTCAACTTCAGTTGTTGAAAGTGCATTAACCTTCTATAATCTAGAATCCAACTGACAGTAATGCCTCCTACAATGAAAACATAACCTATAGTACTCCTTGTATCAATATCTCTTGCTAGATCAGAGTCAAAAAATCCATTCAAAGAAGAACTAGATCCTATGAAACATAATGCCTATCTAGTAGTACCGTTCAGATATTGAAGAATTCATTTGACAACATTCCAATGTTTCATACCTAGATTTCTCATATACTTGCTGGCAACTCTCACTGCATCAACAATATCTAGTCATGTGTATACCATTGCATACATTAGACTAGTAGTAACTGATGAATACAAGATGTTAGACATTTTATCTACTTCCTTATATGAATTGGGCATATTTCATTACTCAATTTGAAATGACTAGCCAAAGGTGTATTGACTTCTCTTGCATCGTGCATATTAAATCTCTTCAACACCTTCTTTATATAATCACTTTTGAAAAAATTCAAGGTTCTATTTTTCCTGTACCATGTAATCCTCATACTAAAGATTTTCTTTGTAGCACCCAAATCCATCATAGAAAATGACCTTGCCAATTTATGTTTAAGTTCATTTATTTTTTGCATATTAGACCAAGCAACAATCATGTCATCAACATAGAGTAACAAGATAATGTAACTCCCATTATCCAATCTCTTAAAATATACATAGTGATTAGAATGATATGTATAGTACACTTGTTCATCCATAAAACTATCAAATTCTAAATACCATTGTCAAGGTTCCTACTTTAGGCCACACAAAATCTTCCTTAACTTCCACAAAAAATTCTCCTTACTCTTTACCTCCTATCCCTCTAGTTTTTGTATGTAAATTTCTTCCTCCAAATCTCCATGGAGAAAATCTATCTTGACATCTAGTTATTCAAGATGGAAGTGATCTGTAACCAAAAGTCTTAGTATAGTCCTAACGAAAGTAACTTTTATAATAGGGGAGAATATTTTATCAAAATCTATACCCTTTTTTTGTGCAAAACCCTTTATCGCATGTCTGGCCTTATACCTTTTCTTTCCTCCATCTTCCTCCCTTATCGTATAAACCTATTTGCTAGGAAAGGCTCTTTTTCCTTCTGGTAGAAAAACTAAGTCCCATGTCTAAATTTTCAACAAGAAGACCATCTCCTCTTTCATGGCCCACTTCCATTGTTGTTCGACATCCACCTACATTACTTCTCCATACTCTTTTGGTTAACCAAAAATCAATCAATAAAATGTAAGACAAAAAAGGAGAAAACCTTTCAAGAGGTGTAGTTGACCTTGTATAACATCTAACACTTACATGAGTTTGTGGGATAACCTATTCTTAGTGAACATTAGTAACCAGTGGCTTTTCATTTTTAGGAGTCTCATCCAAAACCACATATTCTTGTTTGACCTGTTCATGATTCTTTTCATACAACTAATCTTTGTAACATGACCTTCTCATTGAATAAAATACCTCTACTTTTGATAATTTTAAGAATTTAAAAATCCCATAAGGGATAGTCATAGTCATATACTACAAATCAAATGAAGGTGCATTTTAAATATTTAGCATCAAGCTTGGTTTTGTGTTCTTTATCAACATGGTCAAAAGCTTCACAATCAAAAGTTTCCAAAAATGAATAATTTACCTTTTTTCTAGTCCATGCCTTCTCTAGGATACTACCATCCAAAGTGGTTGGAGTTCCTCTATTTATCAAATAGACAACAATGTTTACAACATCTTCCGAGAAATGAAGGGGCAAACCAACATGCAATCTCATGTTCCTTCCATGTTTTATGATAGTCCTATTGATTCTTTTTGACACTCCATTTTGTTGTGGCATTCCTAGAATTGTCTTATGCCTTTGAATTCCATTAATAGAAAAATAATACTCAAACACTTCAACTTATTTTCTATCTCATTCTCAACCAAAGCTTTCCATTTCTTAAATGTTTCAAAAACATCAAATTTTTATTTTAGGAAATACACTAATATTTTTCTAGTTGAATCATCTATAAAAATAACATAATAATGAGAGCCACCAAGAGATTATACCTAAGCAGGTCCCCATACATCTAAATGCAATAGCTCTAACTTCTCACTCTTCTTTTCTTTCCCAACTTTGAGAAATCTAACGCTTTTCTATTTTCCATAGACATAACTTTCACAAAACTCTAAATCAATATATTTTAGGCCTTGCAATAGTTTTTTAGATTGAGGGATTTTCATCCCTTTCTCACTCATGTACCCAAGCCTATGGTGTCACGTTTCTGAATCTCTTCTTGCAATATCTATATTAGCTTTCCTTGCATTAACATTATTCGTAGAAGCTAAGCTAGATAAGTGTTACTAGTACAAAAATTTAATGTTCCTATCTTTGCACCTTTAGCCACTACTAATGAACCTTTAGTGACCTTCTAGATATTAAGTGGAAACATGAGTATGTAGCCTTCACTGTCCAGTTGTCCAACATAAATTTAATTTCTTCTTAAACTAGGGACATCCCTTACCTCCTGTAGTATCCATTAACTTATGTTTGGCAAATAGATCTTTATTTTTTATTTTCCAACAATGAGATAGGTCTCATCATCACCCAAATATACCCATTCAAGGTCACATTGAACATAACCTGAAAATATTTTCTATGGGGTATAGCATGGAATGAAGCTCGATAACCTATTATCAAAGAATCATTAACATTATTGACACATGAGATTAAAGCATATTGTAAAGTATTAATTGCAACATTAGCTTCCTTATTGTCATCGTCATTTTCATCTCCTTGTTTATTTTTTTGAGACCAACACTCTTTCTTCATGTGGCCAAGCTTTCCACAATACCATTAATCTTTCTTTTCTTTAGATTGATAACATCCTTTTTTTGACTTCCCTCATGACTTGTCATGCAAAAGCCCTTTTCCTTTTTCCTTGTTCTTCCAAGTATTTGAACCAAAGAGAGAGTTACTTACAACCATAACCAAGTTATTCTAGCGTTCTAGCAAAGAACATAAGATTAAGAGAGCACTAACCTCTTCATCAAATGAAATTTGTATAGATGACAATTAATTGGTAGCTATGTTAAATTCATTTAACTTATTCTCTATAGATCCTCCCTCAACTATTTTCATATTAAACAAACACTTCATAAGAAATACCTTATTCAGAGCTGATGGTTTCTCATTTTACATAGCCAATGTCTCCATTAGATCTACTATCATTTTTTCCTTTGATATGTTGAATGTTACAAATGGTGCAAGGCATAGTCAAATATATTCTAGTGTTGGGTGATGCGACGTGCTCCCCTGCCCATAGGTGGTTAATTATGTGGTGTTCCATGTTCACTAACAGTCATGGCTTTTGGTGTAACGAAAAATTGGCCCTACAATTGGTATCAGAGCCTGGTTTTGGCCTGGTCATGGGTTCAAATCTCCCTGGTGCCTTCCTGACCCGCATAAGCACCTGGTATGCGCATCGAGGGGGAGATTGTTGGGTGATGCGACGCGCTCCCCTGCCCACAGGTGGTTAATTATGTGGTGTTCCATGTTCACTAACAGTCATGGCTTTTGGTGTAACGGAAAATGGGCCCTACATCTAGTGTCTTCCTATCCAAGATCTACTAATCTTCATATATGATGGTTACTTTTTTCTTGGCTTTTCCTTCCAATGGCATCTACACATTCTTTTGATACAAATAATCTTCCATTTGCATTTTCCACAACTGGAAATTCTAACCAATGAATTTTTTAATTTGGAATCTGGAATCCTTTATTTCTCCCAATCAAATATGAAAGTCTTGTCAATCTACAGAAAAAAAAACTTTTCTCTGATACCACTTGTTAGGGTTTGGAAGATCTAGAATAATATAAGAATAAACAGTTATATGCAGAAATAAAACAAGAACACTCAAAGAACACTAATAACACATAGATTTAATGTGGTTCAACCAAAACCTAGGATACAATGCATTATAAAAATAAACCTATTTTAGGGAAACCTCTAAAATAATTTTTTTTAGGATTTTACAATGTTGTTAGTTTTCTTTTCTAGAAAATTGATGACAATTTCAATGCTCACTACATGATCAGTCACCACAATATCAACAATCTCTCATTTCGAGACTAATCAGGCTCCACATCAAACACAACACTCATAAATAATTTACAAGCTTTCAAGACTAGAAATACATTTATCCTAATATACTCTAGAATTATAATCTCAACTTTCTTCACAATGATGACAATAAGGGTGGTTTTTTTATCTTTTCTCCTTAGTCTTTTATTAAGCCTAGGCATCATATCCATCATTGCACTATCTATGGAAATTTTGGTGTAATAGGCATTACCAATGGTTCAACAATTAACATTCTTCATAAAACGAAGAATAATAGAAGAAGAGTTAGATTTATCCTTTGATGGTCATTTAAATTCCTCAAAAGTAGTTGAATGGAGTTGTATGTGGCTATTTTTCTAGCGCCAAAAATGATCCTCAATTTATTGTAGATTTTTTTTGAGTTTTTCTCAAAATGGTTCTCTTTTTTTCAACATAATATTTTAGTTTATTAATATCATTCACATGAGTTTGGTTTTGCACTATAATTTAATGCACTATGTTATTAGAAAGTGAATCATTTTCCTTTAAACCATTGATGCATAAACCATCATACGAAAAAAATGAACTTTGATAATCCATAACAATTTAAACCTCAATGTTTATTGTAGGGATTTTGAAAATCATCAACTCATTTCTCTAGCTCTATCCTTTCTCATCTGAATTGAGCTCTCAAATTGAATACCCAAGCCCTCTTTTTTTAACCTTTTTGGAGGAGAAATAAGAGGAAATAGGGAAATAAATAGTATTGTTCTTAGAAAAAATATTTTTTTAACCAATAATATTTTATTATCCTTTGAGTATGTCAACATATTAATTTTTTTAATAAGTGTAAGTAGATGTAGAAACTATTATTTTTCCTACTACTTTTTGTGGGAACTTGCTTCTAGATAACTATAGACAATTATGGATTTGACATGTCATTATTAGATAATAAAATTTTTATGATATGAGGAAGAAGCCCCAACTTTTTTTTTGAGCAACATTAAAGTACTGATCTCATTTTAATTTCACATCATACCATTTATATGGTGTTTCCCACTAATGGAGCCTATTGTTCCTTTTAAATGATTAAACAAATTTTTTTTTGAAATTTTTCATATCTAAAAAGGCTACTAAATTATTTCATCTCTCTCTCAAAAAAAAAAAATATTAGAAAAAAAAGGGAAGCAGTATCAAGATGGTAGTGATCGATGCAAAATGAAAGATTCATAATTTTTGGTTATGTTTCCTTTTTTATTTGTGTTTATTAATCTCCTTAGCACAAAGAAATATAGGAAAAAGGAATTGTTCATTAATTTTAGATAATGATGGAATTTTTTTTGACAAATATTGAGATTATAAATTTATTTCACCTGTTATAAATTGTGACAAAAAATCACAACTTTTTTATTATAAAACAACTCATTCCCCTCATTACTGATGCGCATTTGAATTCATTGTTATTTAACAACATATATTCATAGTAAGTATATATTTTTCAAATAAATGATAAGAACGATAATAAGTAGGATAATAGCATGAAGCCATATAAGAAGGAGACAATTGAGCTTCCTTATTCATTGTGTTACAACAAGGAGATTGGATGGACTCATCATAACTAGAGGACAAAATAAAGTTATTTGATAGAGGAGATATTTTAGATTTCATAAATGAAAGACAAAGAGATCTATATTCTTAAAAAAAAGTTGGTATGAAATATAATGATCTGTTAGAAATAGGGAATACTAAGAAGGGGAAGCATGGTGAATCAATATTCTACAACATTTTCCCCTAATATGGATTTTAGATACAAACCTTAAACTTGTACAAATCATTAAATCCAAAATAAATAATAAGCATGGCACAAAAATACTCATTACACAATACTTTGTTAACTATGAAAACCTCATTGAATGGAAAATCCCAATGGGGATGTTATCCAAAAAACCATTCAAAAATACCTTGTTAAACGTATCGACCTTGTTAGAATTTTATTACATATATATAGTTTGTCTACTCCTATTAGAATACATGACCTTGTTAGAGGTCTCAAACCTATTAGGAGGTGGATTACAAAAATGGGTGAGCTCACTACTATATACAATCATATACAATGCTAAAAGAAGTATAAGTAAATACCAAAACTTGGTTGTGTTGATATCTTAAATATCAAATTAGTCATTTACAATTCATTTCATATAATCATACATAATACCTTCTTCTCTACTCTCACTATAAAATTTGCATCTAACCAATCATAAATAAAGTGCACACAATAAAATCACATCATTATAATACAATTGTCACTTTTCTAAAATAAGATTTCTTTCTTTATACTTTTTTTTATCGATAAATGGCTGAAGCCTTTTATTATGTAAATGAAAATTAAAAAATAATTCAATGTTTTTCCATTCAAAGGGCGATAGTAGGAAAGAACAAAGAAGAAAACCTTCAATCTTTCCTAGGACTTTTGTCCTATATAGTTACATATTAAAAGGGGCATACCCCCAAGTTTCTTTTAACCATAATTAATACATATACATGACTATCACTTCTCATTGCAAATGTTCTGAATGTGTTCATAAGCATATTCCTTTGTTCATTGATGTTCTTTTCTTGTAGTTACCATTGAGGTGTTACTTTATGTCTTCCTTTAGCTTCTATTGTAATGCTGAAACTAAAATGAAAAATTTGTAACATTAGGAAAACGAATATTTTCTTTGTGTTATCCCATAATTCTCTAATCTACTGTACTAGTTATTAAAGTTTCTATGTCCTTCTTTTGAAAATGTATTATTCTTATACTCATAAACTGATTAATTTCATGAATTTTAGATTTAAGCTTTCTTATACTACAAATGTTGAATTAATCTATCTAAATTTGAATGCACAAATAAGGGTATAGAAAAGAAGATGAAAGCATAGTTGGTGATTGAAAGTGAATGATCAATAGGAAGAATGCATTGATAAAGATAGAAAACATTAAAGGTCAGAACTTGTCGGGAAAACGTGGCTAGAAAAGGGCAAGTAAAAATTTCACTATCAAAAATAATTAGTGGGGTTCTTACCTAGGTCTCTAGACGATGAAAACTTCAATTGATGAAGAGGAAGTTACAAAGATAAGGAAATAAGAAGACCCATCAAGAGATCTATGGTTCCATTTAGAGATCTTATCCTTTGAATTCTACTATTATTTTAATCCTTATATTAATGTTGGATTAGATGTGATAGTCACTATAGAGTTTCTATTTATTCCAGTCCAGGAAAGGACTTTACCTCAATTACTATCTAATAAATATATATACAACAAACAATTCTTAAAAAAGGATTAAAAAGACATGAAAACCACTTAATGTTGGATATGAAGATTCCATTATTTAATGCTCTTTTTATAGATAAAAACTCATCTTAGCATAACACAAGGGGAACAAGGAGATGCATCGACTAAAAATAATTCAAACTATTTTTCCTCTTCAAGACACAAGACAAATTATACTTTTTAGTATTCTGTTATATAACATCAGATATTTACAAACTAAGTGAAACACTGATGTAGGGTGCTCCCCTTAATACCATAAACCCTTAACAAAAAAGAAAAAAATATAAACAAATGTAAGAATAAAATATGGACTTCTCATTATCCCCACAAATATTAAATTGCAGAATTCACAAATACAATATGCTAAACTTACAATAATCTACAAGACAATGTTACAAACTATCACCTAGAGCTTTCCTAGCTAGTGTTCGGGTCTTTCTTAAATAGACAATTTTATACCACCTAAGAAGCTTCTAGACATTCAAACTTAAAACCTAGGGCCAATAGACCGTAAAAATACATATAGAGTAAGCCAAATACATCTTTGACAATTCTTTTAGAAATTTGGAGTAGCCCAACTTTGGAAGGCTATATCTCTCAAATTGTTGCTCAGATTGGCTATTATAACTACTTTTTGTAAACATCAGCTCCTAATCTACAGGCTTGAAATGGTGCAAGTGCCTTTTGATCGAGTTTTCAGACCTCATCTGAAGCCTTTAAGGCCTTCAAAACTAAGTCCAAATTTTTTTTCCAAAATTTTCTATCAAAAATCTGTAATAACTTCTCTAATACTTAAGCTAGAGCAATGAGATTTTTATGGTAGGATTCTAATTCTAAAATGAACCTTCATGTGGAAAATGAGAATATTCCAAGCTCGTATGAAAAATTTACTAAAAATAGCAAGTTTCCAAAGATAGTAACCCTCCTATCTACTAGTCCTTTTTAAAATAGAAAATGTTGAAAACAAAAAAAATTGGGTGATGCAAGATTGCATTTCCACCTAGGATGCTCCTACATCAGACACTCAGGGTAATTTGAGAAGTGACTCCATCACATCTCAATTGTTCAGAGGAAAACCAAGAGGGTTAACCTCCTCGCTTACTAGCCATAATGAACCCTTTACTGGCCTCCATTTCCATTTGACAAGGTATTATTCATAAGTTATTTTCCTTGTAATTTTTTCAATAGGGATGTCTAGTATCTCCTCAATCCCTTTTGTAGCCAAACTAGCTATTGGAATACTCCATTGCACTTCTACAACTCCACCATCATCACCTCCTTCATAGCACTTTGTCAAATCTGAAATATTAAATACTAGTGAAATATTCAATTCAGCAGGAAACTCCACTTCATAAGAATTTCTAGAATCATGCCTTTTCAATATCTTGTATGGTATGAACTTTTTTATTTATAGCTTATTATATATACCAATTGGGAAATGCTCCTTTCTCAAATGAACCATGACTTCATATCCAATCTAAAATTCCTTATACCTCTTTTTCACATCTTCCTTAGACTTGCACCATGTATTAATTTTCATGATGAGCTTCCTCACCTCCTCATGGATGTTCATAAAATGTTTAGCAAACTCTTCTTCTTTAGCAATACTTATCTCTCCTTTATCCAACTACCACAACTCAAAAGAATTTTGAGGACTATTCCCATATGCTGTTTGGAATGTTGATTTACCATTATACCTATTGAAAAAAATATTATATGCAAATTCTACCTATGGTAAAATCAAATCCCATCATTTTGGCTTGTCTCCAACAAAACATCTCACTAAATTTTCAAAAATCCTATTCACCACTTTTGTTTTTCCATTAGTTTGTGGATGATACGATGAACTAAACCTCAAATCTATCTTTAATTTCTTCCATAATGTATGCTAGAAATACCCAACAAATTTTGTATCTCGATCTGAAACTATATTGTTTAGCAGACCATGTAGTCTCACCACTTCACTAAAAACAACTATGCCACATGAACAACATCACTAGTCTTCTTGCAAGGAATAAAATGTGTCATCTTTGAAAACTTTTCAACCACCAAAAAAATAGAATCATGCCCTCACTGAGTCCTTTATAAGCTACAAACAATATCCATGCTGACATCCTCCCATGACTTCTCTTATAGAGGTAATGGCTATTACAAACTTGTATTCTTCTTCACTCCTTTTTCCATTTGACATACTCTACAACTTTGTATAAACTTCTTCACATCTTGTTGCAGCTTTGGCCAATAGTAATTCTTAGCAACCAAAGCTATGGTTTTATCTCTACCTAAATGTCTAGTCAATCCTCTACTATGCTTCTCCTTGATGATATTCTATCTCATTAAACTTCTTGGAATGCACAACTAGCTTCCTTTGAACAATATGCTATCATAGATCATGAAATCCATTCCACCTTGTCCTTTCAAGTGTAATAGGTTCTATAGAAGCCTCCACATGTCACCAAAATCAAGATCATCTTGATAAAAAGTACTCAGTTCCTTGAACCCAAACACCTCTATTTATATTTTTGTCAGCAAAATTTGTCTCCTACTAAGAGCATCTACAACTCTGTTAGAATTCCCACTCCTGTCTTTCAAAATAAATGTATAACTCTTCAAAAGCTCGACTCACTTCAAATGCCTTTGGTTTAATTTTCCTTGACTACTCAAATATTTCAAAACTTAATGATCAATATACAAAACAAACAAATTAGGAAGAAGATAGTGTTTCCATGTCTTCAATGCTTGAACTATAGCATAAAATTCTCGACCATTAAAAATAATAATTTCTTTTTGCATCATTCAAGTTCTCACTCAAATAAGAAATGATTCTACCTTCTTGGCTCAAAATAGCTCTTATTATAGTACCACTAGCATCACAATCTACTTGAAATACCTTGTTAACATCCAGAAGTGCTAAAATAGGTTGCTTTGTAACTTTTTATTTCAATAGATCAAAAAAATTATCTACTCCTATAGTCCAATTAAATTCTTTCCTATCCCCTATTATTGTTTTAGTTATGAGTCCACAAATACTGCTAAAACCTCTTATGAAATTTATATAAAAATTAGCAAGTCCATGAAAAGATCTTATCTATGTTACACTCTTTGAAGTAGGCCGTTAAAGAACAACCTTCACTTTCTTTGGGTCCATTTTTAGACCCTTTCCTAAGACTACAAATCCAAAGTATACCAACCTTTTCTTTACAAAATTGCACTTTTTCGGGTTTATTAGCAACTTTTCTTTCCTCAACTTCTCAAATGCCTTGTGAATATGGATCAAATGCTCTTTCAATGTCTTACTACAAATCAAAATATCATCTAGGTAAATGATGAAAAAATTACCCAAAAACTCATTCAGTACCTCATTCATGAAAGTGCTTGGTGCATTGGTTGGCCCAAAAGGTGTGACTAATGACTCATATAGTCCTTTTTGTTAGGATAAACCACAGACATAAACAAAAACTACATGAAAATATAACCAATAACAGAAAATAATAGATCACACAGAAATGAACACAAGGCACCAAGATTTAACATGGTTCAACCAATCCCTAGGCTACGTCCACCAAACAACAGTTCTATCTTATTACAATCCAATGATTACAACCTGATTACAATCCATAATCCCTTACAGCTCAATTCCATTGCAAGAACCAATTTTGCATCACAATATAATGAAAAATACCCAACCCTAAACCCTTTTATACAAGTATTAAACTACTTTAGGGTTATAAAATGTTGGCCATAATTAGCCATACCTTTAGTGGCAAATCTATGAATGGTGAATAGTACCAAAACGATTGGCCAATAGCACCAAATTTTTTTTTTGAAGTATGTACAATACTTTTCTAATCAATCACCACAATCTAACAATCTCCCACTTGGAGACTGATCTTGTAGCAATACCACTACCACATGGGGCTCCCACTAGATCAAACCACCCTAGACTCTACTGTTCTTTTATTCATGTTCAGTCTAAAAGACCAACTGAAGCTGAAGAGGAGTTTAGCTTCTCCCTTGTTACAACCTTTGTCAACATATCTGCTGGATTGTCATTGGTATGTATCTTCTCTAGCTTTAACTGTCCATCCTCCAAAACTAACTGAACGAAATGGTACCACAACTATATGTGTTTGCTCTTAGAATGCAGAGCTGAATTCTTAGCAAGATGAACAACACTCTGATTATCTGTGAACAAATAATTATCCTTCTGAGGATGTCCCAATTCTTCCAAGAAGAACTGAAGCCATATCATCTCCTTGGCTGCCTCTGTAGTAGCAACATACTCTACCTCTATATTGGATTGAGCAATAATCTTTTGTAACCTAGAAATCCAGCTCACACCTGCCCCACTAATAGTAAAGACATAACCTGTAGTACTCTGCCTGGTATCAATATCCCCTGCCAAATCCGAGTCAACATAGCCTTGTAAATCAGTAGTAGAGCCCCCAAAATGTAAACACTTATTGGATGTTCCTCTCAAATAATGGAGAATCCACTTGATAGCATTCCAATTCTCAAATCTTGGATGACTCATATACTTGCTAACGACTCCCACTGCATGTGCAATATCTAGCCTAGTGCATACCATAGCATACATAAAGCTTCCTATAGCTGAAGCATAGGGTACCTTGGACATCTTATCCTCCTCTTCATGTGTCTTGGGACACATCTCCTTAGTCAATTTCAAATGACCAGGTAAAGGTGTGCTGACAGCTTTAGAATTCTCCATAGAGAAAAATTGCAACACCTTCTCAACATAATCAGCTTGAGATAGCGTTAATGTTCTATTCTTCCTATCTCTGCAAATCTTCATACCAAGGATTTATTTTGTTGTCCCCAAATCCTTCATAGCAAATGCATGTGCTAATTGGCATTTTAGCCCCTTAATATGATCCATGTTAGACCTAGCTACAAGCATATCTTTAACATATAGACATAAAATAATGTAGCTATCATCATCCAACCTCTTAAAATAAACACAATAATCTAAATGACACTTGTTATAGCCATGCTCATGCATAAACTTGTCAAATTTCAGATACCATTGCCGAGGTGCTTGCTTCAAGCCATATAAACTTTTCTTCAATTTGCACACTAAGTTCTCCTTACCGTTGACCTCAAATCCCCGTGGCTGGGCCATATATATTTCTTCATCCAAATCACCATGAAGAAGGGCTATTTTAACATCCAATTGGTCTAAATGCAAATCTTCAGTAGCCACAAGACTTAAAATAGTACAGATAGAAGTCATTTTAACAACAAGAAAAAATATCTCATCAAAATCAATTCCCTTTTTCTATCCAAATCCTTTTACAACTAACTTGGCCTTAAATCTTTTCTTACCTCCTTCCTCTTCTTTCAACCTGTAAACCACTTACTCTATAAAGCCTTTTTACCTGTAGGAAACTTGCATAGATCCCATGTCTTATTCTGTAGGAAAGAGTCCATTTCATCTTTCATTGCAGACTCCCACTGAATCTTAGTATCCACCTGTACAACTTCATCAGAGCTTTTAGGTTCACTAGCATTAGTAAGTAAAATAGAATAGAAAGAGGGAGAAAATCTTTGTGGAGGTCTAATTTGCCTCGTTGACTGTCTAACATTCACTGGTGTGTGTGGTATTTGTTGTTGCAGTTGTTGCACATCATGAGGAATGGCTGGAACATCAGCTTTTGGAGTATCATCTAGCACTACATAATCATCTTCTTTCTTCTCATGTTGCTGCAACAGATCTTTGTACAACACTTTCTCATTGAATATGACATCCTGACTTCTAACAATTTTAAGATTTTCAAAATCCCAAATCCTATAACCAAATTCACTAATGCCATATCCAACATAGACACATTTCTTTGATTTAGCTTCTAGCTTGGTTCTATTTTCAGAGCCTATATGAGCAAAAGCTTCACAACTGAAGGTCTTCAGAAAAGAATAACTCACCTTCTTACCAGTCCATGCTTCCTCTGGAATACCATAGCCCAAAGGAGTAGAGGGACCTCTATTAACAAAATATACTATAGTATTGATAGCCTCCACCCACATGTTTAAGGGCAACCTAGCATGCAACCTCATGCTCCTTGCGCACTCCATTATAGTCCTATTCATGCATTCAGCCACTCCATTTTCCCGTGAAGCCCTTGGAATAGTTTTCTATTGACGAATACCATTAGTGAAACAATAATCTTCATATTCATGACTGCAATACTTACCACCATTATCAGATCTGAGACATTTTAATTTCTTACCAGTCTCATTTTCAACCAAGCATTTCCATTTTTTAAAAGTTTGAAATACATCAAATTTTTGTCTAAGGAAATAAACCCACACTTTTCTAGTTGCATCATCAATAAATGTAACATAATAATGAGAGCTACCACGGGAAGATACTTGAGCTAGTCCCCATACATCTGTATGCACAAGCTCTAATTTCTCTTTTTTTTTTTCCTTCCCAGTCCTTACAAAACTCACTCTCTTTTGTTTTCTATACACACAACTTTCACAGAAATCCATATTAACACATTTCAGACCTAGTAAATTTTTTTTTGAATGAAGTACTTTCATACCTTTCTCACTCATGTGCCCAAGTCTATTGTGCCACAACGCTGTATCAAAATCTACAATAGCTATTTGTTCTCCCTACTCAACTGCAAAAATTGTTCCTAAACATTCATTTTTCTTTGAAACAATCAAAGTACTAGGAACAATATGACTTGTACAAAGATATAAAGTGCCTAATTTCACAACTTTTGCTACTACAAGGGAACCTTTTGAAACCTTCCAATTTTTATCATTAAAAGTAACTACACAACCCTCATCACCGAGTTGCCTAGTTGAAATTAAATTTCTACTCAACCTTGGAACATGTCTTATCTCATGTAGTGACCAATGATTCCCATTCTGTAACTTAATCTTAATTTTTCCCTTTCCAACAATCTGATAGGGTTCATTATCCCCCAAATAAACAAGCCCAAAATCCCCTTGGAAATAATCAATGAAATAACCTCTATGAGGTGTAGCATGAAATGAAGCACCAGAATCTAAAACCCATGAATCATCAACACTCTCTAAAGATAGAAGCAAATCATCCTCTTCAAATTTGTTACTTACCACATTTTCCTCCTTGTCTCCATCTAATTTATCTCCTTCATTTTTTTTTTGATTCCAACAATCTTTCTTTTTGTGCCCTGGTTTTCCACAGTACCAACAATCATTTGGTCATCTCAATTGAGACCTCCTCCCCTTTGACTTTCCTCTTGATTTCCCACAATTTCCAGAGTTACTTCCTCTTTCAGTCATTCTACCCCTACTTTGTGCATTCAAAGCACTTCCTGATGTAGATCCACCTAAGGATTTCCTATGAGTTTCTCCACTCAAAACAACACCAATCACATCATCATATTTTAGGGTACTAGATCCAAGAATAGAATTACTCACTACCATTACCAAGCCATTCTAGCTTTCAGGAAAAGAACAAAAAATCAAGAGAGCCCTAATTTCTTCATCAAAATTGATACCCACAAAAGATAACTGCCTAGTAATAGTATTAAAATCATTTAAATGATCTACATTAGATCCACCTTCTGCCATTTTCATATTAAATAAACGCTTCATGAGAAATACCTTGTTTGAAGCAGAGGGCTTTTCATACAGTGTCGCTAGGGTTTTCATAAAATCCTCTGTCATCTTTTCTTTTGTAATATTAAATTCCATTGATGGTGCCAAGCATAAATGAATGCTTCCAAGTGCCTTTCTATCCAAAAGATCCCATTCAACCTCTGACATAGTTCCCTGATTCTTGGCTTTGCCTTCCAACGGCTTCCATAAATCCTTCTGATATAGATAGTCTTCCATATGCATCTTCCATAACTTGAAGTTCTACCCATTAAACCTGTCAATCCTCAGCTTACCCTCATCTTCCATCATTCCCACTCAACCGTGAGACTCCCACTTAACTGTGAGACTTTCTTGCAGGGGATAACTGAAAGACGACATTGCTCTGATACCACTTGTTAGGATAAACCATGGATAGAAATAAAAACTACATGCAAATATAACCAATAACAAAAAATAATAGATCACACAGAAATGAACACAAGGCACCATGATTTAATGTGGTTCACCCAATCACTGGGCTACGTCCACCAGACAACAATTTCGATCTTATTACAATCTAGTGATTACAACCTAATTACAATCTGTAATCCCTTACAACTCAATACGACTGCAAGAACCAATTTTACATCACAACATAATGAAAAATACCCAACCCTAAACCCTTTTATACAAGTATTAAACCATTTTAGGGTTATAACATGTCGGCCATAATTAGCCACAACTTTAGTGGCGAATCTACAAATGACAAATAGTACCAAAACAATTGGCAAATAGTACCAAATTTTTTGTTTTTAGGCCAATGCCCTGAACCTCGCTAATTATGAAGTATGTACAGTAATTTTTAGATCATTCACCACAATCTAACACTTTTGTCTTGAAAATAGTCTTCCACTCATCACCTTCTCTGATACAAATTTGATGGTACCCACTCTTCAGATCTATCTTTGTGAAATACTCAGCCCCACTCAAATAGTCCATAATATCATCCATCCTTGGAAATGGAAATTTATACTTTTGTGATCTAGTTGATAATAGAGGAATATATGCACATCCTCCATTCTCCATTCTTCTTTGTTGCTAATATAATTGGTCCAACACATGGACTTAGACTCTCTCGAATCAACATTTTCTAGAACAACACATGAACTTATGTATTCAACTCTTCACATTATGTTTGTGTCATTCTATACACTACATGGTTTGAAAAAGTGGCTCCTAGAACCAAATCCATCTAATGACTGATCTTCCTCATTGGGGGAAATCTATTAGTTACATTATCTAACACAATATTAGAAAACTCTCAAAATATATCTACAACTTCTACAGGTACCTTCTCTACTTCTTCTTTACTATCTTTTGGAATTATAGCAAAAAAATATGCTCTCACTTCATGTACATTTGAGAAGCTCTTTTCCATAAAAAAAAAGTATTATGGCAGCACTACATACCTTTTCTTCTTTATGTTTCAATGACTTCACCTTGTGCTTCACTCCATCCTTGGTCAAAGTGTAAGTATTTACTCACTCATCATGTACAACATGCCTTTCAATCTACCATGACCTATCTAACAACATATGACATATGTCCATAGGTATGATATCATATAGTACCTCATCCTACTAGCTTCCAAGCTTGGACTTCACTGAGCACTGCTCATTGACCATTACCTTATGTTCATCTTGCACCCAAGAAATATGATATGGACACAATTGTTTTTTTCTCTTTAGCTTCTACTTTGTGACCATCATTTCTAATAGTAGATTGTCAATACTTCCACCATCATTGATCACATCACAACACTTACCTTTACATCTTCACCTTATGCAAAACAAGCTTGATCTTTGATCATGTTCATTCTCACCAGTCAAGAGGACTCTCCTATTAACTAGGACTTCTCCTCCTTCAAAATCTTCAGAATGTGATGATCTATCATCTTCATCAATATTTGTAACTCTTGCCTACCCTTTTGTTCTTTAATATTTCTTTCCTTGGAATTCTAAACATTCAAATTCTCTACACCCTTCTTCTTTGCAGTGGAAACATTTCCCATAGAAACCTCCTCTTCCAAACCCTTGTCCTCTGCCTCTTCCTCTTTCATCTCTATTTTTTTGATCATGGAAATGATTGGAATTTTTTACCCACTAGTTTTGATTTATACTTCTAGCCTCATCCTTGTTCTTCTAATCATCATTATGGCCTCCATAAGATCATTTTCTAGTATTCCATTGTGGCCTGTTTCACTACTCTACTTTTCAAACTTCTTGCCCAGTTTCTCATCAAATCTTATGGAAAACTAGTATGCATCCTAGTATTGTTCATTCGAGACAAACCCATCTCATCCTAAATATTTGGCCTTAACCCATTCAGATAAATGGTCGCTTTCTCCTTATTAGCTTTTGCATGGCTAGTTCTAATGATAAATCAGTAGAATTCTTTAATATAATCTTGAACAAATTTTTCTAATTGCTTCAATCCTTGCATTTTATTCAACAAATTAGGCTCATAATCCATGGGATTGAATTATCACTTTAGTTTAGCTATCATTCATTGCCATCTGGTAATTTTTTCCTTTCCCTTTCTATTTCATTCCAACTAAACCATATGCCATTAGAACTTTGCATGTCACTTCAGTTTCACTGTCACAAACTTGACCCTATTAGGATCTTTAGTATATTCATACTCAAAGTACTCTCCATTTCATTGATCCAATTGATCATCTCCTCTGAGTTAAGATTTTTCAAAAATGTGGGAACCTCAAACTTAGGTCTTTTTCAGTCTAGGAGATGGCCTTAAAAATCCCTTTTTCCTATAGATTTAGAACAACCTCTACTTTAGCATTTTCTTCTTGTTTGTCCACATCCTCACTTTCATCTCTTATAACAAGATTTATTCCTCTGCACATTTGTTCTTCCAATTCTTTCATTTATCTTTGGAGGGCTCTAAAAGTCTCAGGTGTAACACCTACAATTCATCTTCCACACTCTATTTGTGGAGGCATTTTCATGCTTTTCCTAAAACCCTAGTGTAAACTACCACACAATCAGTGCTCTATCTATACATTCAATGCAAACCATAGTCCTGGTACAAATAGTCTCATAGTCACTAATTTGTCCACATGCTCAAGAACACTAGCTCTAATACCACTTGATGTAGGGTGCTCCCCTTAACACCATGAACCCATAACAAAAAGAAAGAAACAAAAAAAAATATGAGAACAAAATATGCACCTCATAGTATCATTGCAAATGCAAAATTACAAAATTCACTAGTACAATATGCTAACCCACATGGGTGTCTTTGTTATAGTAATCTACAAGATAATGCTACGAACTATCACCTAGAGCTTTCCTAGACAATGTTCAAGCATTTCTTAAATAGGCAATTTTATGCCATCTGGGAAGGTTCTAGACATTTAAACTTAATACATATGGTTGAAATACCCTAATAGTACATATCCAGTTAGAAAAACACATCTTTCACAATTATTTTTGAAATTTTAGGGAGCCTAATTTTGGAAGTCCACAACTCTTCAACTATTGCTCCAATTGCCTACTATAACCACTTTCCAGAATTGCCAACTCCTAATCTATAGGCTTGAAAGAGAGGAAGTGCCTATCTATTTTATTTTCAAACATCATCTAGGACATCTAAGGCCTTCAAAACTAAGTTCAAAGATTTTTCTCCAATGTTTTCCACTAAAATTCAGCAATAACTTGTCTTATACGTAAGTTGGAGTAATGTGATTTTTATGGTAGGTTTATAATTCTAAAATGAACCCACATGTAGAAGATGAGAACATTTTGAGTTAGTATGAAAACCTTACTAAAAATAGAAAGTTCTCAGAAATAGTAACCCCCTTGTCTACTAGCCCTTACTAAAATAGAAAAGACTAAAAATAATTTTTTTTCTAGCTGATGCAAGATTGCTCTTACACCTAGGATGCTCTTGCATCAAACATTAGAAAGAAGCTTAAAGGAGCATCACATTTCTTTTCTATCACTAACTTAGAACTCAAACAAAAAGAGACATGAGAAAATGCTTAAATATTCTTTGGTCTTCTTAAAACTCAAAGATAATTAAAATCTGACATAGCTTTACACAAAAATAAGAGATTCGTAGATATATAAAAAGGGGATCTATCAAAACATTATCAAAATCGATAGAGATCATCCAAAACATTAAAAAGTAAGTAGGTCGTAGCAAATACATATGAAAACTACCTAAGCACTTGGATTAACATTATTACCTATAAAATTGCTATATATGTCAAACCTACTACTATCTAACAAATAAACCTAATTCTCCTCCTTCGTCACATATACCATTATGATTTTTGTTGCTTCCCTTACATTTGTCACCAAACACCATAGACAAAACACATATGTGTTCTTTTCTTTGCTAGACTTGTATGGATTTGGGACATTGAATTCTACATCATCTAGATTGTCCAAATCCACCCCTAGTTCACTATATGCAAAATACATATTTATGTAGTTCTAAACCCATTCTATGTTATCTCCCTCCATGATCCCTATTCCGTGCAATAGGAAGTTTATATTGGCTTCAATCTTTGGGCATTCATGGTAAAACAAAATGTTGTCCCTAATTGATAGGATTGGACTCTAATGAATAATATCTTTCCCTAGAGTTCTTGGAGTGTAGCACCGCTAGAAGGGGAATCCTTAATTGATAGGCAATACAAAGTACTACATTCTCCAATCCCTCTAGCCACATAGGGTCAAAGATGTTATGATACAGGCTAATAATATCTATTTGATTAATATTTTTCCTGGCTATTGGTATGCCAAGTGAGGTCATAATTTAAATTTTTCTCATCTACGACCCTACTAATAACTAGCTCTTGGATTGGAGATTCTATTCCACTTTTCAAGGTTTGCATTGCCCCTAAATGTCACAGTTTGAGTTTCTAGGATATGAAAGAAAACTACAATCATCTCCATTTTAACATAGAGACTAATAATAGTTAACATGAGACAAAAATGATTGATAGTGAGTGATTGAAAAGGATGCCTCTTTTATAAAGGATGCCAGAGTCGAAGGATCTAGATAGTTCTAGGAATTTTGATGTGTAAACTATATTTTTTTTTGTAATTTGTCACAACCATGATTATCATTTTTTCATACTCTTTACATATATTTAATAATAGTTAAAATCCTAAAGGTTGATTTTTTTAAAGGGTATAGAATATGAGATAGGTATACTTAGAATAAATAATCTGTAATACCATATCATTTATTTATTTATTTTGATATACTAATATATCCTTTACATCTATTATTTTATTTGTAAGATAATGTACCTTTCTATTACCTTCTTGGAATATATGTTGAATTTAGGTTTCTTCTAAAAGGTCTAATAATTTTAATACTTCTCCTATTTGTGAATCCCCTTCTATTATTAGCTTCTTAATTCCTAATTTTAAACTCAGTTGAAGTCCCTCTTAGAGGGCTTCTAATTCTAATAAATTGTTCATGATGATACCCATAGGATTGGCTCTTTTAATGAGCCATTTTGTACAATCTAAATTAATCATACATCCTATTCCTTCTATTCTATGGTTTCCCCTAGATGCTCCATTGAAATTCAATTTTGACCATCCTTTTGGAAAAGGTTCCCATTTGCATTTGATTGTAGCTTTCTGATTGTTCTCATTATATAATAGTGATGGATTAATGAGTTCATTAAATTTTTTCTTCATTTCTTCATTCCATTTTGTGAAGGATCCTTCCTCTTTTATTATTCTCCTTAAATAATTATGCATGACTTCTACTATGCAAGCTCCCATTTTGTTAAGTAATGATGGTATATTGAGTTCCAAGTCACAAAAGATCCACCTATTACTTTCTTTCCAGATCTCCCACATAAGTGTGGATGAGCTTATGGTCCATACTTTTTTGTAAATTTTAAAAGAATAGCCATTTGGCCATCTTGTCAAGATACTCTCAAGATTATCATGTAGAGGTCTAATTATGCTTTTGTCAAAGCCATTCCCAACATTCTTTTGCATATGAATATTGGATTAATATGTGTTCTATTGCCTCATTTTCTTTCTTACATAAATCACACCTTAATTGTCCCTCAATTTATATCTTCCTTAGTCTATCTACTATTAGAATCCTCTTTTGAATTTTTTCAAAAATTACTACCTTTTGTATGCATGGTGAGTCATAACATAGTTTGAGAGGCATATTAATAGCTTACCATCTTTCTGATTATATTATTAGGTTGTATCCTCTTTTAACATTGTAACTTCCATCTTTGGAAGCTTACCAAATGAGTTTTTACCTTCTTTCTTTATGAGTGACTTTCTCTATTTAAGAATTTCCTTGAAAGTTTTCTTTTACTCAAGTTCTGGATCTATATTTTCCAAGGATTTCCATTCTCATATAATTTTCCCATTTTCCTTCCAAACTTCTTTATAATTTCTTAGCTTAGTACCCCATATATTTAGTAAAGTATTTTTTACATTGTTAGGGATGCTTAAGCTATTTAGTTGTAGAAGTCCATTTCACAAATCTTCCCATAAGAGTGCTTCTTCCCCTTTACCTATATCTCAAGTTACATATTTACTAATAATGGATCAACATTTTACTATAAAGTTCCAACTTTCTAATCCTTTTGGTAGATTTTTGATTCTTAAAAGGGACGTAGGATCTGCTTAATTTGCTAATTGAGGTTTTTTTATACCTCTTTGGGTTTGCAAATATTGCCACATTTTATCAAGGCCATTTCCTTTTGTTCATCTGTGTCATTCTAGAAGAAACTTCTAAGTTTTCCTTCGAGGATTTTATTCATTTTTTTGGATAGTGGGAGGCATGACATTTGATATTTGGGAATTGCTAATAGAATTACTTTAATTTTTGAAGCTTTGCCTGCCTTTGTTATCCATTTTCTCTTCCAACTTTCTATTTCCTTATCAATTCTTTCTAAAACATTATTCCATCTCTTATGATGTCCTATTACTTTTACGAATTCTATACCAAGGTATTTGCATGGAAATGATCCTTTTTATATCCCATAAGGATAAATATCTAGTTTTCTAGATCAAGTTTTGTGTTTATGAAGAATATATCACACTTTTCTACATTACATTTTTGTCTTGATGCTTCCATTTATCAATGTATCATGTCTCTAAAGTTTTGGGCTTCTACCAAAGAGACTTCTCCTGGCAATATTGTGTGATTAGAAAATTGTTGGTGTGTGATATCGAAGATATTTTCTACAACAGTTATGCCTTTAATTTTACCTTTTTTTTGAGCATTTTCTATAGATCTCATGAAAGCCTCTACTAGAATGATGAAATAGAATGGTGATAAATGATCTCCTTAACTAATACCTCTTGAGATATTGAAATAGCCTTCCATGGTGCCATTAATAAGGAGGGACATTTTTTGGGTTGATATACATTTTAAGATGATGTTGATCCATTGGTGTGAAAACCCAAAAGTTTCTAATATTTTACATAAGAATATCCAATCCAACATATCATATGCTTCATTTTATTCCTGGTTACTAAATGTATTATTTCTCAAATAATGATTATACCACCTAAAATGGATCTTTCTAGTACAAAGCTTGTTTTTTCCTCTCATATGATTTTAGGAAGTACCATTTTGATGCATTGAGCTAAAGCTTTTGAGATGATTTTCTATATAGCATTGCATAGTTCTAGAGGTCTAAAATCCCCAAGTACTTCTGTCAAATTTTTTTTGAGGATAAGAGTTAAATTTCTTGACATTTTTTATTAAAGAAAGAGTGGAAGCCATCTAGCCCTAGTGATTTGTTAGGATTTAAGCTGAAGAGAGAATATTTGACCTCTTCTAAGGATAGAGGTTTGTTAAGTAATTCATAATGTTTTAGTGAAACTAGTTTCGGGATTGTTTCTAACATATTTTTTTGTGCTTTCTTATTAGAGTAGTCAAAGTTGTTTAAGAGGTTTTTAAAATAATCCACAAATACTTAGGCAATATTTGTAGGGTTTTCAGTGATGTTTCCTTCTCTATCCTTGATCTTTGGGATTTTGTTTATAGTTTTGTTGAATATTCTACTATTGTGGGAATTTTTTGTGTTGTGGTCCCTTCTACTAATCATGTCTCTATTGATTTTTGTCTCCAGAATATCACTTCTTTTGCTAGTATTTCCTCCTATTTTACCAATAATTCCTTTTCTTTTAGGTATTTCTGAGTGTCCATTCAATTTTTTATAACACCACCATTTACTCCTTTATACTATTTTATTTAACCTAATAGCCTTATAATTTAAACCATGTTACCAAAAATAAATATCTCATTCTAGTAGTTCAAGGTTAACTTATAGGATGCCATACCTAATTTATCAAGTTCTTGATTTGACAAGTCAATTAAATTTCTTGACCAAAAATAATAAAACTATGCCATGCGATTTATTTCTATAATCTCAAACTAAATTTAGTATTTTCATTAAAAACTCAAGCAAATATTAATACTAAGCTCAACATCTTCATCTATAGCATATACATAGTCAAAAATATCAATCCTGCAATTTAAATGCTAATATCTTCTCCTAGTGAAGCTAGCCCAAATCAACTATCCTTCTATGCACTATTTCTCTATTTACAACTTAGAAAATTTTATTGAATATCAAATATGCAACTTAGTTTCTATTTTTCTTACATTTAAAAAATGTAACACATTCATTGATAGCTCCTATCAAATTACCTCTTCAAAATTTCAAACAAAATCCACCTTTTATATTGATGCCAAATTGTTGAAAATTGGCCAAGTGATCTCTCTCTCTCTCTCTCTCTCTCTCTCTCTCTCTCTCTCTCTCTCTCTCTCTCTCTCTCTCTCTGTGTGTGTGTGTGTGTGTGTGTGTGTGTGTGTGTGTGTGTGTGTGTACGTGTGTGCGCACGCGTGTGTGTGTGCACCTTCTATTTTTTTTTATCCTCGATAGAAAAACCTTAGGTCTATTGTTATGTCTCCCCTTAGACATTGTTAATACTATTATTATGTACATGTCAAAAAAATTTTCTTAAATTGTGTTTTTAGTTAAGAGTTGCATACACTCTACAATGTTCCTCTTTTGAGTTATAAATTCCTCATCCTATTTTTTCTCACTAATTCTCCAAAATGAATGACTACACATACCCCATATGTAGAGACTTTTGCTCCATTAATGTATATGGGGATAACCTTTTGATGATTGTTTTGCATCTTATAAAATAACTAATTTCTTTTGAGGAAAGTCTTTCTTTCGAGTCAAGAAATTTTTGAACAAGTTGAATCACTCCAATATTCTATTTCTATCCTTTTTTATTACATCTAAAGTTGCAAAGATGTTGATCATTCTCTCATCTACTTTAATAATTTTCAACTCATATTGCTCCAGTTCTTTAACTATCTGAATTATCTTGGTTTCATTGTTTATTATAATTTTTGTGAAATTTTTAGTAAAATAATGTGTCACTATGCAGTTTGTATAATTTTTCTTATACTCATCCATCCATTTTCTAATATTGTTAATGAATTTATCAATAACTTGGATGTTTTTTATGATATTATCCCATACCTCATGAAACTAATTTTCTTCATGATCTTCTTGAAGTTTTACCTTTATTTACTCTTCAAGTAAGGTAGAATGGATAAAAAATTCATCAATACCATTTTCTAAATTATATTACAAATAAGTCCTTTCAAGTTGAACATGTGTGGTAGGGTTTTCAGTAGTCTTTGCAATGAACTCTAAAGTAAAGTTTTGTATGGCTTATTTTACTTCCCTATTTTTTTAATTTCATTACAAAATGAAATTATTGATAGTTTCATTAGACTATTTTCATGTAATTATTTCCTCAATAGTTTGGTGTGTTTCTATTAAGGTCAATTTTTCTATTAGTGACTTAACTCCTAGTCATTTGGTTTTAGTTACTAATGAGCTAATCAATCATACTATAGTTCATGTCAAGCTTCATAGTATCTACTAAGCATCTAAGATAGTTTATAGTATTGCCTGAGAGCAGAGTCTATTGAGATTTCCATTGTAAGTGATGAAGATATTAGTGTTAATTAGGCTTTGTATTGTTAACCATGTATATCAGTGTCTATTGAGGTTGCAATGTTATCATAGTGAATTCAATGTTGACTGAGCCATGGAGTGTCAACCAAGTGTTTCAATATCTTTTGAGTTTCTTAGTGTTCACCAGGTCATACAGTGCTAACCAAGTTCTTGTTACTCAAAGTAATCAGTAACGACCAAGCTTCAACTTCAACTGAGTGCTAGATTATGTCAAGTGTTGAAAATGTCTTCTTTATGTCAGAACATCACCCAATTGTCATCAAAATCTAAGTTACAATAGTAGGCCAACTTTTTGAATTATGGTGAATTCGATAGTGTAGCCAACTCTAGGAGGTAATTATAAGGATTGTTATATATGTAATGCATTCTATCATATCCAAATGTAACAAGTATGTGAAAAAGTAAGAAATAGATGAGTACAAACTAAAGAGGCTACAAGTGGTATAAGGAAAAGAAGAGACTTATTTATCACATTCAAGTCATTGTTGTAATTAAAGGAATCTCGTTTAGCAAATCAAAGTTGCACATCATAGATCAGTCACTTGTTCATTCTAATATGTGTATCAATCAAATCCTTTAACATGGTGGACTTAGTAGTCTCATTAAAAATCTCCTAATAGAGTGCATACTTCATTGTCTATTTCTTAATCCTTTACCAAGGTGGACCTAATAGTCCTTATTGCTCCTAATAGCATAGGTCATTAGAAATGACCTTTTGCAATCCTTAGTAGGCAAACTTTATATTATAGTCATAAAGCTTGTGGATATCATCCCCAATGTAGTTTTAATTTCTATTTTAAAAGGTTTCTAGGTTACCAATTTTGTGTCAAAGTGTTACAAATGTTTGATTACTTTCATGCTTTCATGCATTAATTAGATCAGATTATGTTGTGATAGTTTCATTGGTGAATTAAGTTTAAAGTTTTATTGTTTTATAATTCACCCTTCCCCTCTTAGTAACCTAGTGTATATTACCTTTCCAACAATTAGTATTAGAGCATTTGGTTCTCATAATAGAATTTTAGTAGCTTGACAAAAGATCAGAGGTAATGGAAGTCTATAGACTAGAGAAAGCTATTCAAAATGAAGATTAATGACAATCTCTACAATGAAGAAATAATTGAAAACATTTGTCAAGAAAGAAATTTAGATGAAGCTGATGTAGCAATCATAGATCTACTTGAGAAGAATCTTACCCTTCATGAAGAAGACAAAAATGTGAAAAGAGAACAAGAAATTCAATCGGCCAGATTATGTGAAGTCATTGAACAAAAGGAAAAAGAAAATGAAGAAATAGAATAAAAGGACAATGAAATTAATCAACTATCTCTTCAGCAAATAGATCTGGTTGATCAACTCAATGATGCAAATTAAGAGGTTATTAGCTTGAGGACAAACAATGAAATATTGAAGAATGATCCCACTATAAAGAGGCAACTGAATGAAAGGGTAATGAATTCACAAGAAAGAATGAATCAACTACATAAGAAAACATTATTTAGATACAAAGTTAAAGTTGGTTTAGTATACATAGAAAAAGGTGAATCATCTTAGCGAGGAGCTCAAAATAAGAAAAGGCCTACATGTATTCATTCTAGAAAAATAGGTCATACATCAAATAAGTGTTGGAGAAATGGTAAATTGATATTCAGTTGAAAGTGTTACAGTTGCAATAAACCAGGACATAGTGAATGTAAACACACATGAAAACCTAAGTTTGATGGAAAGTTTGACAATTACAACAAACAAGGACACAAATCTTTAGAGTGGAAGACCAAGAAATGGAACCCTGTAGAAAAAATTATCAAAGCTATATTTGGTTGGGATTATGATGCATGGTGTAGATGTCACTATAGTTTTGGCACATTGTAGAAAATTGCATAAAACATCACACAAGGAAGAGAGACACTACAAAGAGATGTCTTGTATGTACAAAACTTGGACATCTTGCCAAGAACTATATAAATAAAGGGATAATTAAAGATGAAAAGAAATCTAAGGTTGACAATATCATAAAAGAAATGAAGCAATAATGCGTGCAGAAATCTAGAGAATGCAAGCCAAAGTCATGAAATTGTTAACACCCAAGTCAATGAGAATGGTGAATCAACCATTTAAACTTAGACATCCATGAAGATTACTTGAACATAGATTCAAAAGAAGACATCTCATACCAATTCCAATAAGAAAGCAGAAGATCCATATCAACATTTAATATGCAGAAGGATCTCCAAGCGATGATGATAGCTGAAGACCTTACTAGGCAAGGTCAGGTTGTAAGACCTTACTGAGAATGTTCACAATGCATAACCTTATCAAGTTTGAATTTCTATATGAGTTTGTAGCTCTAGTTGGGACTCAAACTCGCATTCCCAATTTGAGCACCATTCCAAGTATCAAGCCATATATGAGATTTTAATGCATATGTACCCAATTGTTCTTTTGAGGCCTAAGAGTTGTTTAATTTTACTAAAACCTTGCATTTGGTACATCTATGTGTCCCATAAATATAAATTTCCATTCCCAGTCATTTTGTGAATTTCAATTTTGAGCAATGTCCAAATCTGCATTTTTGCCTAAGTGTCGAATAGCGACAGGGGGCCATGTCTGCATCTAAATATCTCACACCTAGTAACATTTCATGAATCACTACTTTGAGAGTATTTAGTGTCCATACCAAAGAACATATGTTTTATGTTTTGAGTTGTATCAATATCTTTTGACTAGGTTTTGAATCCCTCAAAGTCAGTTGTTTAGTATTGTCATGTTGATGCAAATTGTTTAGAATTCTGGGAGGCCCTATTTGACTTGTTATAAATTTGACCAAATTGACTGAAACGAGAAAAATCTTTTTGCACTACATTCTAGAGATCAAAGAATTTCTATGTTTCAATTTTTAGCTTATGAAAAATCCATTTTATTAGATTTCTAATGTGATTCCAAATGCATTTTGTTATGTTTTACTGGTGTTGGCAAATGCAAATTAGTCAATACCCTTGTTCCTGATGTCATAACTTGAAATACTTGATAGGTGAGATTGAATGGATTATACCACTGTGTTCTACATTGAAAATATTTTAAGTTTTCCAATTTTCAAATCTTCACAAATTCGTTTGCACACTTTTTGAGGTCCATTCTATTTGCAAAAACCACTTTTCTGCCATTGTTTCTAGTTTTGCAAATCTAAGCAGCCCAGTTTGACTACTCACCAAATTTTCCTAGTTATTTACCATGAGCCCTAATTGTAGAGTTATAATATCTTTATGGTAGTGAAGCAATTCCCTAGTTTTTTTTTCCCTCAAGTGTTAGTTTGCCCAGTTTTCAAAGAAAAAATAGAATGTCTTTTATGGTCTTCTAACATGTTTTCTTCTAGACAATTCTGAGAGGAAAACTTTGACAGTCAATATATTTTGACTGAGAATTCATCATGAGATGAGATTCAATAGTGTGCAAGTATGCAAAAAAAAGAATTAGTATGTCCAATTTTAAAGCTTGGTCAGGTGTTTTTGTTAGTTTTTAAGCCGATCAAAGGAACCTCCTGGCACAAAGTTGACAAGTTGTAGAAAGAGGTGGATTGAGTTTTAAAAATTAAATCAATATTTCAAACTGATTGATTTTTGATCAATTAGTATTAGATGTTGAGTGGATTAGTATGAAATGTCAATTGTTCAAAAACAAAAAAATACAGCCAAACTGATAGGATTTTTTGAAGAATGAAGTATTGAAAGGAATTGCTGATAGTATCCAATGAAATGGTTTAAATTTGATTTTTTCAAACAACATAAGTTGCTAAAATTATTTGGAATGCTCACCAAGTGTTCACAATGCTTGACAAGATTTCAAGTTGGTTCAGAAGTAAAAGAAAATAAAATATCTATCTAAATTGGGACAATGGGAAGATTTATCATATATATTGAGTGATGCAACTTTTCTTTTAAGAGTTCCAAGTGAAAGCAATATTGCATCCTAAAAGAAATATTGCAAATAGTTTTCTTACTCAATAAAAATTAGCAGGTGAAGCTAATTGATTCATGAAGAAAAGTGATATTACTTCTTTGTATAAGACTAACCATGTACAAAAGGCACTATTCAGCATTCCATGTTTTTGATATGAGGATGTAACCCAGCCATCATTATCTCATAGAAGTAGTTTGGGTTTTGCATTGTTGAGTGACACAATAGGAATAGTTTTGTTTGGGCACTTCTGACTATGGCACCCAATTTAGTCACTATCGGCAATGTGAAGCATAATTTTTTGGACTATTTTAGAATAATTGATAATAAAAAATTTAGAAGAAAAATGTAGAAATTGTGCTACACGTACTATGAATTCCTTGTTCATAGAGAGGAGAATTTCCTTAATATGTTCATCAATAATAGTCTAGAGGGAAAGTTCATTAGTGATTTCAAATTTAAATTTGTAATCTCTCCAAAGGTACTCATGGTTTTCAAAGCAATGAAAGATTTTTCTAAGTTGTCAAACTTTAAAAACATGGAAAATATTTTCACAGGACTTATGATATTTTGTAATTTTTTCTTGTAGGGAAAATGGGCTACTAAAACACAAGAGTATTTAGGTCTAAATGCATAAGTGTGTGGTCACATGAAAGGTGTAACCACCACTAAAATAAAACAAATGGCTTTTTCAGTAGTGGTAGAGGGTAGAACAAGGAAGAAAAGGATCTAAAATAGATCATTGAAAATGGATGAAAGAGATATTCCTAGAAGCCAAAATTTTCTTCAAATTCAATGATAATAGTAGGACCTTTTTGTTTAGTGGAATTTTTTTTAAGGTTTTACTAGATAATAAACCTTTATAGATTTGGTGCAAGTTTGGTTGCATTGGCTAAATTTAGCATCTGGTTCAAAGAAGCTTTGGAATGGAAGTTCAAGGTCATGCAACAAAAAAATTGGTAATGTAGAATGGGGAAATTTGAGAGGTTGTAGAGTCATGCCAAGTTTCTTATAGTGAATGAAGGAGAAGCAGAGAAAACCCACAAATTGGTTATCCCACATTACTTGTGCAGATGAACCTTTAGTTGTTTACATACAAAATCACTCATATCATTGACATGTCTTGAGGAAACTGGTGTTTTAAAAGGTGGAGCTCATGTGGTGGGCTTTTGACTCACCTAACATGGCCTAGTAGTTGGGACCCATTAAGTATTTCATCCTAGTTTGTGTGCACTTAAATCAGGAGAAATTTTGAGCAAACATACTCCAAAGATCAATGATGTCAACATGACCTACACCCACAAAAAAAACATGCTAGATTCTGGTGGTCGCCATGTTGCCACTTGAAAATGTGAGGGTTTCACTAGTAGAGACATGGTAACCTCCCAAAAAGTTAAGAAAGTGACGAGGAGTTGTAGGCCTACTTAGATGTGGTGATGAATCTTAGATTAACACATGAAGCTAGGTGGATTGAGTTCAATTTCAATGATGCACTCGATTGTGCCACATGGCATATCTAATGGTGGTCACTATGTCAACAAGTAAAAGTTGCAAGGTAGTTAACAATTCAACATGCCAATCAACCAGTTGATAGTGAGGTGGACTAATGACATGGCAACAAGGGTGAGGTGGCAGAAATCTAGCCAATCAAATGATGACACACGGTAGGTCCAATCAATCAAGTTTGACATTAAATGAAAAATAGAGGAATGAAACTAAAAGTCATAAAAATTAATTTTTTTATATTTCCTATCAGAAATCATGTGCAGGGTCAAAATTTTAAATAAATTTTTGAGTTTATTATATGGTTCAAATGTTGGTAAAAACAATTTTTTGCATTAATGTTGTGCAAGTTCTAAAATAAGGACTCCAATATACCCTTGGAACTAGGAGGAGATAAGTTTTCTAAACATGGGGTTAGAATTTGAATAGATATTCAATGGTTTAGTCTATAAGCATATTTGTATTTTCTAGGGCATTCTTAGTAGAATGGGCATAATTCATCATTAAGCATGAAGATTAGTTGGAGGGTAGATATGAAAGTTTTTTGAAGCTTGAGTGTGAAGAAAAATGACTCTAAAATGTTTATCTTACTTCTAGAGGTCTTTTGATTGATTTTTTGTCTTTTCCTTGATCTTAGATCTAGCATCAAAATTAGTTATGTTTTCCATCAAATATTTGAGATATATTATGCTTTTGGGAAGAAAAATGATTGATGATTTGATTCACCAATTATTAGGAGAGAATAGAGAGATGTTTGTAACTTCTAGGAGGAATTTTCCAAATGCACACATGTTAGATACACATCAAATCCAGGACTTCATTTTCTTCTATATCATTCTCTTTCTTTCTCCTATATAAGGTTGTTGGTAGTTTTCTCTATGACACCAGCAGGGTTCCAATTTTTACTATTAGGCTAGGATGTTTTTGGCTTTAATTCCTATATAATTGAGTAGAGCTCTATATATGAAGGCCACACATCCACTTTTGTGCAAGTTTCATTTTTATTTCATGTATTTTTTCTCTGAGATAATGGAAGTTGATGATAGATCATGTGACATATCTGGAGTTTCATTTAGTGTTACTAGTTAATGTATATAGTCTTTACAAGGATAAATACAAAAGGGGATTTATAGTGAATTATCTACGTTATCTTATTCTATCTCCTAATTCTTTATATGCTATTAACTTTGTGATTGAATGAATAAGGTTCATTCAATTTAAGACAACTTGGATGAGTTATATATCAGATCTATTTTTGCTTTTAATTCAAGGAGTTAAGTAAATTCTTCAATGATTTGATAAGACTTTTGGTTATATGGAGGGGATGCTAGTAAGAATGGAGTTTGGTGATTTTAGTTGATAAACTTAATTGTAAGGCAATCAAGTTAGGTCGTCCTTCTGGTGGTGACTCTATGCTGCAATGGATAAGGCACTGATCACTAAATTAGATGCAAGAATATATGATGGTCATTTGCACAAGTCCTTTTAATCAAGATTAGTTTAGTTTTCCATATTTTTTTTTGTGCTGAAAGGAATTAACCTTCATGCTTATGGGTTCATAGGTTATTCTTTTGTAGCTATTTCATTCCTATGTTATTGCATAAGTATCATAAGACACAAGGGTCTCATCTATTGTGAATAGGTTCATATTTTATGTTTTAGCACTGCTAGCATATATTAGAACCTCAATGTTAACATGTATAGGTTTTTTAGAGCTTGAAGTGAAGGAGTTATGCCTTATAGTTGACCAAAGATTGCAATTGAGTGCATCCATCATAGGAATTTTCGACCCTTAGATGTATTGGTCTAGTTTCTTGGTTAAATTAAAAAAAATTAAATTAGGAGCCAATAAGATGGCGACACTACTGGGGAACTATTAAATCTAAAAGAGAGATTCAATACGACTGAAAGAAAGGCATGTTCAAAGTTTTCTATAGTGACAAGGTCATGAAGTGTTTTCCATTTCATTGCAAAATATTCATCTCTCCTAGTGCAGTTTTATCCATTTGCAATAGTGACTTAGAGGTTGAGTATAAATTACATTGCTAAGAGGTTTTATCTTCAATCAATTCAGCCAGTTTTGGTTTTCAAAGTACTATTGTAAATTCATAGTTAAAATTGTTTAAAAGTGATTTCTCTTTTCTAAATGTTTAATGATTTGCAAAGTTCTACAAGTTGAAAATTCAGTTCAAATTTGTCATGTTGTTAATCATGTTTTAAATGTTTCTCACAACTATGAATGGTGACTCCCTAAAATATCTTTGTACTAGTGCAAATTGGTTCTATATAAATAATTTCAAGGGCTTTTAGCTTAGTTTTTTAGATCTAAAAGTTATGTTAATGTGTTAGGAATAGGAGAGAATATATGGGTTGTTAATTGATAAGTTTTGATGTCTTGTATGCAATTTTCTATCATAAGAAATTTGAATGTTAAAAATGAATCATAGTAGTGATTTCATTTTGTTCTCCTCAAGGAGATGAACTCTCTATGAGGATTCAATCAATGGTGTGAATAATTCAAGTTTGCACCTATGCCAATCAACAGATTAAGTTTGCAACCATCAACACTCAAGGCATTTCTTCCCACTTTCATGAGACTTCATTTACATGAAAGTAAGCTCCATAAAAGTTTCTCCATCAAGTGTTATTTTCAAAACTACGAGGAGGAGAATAGTGTGATAAATTTTATGCACTTCATTGTAATAATCTTTAGCTTGTTCTATAAAGCTCTGTGAAGTGTTTGAAGAGATTCATTTGGTAGAAGGTTATTTAAGGCCACTATAAATTACAAATCAGAATTATTGTTGATGAGTGTTAAGGTTATGAGGAATGGCAAGTCTCCTTTCATCAAGTATGTAGTCGGTTAGTGATGTTTGTAGATATTTTTCTACCAAGAGATACTTGCCATTATGCTTTGATGGTATCTATGGTTTCCAAAATGTCATTCCTAATGATATTAGAAAAAAATTTCCTAAATTTAATGGGAACCATATTGTTTCAGCTAGTCATCATATTCATGTTTTCAATGACTTGATGGGTGACTATAAGATTTCTAATGAGGATGTGCACATGAAATTATTTGTTCAAACTTTAGAAGGTGATCCTACAGACTAGTTTTCCTTTTTATCAGCATGTTCTATTTCATCTTAGAGTGAGTTGCATTTAGCCTTTATGGAGCAGTTTGGAGAAAGGGTGAGCATATCCTATTCATATAGTAAAATTTTAAGGATTCATATTGAGAATGGTGAACTTTTTCCTCAATTCAATATCAGATTTGCAAGAGTTTTGAATGAGATCCCTTAGAGTTATAGACCCGGTGATCAAATGTGTTTAGTTATTTACTTTGATGCATTTAACAAGAATATGAACTATCTACCAAGGGATAAAGAACCTCAAACATTATATCAAGATCTTATGACTGCTATGGATATTGAAAACAATTTAAAGTATGGATTGATTAGAGGTCATTTTTCTATGAATGATTGCCAGTATAATGGTTGTGAAAGAAAAGTTGAACATAATGTTGACACTTGAATTCCAAATCAGAATATCAACACTCTTGTTATAATGTATAATCAAATTGAAATTTCAAATTAGAATGTGTTTGTAGAGAATAATGATTCTATTGCAAATGAACATGCATATGTTCATGATATTACAATAGTAAGATGTATTTTAGACTTTGACAGAAATGAGCAATGTGATGATATTATAGATCAAGGATTAGCTACAAAAACAAGTTCTTGGAGTGCTAGTTGTGTACATGATGATGTTTCTAATGTTTCCAGACATGAATTTGTTACATCTAGATTTCAATCTTGTGCAAGTGAGGAGGCTGAGACTTATGTCTTTGACGATGAATTTAATGTTGTTGATCTGACATACCATGGAGAGGTAACAGAAGATGATGAATGTGAATCACATTTATCTCAATCACAATTAGAAGAACAAAATGCTGAAAGTGAACATTCATATGAAAGTGGAGTGACAAATTCCTTTTTTGAATCTAAAAGTGAAAATGCATCTCAGTTTTTTCATTATACAAATCAGTTAGTTGATGAACAATTTGAGAGTGATTTTTCCTCAAGGTATGAAGATAAAGAAATGGTGAATCTAATTGATGCTAATGAATTTGAATATGAATATTTCAAGGAAGGGTTGTCAAATGATTTTACATCAGACAATAGTTGCAGTGTGTAGTGAGTGGTTTAGGAATGAATCATGGTTTATCTATAAGGGTTATCCTAAATGCGATAATGAAGAGAATGTATTTATGGATACTATATGCTTGGTAGAAGAAATAGAAAGTGAGTCTTCATCTAGTTCTAATTTTTCTTCATATGCTGGGAGTCTCTATGAAGATGAAATGGGTAGTGAGTTTAAAGTATATAGTAATGCTTTATATTATGAATATTTTGATGATGATCAAGCCATCTTTTGTCAAAATTTTCACAAAGGAGCTTTGCATAGAATTATCAACCTGCTTTTTGAAGAGCACATGGAATGTTTAGATTTAGTTGAGGATGAGTTTAATGATGATACATTATCCTACTATTGTAAGAGATCGGATTGTTCTTCAAGATGTGATAGTGATCATGATGATGATGTTGCATCTTATAATGTTGATAACAAGCTTTTTGACAAATTTTTTATTGAAAATTAGCATGCACCTTGTAATGAGTTTTATAATGAATACTCAAATATTATGACTATTCTATTTGCTGATTTCAAAGAGCCAGTGGAGGACCTCGAATTAGTTTCAAATTCTAACATTGATGAAATTTGTGAGTATAAGTCTGATTGCTCATCCAAATACCATCTAGTCATACATAAAGAAATACATTTTCAAGGTATGTGTGATCTTATTCCCCAAGTTGAGTATGATGCTTCCATATTCAAGATTGATAGCATGCATGATTCATTAAATAAAGTGGAGTTTTAGTTTGAGTTTGATATTTTTGAGCATTTTGATCAGTACTTTCATAATGAGCAAGTGGTTGAAAATGAATATAGTTTTTATATGTGTTATGAAAGTGAAGATGTAGATTCAGTTTGGCCAAGTGAGTTGATATAGAATGTTAATTTGATTGGTGAAACTACTAGAGATGATGTTTCCAATTTACCTCATGAATATGCAAATGAAAATAAGATATATAATAGGGATAAAAGCTTTTTTTGAAGTTCGATGGGCTAGGGCCATCATTTGTACACTTTAGGAGTAGTTATTTTTTCTTTCAATAAAGTTGTGTGAGAGAATTTTTTGTTCTTAGGTGTGTGGTCTACCTCTTCCAGAGATCTAAATCATTTCCGTTCCTACAAGGGACATGCATCCCTAGAGAGAGCCACTATTGGGACTCAAATTCACCTTCACAATTTGAAAACCATTCCAAGTATCAAGCCCTATAAGTGCTTTTAATGCATGTGTACCAAGCTACACTTTTTGAGGCCTAAGAGGTGTTTAATATTTCTAACACCTTGCATTTGGTACGTCTATGCATCTCATTAAGATTAATTGTCATTCTGAGTCATTTCATGAATTTATGTTTTGAGCAATGTCCAAATTTGCATTTTTCCCTAAGTGTCAAACAACAATAGGGGTCATGTTTGCATCTGAATATCTCACACCCAACAATGTTTCACGACTCACTACTCTGAGAGTGTTTAATGTTCATAATAGAAAACCTATGTTTTATGTTTTGAGTCATATCAATATGTTTTGACTAGGTTTTTAATCCCTCAAAATCAATTGTTTAGTATTGTCATGCTAATGCAAATTGTTCAAAATTTTTGGAGGCCCTATTTGACTTGTTATAAATCTGATCCAGTTGACCAAAATTATAAAAATCCTTTTTTATTGCATTATATAGGTCAATGAAATTTTATGTTTCAATTTTGAGATTATGATGAATCCATTTGATTAGTTTTCAAATGCGATTACAAATGCAATTTGTGATGTTTTACTGGTGTCAACAAATTTAGATTAGTTAGTACCCTTATTCCTGATGTCATAACTTGAAATCTATGATAGGTGAAATCAAATGGACTATACAACTATGTTCTTCTCTAAAAATACTTTAAGTGTGCCAATTTTAAAATCTTGACAAATTTGTGTGTACAGTTTCCCAAGTCCATTATGTTTGCGAACACTACTTTTTTGCCATTGTTTCCAGTCCTACAAATTTGAGTAGCCCACTTTGAACACTTGCCAAATTTTCCCTATTACTCATCATGAGCCCTAATAGCATAGTTATACTCTCTTCATGGTGAACCAATTCCCTAGTTTTCATTTCCCCAAGTGTCAGTTTGTCTAGTTTTCAAAGCCAAAATAGAACACATTTTATTGTTTTCTAAGATGTCTTCTTGCGAGTAATTATGAGAGAAAAACTTTGATAGTCAATATTTTTTGACTGAGAATTCTTCATGAGACAAGATTTGAAAGGATGGAAGTACACAGAGCAGAGAATTAGTATGTTTAATTTCAGAGTTTAGTCATGTGTATTTGTCAATTTTTAAAGTTGGTCAAAGGACCTCCTGGCACAAAGTTGATAAGTTGTAGAAAGAGGTGGATTGAGTCTTAAAAATTAAAATAATTGATGCAAAATAATTAATTTTTTATCAATCAATATTAGATGTTTAGTGGAACAGTTTGGAATGTCAATTGTTCAAAAATGAAATTTTTTTAGCTAGACCCACTTTGGGGCTTGACTCTTTTTGCCAGACTGATAAGATGTTTTGAAGAATGAAGTATTAAAAGGGATTCCTAAAATTATCCATGAAAATTATTTAAATTTAATTTTTTTAAATAACATAAGTTGCTAAAATTATTTAGAATGTTGAATAGGTGTTCAAAATACTACAAGGGATTTTGAGTTGGTTCAAAAGTAAAAGAAAATAAAATGTTTGTTTGAATTGGGACAATGGGAAGTTGTATCCTACATATTGAGTGAAGAAGCTTTTCTTTTAAGTGGTTTGAGTGAAAGTAATCCTGGCATCTTGAAAGCAATGCTACAAATAGTTTTCCTCCTCAAGAAAAATTGACAGGTAAAGCTAATTGATTCACAAAGAAAAGTGATATTACTTCTCTGTACAAGACTAACCATGTATGAAAGACATTATTCAGCATTCCATGTTTTCTATAAGTAGATGTAAGCCAACCATCACAATCTCATAGAAGTAGTTTGGGTTCCACATTGTTGTGTGGCACAACGGGACTAGTTTTGTTTGGTCACTTTTGACTATGTCACCTAATTTAGTCACTATTGGTAATGTGGAGCATAATTTTTTGGACTTTTTTAGAATAATTGATAAATTTTTACTTAGTACAAAAATGTAGAAATTGTGCTACATGCACTATGAACTCCTTGTTTTTAGATTGGAGAACTTCCTTAATATGCCCATCAATGATAGTCTAGAGGGAAAGTTCATTAGTGATTTTGAATTTAAAGTTATAATCTCTCCAAAGGTCCACATGGTTTTCAAAGCAAGGAAAGATTTTTCTAAATGGTTAGACATTAAAAACACAACAAATATTTTCATAGGACATCAATTCTTGCTTGCAGGTATAATGGGCTACTAAAAGACAGGAGTATTTAGGTTAGAATATGTAAGTACATGGTCACATGAAAGGTGGAACTACCATTTAACTTATGAAAATGGTTTTTTCAATAGTAATAGAGGGTTGAATAGAGCAGAAAATGATCTAAAATATATTGTTGAAAATGGCCAAAAGTGATATTCCCAAAATCCTAAAATTTCTTCAAATTCAATGATAATGGTGGGGCCTTTCTATTTAGTGGACAAAATTTTTCAAGTTTCACTACAGAATAAATCTGTATAGATTTGGGGTAGATTTGGTTCCATTGGCTAAATTTAATATGTGGTTCAAAGGAGCTCTGGAATGGGAAGTTCAAGATCGTGCAACAAACAATTTGGTAATGTAGAACATGCCAATTTGAGAGGTTATAGAGTCATTCTAAGTTTTCTCACAATGAATGAAGGAGAAGTAGAGAAAACCTAGAAACCATTATCCCACATTACTTGTGATGATGAACCTTTAGATGTTTATATACAAAATCACTCATATCATTTAAATGTCTTATGGACACTAGCCTCTTGAGAGGCAGAGCTCATGTGGTGGGCCTATGACTATCTAGATCCAATGAGGAGAAATTTTTACAAAACATATGCAAGAGATTGATGAGGTCAGCATGACCTACACCTACTAGAAAAGCATACTAGATTTTGGTGGTTGCCATGTCACCACTAGAAAATAGGAGGGTTTTGCTAGTAGAGACGTGGAAACTTCCTAGAAAGTTGAGAAAATAGTGAGGAGTTTTTGGCATGCTTGGATGTGATGATGAATCTTAGAATGACATGTGGAGCTAGGTGGATTGGGTTGGATTTAACCGATGCACCAAATTGTGCCATGTGGACCATCAGATGGTTGTTGCTATGTCACCAAGGCAAAGTTGTATGATATTTAACAGTGTGACATGGTGATCATCCAATTGGTAGTGAGGTGGAATGATGATGTGGTAATTAGGGTGAGTGGCCAATCAAATGATGACATGTGACAGGGCTAGTCAACTAGGTTTGACCTAGAATAAAAAACTGAGGGAAAAATTAAAAGTCATAAAAATTAATTTTCTATATTTCCTCGCAAACATCACGTGTAGGGTAAAAATTTAAAATAAATTATTGAATTTATTATATGGTTCAAACTTTGGAAAAATCAAATATTTGCAATAATGTTGTGCAAGGCCATAATTGGTGTCTGAAACAATGAACAACTACCAAGGGCATTTTTTGCCTAAAATATGGACGTCAATATACTATTGGAACTAGGAGGAGATGGATTTTTTGAATATGGGGTTTAAATTTGTATAGATGTTTAGCATTTCAGTCTATAAGTAGATTTGTATTTTTCAGGGCAATATCAATAAAATTGGCAGAATTCATCATTGAGCATCAAAATTAGTTGGAGGGTAGATATGAAAGTTTGTTGAAGCTTGAATGTGAAGAGAAATGATTCTAAAAAGTTTATCTTGCCTCTAGAGGTCTTGTCACTAATTTTTTTCCTTTCCCATGATCTTAGATTTGGCATCAAAATCATTTACATTTTTCATTAAATATCTTAGATATTTTATGCTTTTGGGAGACAAAATGATTGATGATTTGACTCACCAATTTCTAGGAGAGATTAGAGAGATTTTTGTAACTTCTTGAAGAAGTTTTCCAAGTGGACACATGTCAAATACACAACAACTATGGGAATTCATTCTCTTTTATATCATTCTCTTTCTTTCTCATTTTTAAGGTTGTTGGCAGTTTTCTCTATGAAACCAATAGGGTTCCAATTTTCACTATGAGACCAAGTTTTTGTTGGTTTTACTTCTTATCTAATTGAGTAGAGCTCTAACTGTGAAGGCCACACATCCACTCTTGTGCAAGTTTCATTTTCATTTCATGTATTGTCTCTCTAAGACAAAAAAAATTTATTATAGATCATGTGACATATCTAGAGTTTCATTCAGTGTTATGAGTTAATATATTTAGTCTTTCCAAGGGTAAATACAAAAGGTTATTTACAATGAATTATTTGTGTTCTCTTATTTTGTCTCCTAATTCTTCATATGCTATTAACTTTGTGATTGAATGAATAAGGTTCATTCAATTTAAGACAGCTTGGATGAGTTGTATGTCAAATCTTTTGTTGCTTTTAATTTAAGGATTTAAGTAAATACTTCAATAAATTGATAATGTTTCTAGGTGTATGGAGGGGATGCTAGTAAGAATTGAGTTTTGGGATTTCAATTTATAAACTTAATTGTAACGTAATCAAGTTAGGTCATCTTGTTGGTATTGACTCTATGTTGCAACAGATAAGGCAATGATCACTAAATTAGATGCAATCTGATATGAAGGTCATTGGAACAAATATTTTTAATCAAAGGGTAACTGCAAGAAGTTGGGTCTCACTTTTGGGCAAAAGTGGAAGTGTTTTTCCTAGTTTTAAATTTTTTTGTCAATTAATGTCAAAATTTGAGGCATTTAGATATTGAATATTAAAAAACTTTAGAAAAAAAAAATTTAGTGTTTGGAATCTAGTTTTTGAATATGTAATTATTTGTGTACCCATGTGATAGATTTTGTTTTGAATATAGATCTTTAAATACCACTTTTTTAAATGCCTATTTTATGACCATACCACACTCATGTACGGACACCATAATTTGACACAAATAAACGAATTTTCATAAATCCTTTTAAAGTGGGTTACCTAATACATCTAAGATTGATGACAAAAATTTTTCTTAAATTTTTATTGAATAACTATTTTTTTATTAAATGTTAATTGGCTATAAAGGTAAATTTTATAACCTCTCATGTATGGACACCATAATTTGATCAAAATTTAACATTCTTCAAAAATTCTTTTTTTTAACCTTATTAGAATTATATGTAGATTGATGATATATAAATTAATTTAAAAAGAATTATAAAATAAAAATGTTATTAAAGTTTTAGTGAACTTCACTATTTTACATTTAGGTACTACCTTTCATTAAAAAATAATACAAAATAAGTAAATAAAATCATACCACTATAAAATTTATATTTATGAAATCAAGACAGTTAGAGCTATAATGGGTTTTTGTTTCATAAAAAATTATGATGGGGAAGACCCTCTTAAAATTATGGCAAGGCATGAATTCTATAGTTCAATGCCTTAGCCCAATCTTGAGAGGTTAAGGCATAGGCTTGGTCTCACCAAGCCTATCCCAAACCAAAATTTCATGTGGGAGAAAAAAATACCGAATATTGTAAGAAATGGGTAGCCGTTATTTGAAATTCAAAAAATGGGTACACGTTTTCAAAATGTCAAATCGTCACACAAAATGCCCCCAAAAAAAAAAAATTTAAATTTTTAGAAATGAGTACCCATTTTTTAAAAGTAAAAAATGAGTACCCATTTCCAAAAAGTTCAAATTTTTTATGTTTTAAAAAATAGGTACCCATTTTTTGAAAATAAAAAATATGTACCCAATTTTTTAAATCTTGGATTTGGTGCCCAGGCCTAAAATGGGTACCCATTTTTAAAAAATGGGTGCCTTTTTGTAAAGGATTATAATCTCAATTGGTTGACTTCCATGGAATTGAGACCCAACTGCTTACTTCTACCCCAAAATCTGTTCTGTTCTCGATATTTTGTAGTGGGGTGAAAGGAATTAACCCTCACTTAGCTTATGGGTTCATAGGTTATTATTTGTAGCTATTTCATTCCCATGTTATTACTGTAGACACCTAAATTTGATTACATCGCTTTAGTAATCCTATTTAGTTATCTAAAAAGGCATTATTAATTAAATTTCTATTTAATTAATCCTTTGTCATCCCCTAGTTGATTAATTTAATTAATCATCTATAGTCCTAATTGATAAATCAAATAATCTATTATTTATCAATTAAATCCTATTCTTCTATCTAATTCCAAAAATCCCCATTTATTAAATAAATCTATTTGATAAATGAAATCCTCAAATTCAAAAACCCCTAACCTATCTCTAATCCTCCATTTAGCCTAATCCACCCCATCCACCCATGCTAACCAAGCTTAGCCACTAACTCACCCACCCTCATTAATGCCATCCACTTGCACATCTCTAACATCCCTAATCTAATCCTAAACCCAAGCCTAATCCACCCCCTAATGTTGTCACATTCCTTAAACAAGTTTAAAACTTTCCTAAACCAAACCAAAGTCTTCCCTCAAAAAACCCAACCACTAAGTCATGAGTGCTCTTACAAAACATAAAGACTCTTACAAGCCCACTCATGACTCTTACACCCATCTTCCACACTCTCCCCTCTTCCACACTCATTCCTCTTACATCCCTCTTACATACTCAACCCCACTCATCATGACTTTAACCAACCCTTAACCCTAGCCTCTCACACTCATCCTCCTTGTGACAAGTGTCACCTTTCCATTGGTGCTAAAAAAGCACAATCCATGTGCTCCCCTTTGAGTGCATCTTAGCCCTCCTTAAGCCTTCATCCATCCTTGCATCTAAGCCCTCCATCCCTCTACCCCTTAGCCTATAAATTGAATCCCATCCCAAGCCATTTCATCAACAATCTTTGAGCTAAAGTTACCATGCTATTTTGAGAACCAAAGCCATCAACCATACCCTTATAATGCCAAATTGAGAGCTCACAAAGCTACCAATTTGCCATTACCCATCTCCATTGAAGTAGCTTTTGAGCATCTTGAGCATACATCCACAGCAAAAGGACACATCTACAGAATCAAGAAAGCATGGAGTGTTTTCTCTCGTGAGGTTTGCACTTCTTATTTTCTTTCTTAGTCTAAGCATATATGTGAATTTAGTTTTTGGTTTGTGAATGTTTACTTTATTTGTTAATGTTCTTTGCATACTGATTCTGGTTCTACATTTTGGCACGCCCGGTGCGACCCCACTATGGGTCATTTAATCATCTATTTTCATCTATATGTCATTTTTCTAACCATCTAATGTTTGCTGTTGTTTGAGTGTGTTGTGAGGGTGTTTTGCTTGTTTTTGCAGGTTAAAGAACGCACTTAGGAAGAAGAAATACCATCTAAAAAAAAAAAAAAAAATTTGCATTTTTTAGCTTTTTTTGGCGCGGTTTTGGCGTCTGCAACCTGTTCTGTCTGCAAAAATCCGTGTCTGCGCAAATCAACATCTGCGAAAATCTGAGTCTGCAAAAATTGACGTCTGCAAAAATCTGCGTCTACAAAAATCGACATCTCTGCTTGTCACTTGGGTTCTGCGCTGCAAATCTATTTTGTCCTCTTCATATTTTGGCGCCTCTGTAGTTCAGCATCTTCGTATTTTGGCAGACTGTGTTCTCTGCTTGCTTATGTTCTGTAGGATTTAGACCATTTTAAGCATTTTTATGCGTAGAAAAAACAACAAAAAAAGTTAAAATTTTTTTTCTCATAGTTAAGCTCTCATTTTTGAAGATTTTGGCTAACTAACTAAATTGCTTTTTTTTGTCTCATTGCAGGTTGGAGCACATATGGAACCACTAACCATGCTTCTTGCAGGTTTTCATGTTGCTAAAAAATGAACTTGAATGTTTAACCATTTGTCTTTGAATGCATGTTGCTAAAAAAAAAAATGAACTTGAATGGTTAAACACATTTTTCATTGAATGAATGTTGCTCAAAAACACACTCTTGAATGTCATGGGTTAAAATCAACTTTCTTTGGAATGCATGCTTAAAACAAAAAAAATCCAATCTTGAATGCCAAGGATCAATTAACCATTACACATGCAATCTAGGTAAAGTTGGATTTTTGGACATTTAAGAAACTTTGTTAAGTTAAAATACAAATTTACAAAAATCAATTTGAGTAGTTCCTTGGACTCACCTCTTTTCTAATCACCCATCAAATATTAACCATTGGTTGCAATCTCAGCGCCATTTATGGGGATGGGTCTACTTGAAAAAGGTGTTAAATGTTCCACAATCTAACTCACTCACTTGGTCTTTGAACGTTTGCTTTAACTTTATCAAAATTCTTAAATGGTCAAAACTCTAGATTAAATCGATCACACTTCAAGTTTGGGCACTAAAATTGAACAAAAACTGATGTGGAGAGCCTCCGGGCACGCGCTTGAAATTGAATCTCACACACTTTTGTTTTGGGCTTAAAACAAACTCACACTCAATCTTGAATGCCTTAAAAAAAATTAGTCGATACTTGACGTGGAGGGCCTCCGGGCGCGCGAGTTTGCTTTTGTTGACCCTAACTCTTCTTATTGTGTGCATTCTTCGATCGATTTACTTTTGTTGGCGCTTCAAGTTGGAATTGAACATTGTCTCTTAAACATGAGTGCTTGTAAAGTCTAGATTAGCACACATAAGAGTCAGTTGGTAAAAGAACAAGCGTGTTTTTTAGCCCAAGGTCATCCTAGTCTTCTCTCCCCTTGTCGTCTTTCAAGGCCATCTTGGGTGCATAAGATTAGGATCCAAAACCTTGTTTCTTTTTTAGGAGGCCTGCTTGGGGATTTCATCACCCCTTGGACGACCTCAACTCCAGCGTTCCGACAGAGTATAAGAATCAGGAGGTGAATCGAAAGAAACCTCTCTTGGGATCAAGATTTTGTCATTCGGGCTAAGCCTCAAGGAACTTTATACCCTTGAGAAGTGAAAGAGGAGAAGTGGGTTACCGCTCCTCTCGGCTGTGTGACATCCTTTTGGTCTCATCTACGGATTTGGGCCTCACGTACCTTGTGTATATCGAGGACTCCCTAGCTAAACCAATTGTCTGCCTTGCAGAAAACCATCTAGGATGTTAATGTGTTTGGAGTGACTAATCAAAACATTTGTAGAACATACACACTCCTTGGCGCAAGTACCACATTCTGAGAACCACAAACTTCTATCTGGGTGTTCCTATCTATTGCTTGTTTTTATTTTACTTGTTGAATGAATGTTTGCCAAACTTGGTCAATCCTAGCTTAGGGCACACTTAGCGTAGTCACTGCCTATTTTGGAAGTTGAACAAGTTGAAGCAAAACAACTGAGATTTTTCCCAAAGCCAAGCAGATTCAGGAATTTATGTCGGAACAACCCAAACCCAAACAGAAGTTTCACAAGGTCAAACTCAAGCCATCTCTAGCATACCAAGAACTTTCAGCCAAGAGAAAAGCAATAACACCAAGCCCACAAATTTCCAAACTCCACAAAGTAGAGGACAAAGCTACCGACGAAGCACTTCAAGAGGCCTGGTTAGAGCGCGCCATCAAATTTAGCCAACATCCAGGAGTTAATCTTGCTTATGCCTTACCAACTAGGCATGATTTCTATGATTAGACACCCTTGTTTCTCCACATCTTCTTGGATAAGCTTCACTTTAGAGTCATCTTTGTAGAAAAGCCAGCCATCTTAGCTTATCCCCTTAAGCATTATTAGCTCATCCATCTCATTTAGAATCATACCATCTAGCTAGTAATCGAAAATCTGCACATCTAAACTTTCAAAATTGTTGTCACCTTGCTAAAAGTTTGCCATTCCTAAAATCTTCCAAATCCACCAATCTCACCAAGGTTATCCCTTTGACAGAGCTTTGTCTAGGGTAATCTAGCTTTGTCACTTGTTATCCCTCATCACCTTGAGCTAAAGGTTGGGATTCGCAAGTGGTCAATCTTGTGTTCTTCCTAAAGGATCATCAGTCTATCCTTAAGTTGACACAATCACCACCAAGCTTGCACATAGGAAAGAAGACCTTTTGTACTTTGACAACATATCTTTGAAGTTAGAATCACCAACCCAATCCTCTTTAGGTTTTGTCATATAGCTTTGCCTCAACCTAGGAAATCATTTTCATAGAAAAGCCTTCCCCCTTTTGCATCCATCAGCATTATTGCATCTCATCCCTAGGAGCATTTTTTCATGCCACCCGTCACTCGCTTAGCCAAGAAGAAAGAAACAATGGAGCCCTATCATTTAGATCGAACAGCCTCACCCCCCTTGAGCACTCAGCCATCCTTCAGCCAAGAGCCAGCTATGCCATCACCTACTGACATTGAAGCTTTCATGAACCAACCAGGAAATGCAGTATTGGTAAATGCCATTATAGACAAAAACAAAGAGACAATCATGGCTAATTTTCAAAGGGACAATGTAGGAACCTTTGACTTTGGAAGACCCCCTCCATTATCAGATCCATCTCACCCATTGTTTGGGCAGCTGCCACCACCCATAGGCTCTTATGATCCAAATTATCCTCAATTTATTCCAAAAGAAGAGCCTCCAGCCAATCCATATGACCCAACAGACCCAAACATACCATCATCCACCCAAGTTGAAATCTCCATGCCGCAAGCCAACCCAGCCACCACCACTCCATCCTTGGTTCATACCTCTCCGCTCCAAACCCCCTTTACCCAAAACATCTCACCATTCACCCCCTTCACTATTGCTGCTGCTCCCACACCTAGCCTTCCAAATCCACCCATATCCCAAATTAGTGCTAGCATCTTTGGCCAACCTCAGCAATATACAACAGGGATGCCACCCATGGGGCCAAGTAATCAACCTTTCATCGCCCCCAGCTTGTTCACCATAGCCCAAAGCACAATCCCATCATTTCCATTAGGTCTTGGGAGCTCAATACCACCAGCCACAAATCCACAAGCTACTACCTTCACTCCACAAAGCTATCAAATCCCACAAGCTACTGCCAATCTTCTACCAAGCTCCCAAGTGACCCCAACTCCCGCCACCACTATACCAAGCTTCCAAATCCAGCCACCAAGCTATCAAACCCCATCAATTCCATTCCCAAGCTTTCAATTCCCACCACCTCCACCACCAACTAATCCATTACCTCCACTTACCAACTACTTTTCAATGCCACTTCTAGGAGGTAATCCACCACCCCAGCCAACCACCAATTATTTGCAGATGCCATCCCAAATGGGGGCACAACCCACATATATTGGTCAAACCCCACAAGCCCTCCGATCCTTTCCCCAAGCCTCACAACCATCTTATACCTTACCTCCACAAAGCAATCCATTTAACCCACAGCCAGCTTATGTTCCTCAATCCCAACCTCAAATCCCATATCAACAGCAAGCCTCGCAGCACATGCAACAATATGCGCCACCTCCCCCTCAACAACCCGTCATCCAGCATGCAGCTGCCCAAACAATGTACAATCCCTATCAGAAAATCCCTCATAACCATCCATATTCAATGGCCCCATCCAGCACATACATACCTCAAGGCACTCCTACATTGGGGGCACCCCAACCATCACCTATCAATTCAGAGTGGGAGCAAATGAAGACGTCCCTGAAAGCCATCCAAGAAGGGAATGATCCAAAGACATTCAAGTTTGAGAATGTGTGTCCTTACCCATTTGACAGAGCCATTACCACAACACCATTTCCCAAACACTTTGAGGTACCTAAATTTGACAAATTCAGAGGAAAAGGAGACCCTGTCACACATATCAAAGAATTTTACATGCATTGCCAGGACGTGGCATACAATGATGTCTTCCTCTTGCGCCTTTTTCCCAAAAGCTTGGCTGGACCAGCTCTTGAATGGTTTTATAGAATCCCCTATGGCACAATTAAGAACTTTGCTGAATTATCTGAGGCATTTGTAGCCCAATATGCCCATCTTGTTGAAACAGAGCTATCAATAGTTGATCTTGTCCACACCAAGCAAAAAGGTGGAGAAAGCCTTGCCGAATACCTGCAAAGATGGCAAACCCTTACCACCCGCATATCCTACACCTTGCCAGAACGCCATGTGGTGAAAATGTTTATTGATAATGCACATCCCAGCTTGGCTCACCACATGACCATGAACTGTTTGCAGACCTATAAGGATATCAAAGAGAAAGGAATGATCCTTGAGCAAGGACTCATCAAAGATGGTGTGGTAAAGATTTACAAAGAGGCCAACCAAAATCAATCACATTCCAATGACAAGTCTAGGTATTGGAACAAAAACAAGCATGTTGTAACATATGGGGTTACTGACACCAGACATGTGAATATCATTGGTCCTTCTCGAAACCAGTCTAACCCACCATATCAAACAAACAACCAACAAGCTACCAATTACCAACAACGAAATAACCAAAGCTATCAAAACCACAATACAAGACCCAACTTTCAAGGGTCTAACAATCAAGCTAATGCCATCAATGTAGCTACAGGGCAAAAGCCCAGATTCCAACCTGCACCTAGAAACTATACACCCCTTGGTGAGCCATTGGATGTTATTTTTGAGAAATTGGCTAAGGAAAACCTTATCAAATTTCCTCCTACCCAGCAAATTGATCCAAGCCAATCCAAAGCTGCATGGTACAAGGACAATGAGTATTGCAAGTTCCATAGGGTAAATGGTCACACCACCCTCAGATGCATGAAACTAAAAGACTATGTGCAAGACCTCATTGATCAGAAGGAAATCACTGTTGGTGCCCAAAACTCTCCCAATGCAGGCTTACAAATTTATCAAAATGCTTTTCCTCCACACAACAACCAAAATCTTGGAAAAGCACCTATCCAAAACAACACCAACAACCGCCAGCCAAACCAACAGCATGGGAAGAACAATGACCACACTTCATCCTATATAGACTATGGTAGCCTTATAGGTTGTATATCTGAGAAAGAGCCTTCAGTCAATGTTATCAATATCCGAGGACCAGACAATGAGTGTGCGATCACCACTCGAAGAGCACGATTTAACATCGCAGGGCCACCAGTTTCATCAACACCATCAGCTCCATCAAAAAGCCGGTACAATATCTTGGAACACCTTGGGAACATGCCAGCCCAAATATCCATTTTAGACCTTCTCCGCACTAGTCCTGTGTACAAAGACATCCTTGACAGTGCTCTCATAGAATCTCGTGTCCCTTCTGATATCAATGCTACTGATTTTCGTAATCTTGTTGGAAACCTTTCATCCTCATGTGCCCTATCTTTCAAACCCACCGACATACCCGCGGTTGAGCCAGATCACACCCTTCCACTTCGCATAGCCATCATGGTATCCAATTTTTCCGTGAAAAGAGTAATGATAGATAATGGATCAGCCTTGAACATTTGCACCCTAAAATTCATAAAACAAGCTGGGTATACTGAGGCAGATATGATCAGTGAGGTTATCACTATCAAAGCTTATGACAACTTGGAAAGTACCACAGAAGGGACTATTTTGCTACCAATCAAGGTTGGGCCAGTCATTCAAGAGATAGTTTGCCATGTTGTTGATCTAAACCTACCATTTAACATCCTCCTCGGTTGCCCATGGATTCATGCTATGAAGGCCGTTCCATCCATGTACCATCAGTGCATCAAATTTTTGCATCAAGGCACTGAGGTAACCATCCATGCCGATCCAGAACCCTTTGCTTACTGCAATGCAGTTGAAGCTTCATATACAAACCATTTCCCTGGAATAGACATCGGCACAGCCATCGCCAGCTCATCCCACACTTGTAATGATGCAGAAACTATCCTTGCCTCTACCCTATCTATTGTAAAGATCAACAACAAAGGATGTGGAGAATATAGTCTATCAGATGCATTTGCTGTCGGAGCAATCCCACTTGATCCACATACCCATGGACGGCCAACATATCACAAAGCTAAGGAGATTCCACCTCCTCGATACAAATAGTTTGGCCCAACCACCTTTGTGTCCTCAAAAACCCCTCTTCATGAGGAGCTCACTCCAGATATCAACAATTGGCTACATAAGGATGCACCTCCAAGAAATCAAGCACGCCTTGATCACTTCAGCCAAAAGTATCCCCAACAACATAAGCTCGTCACTGAAAAATGGAACTATCAAGGAAGTGGACTAGGACCATAAGAAAGGGGCATGCAATGTCCCATCGAAGCACATGATTGGGAAATAAAGTCAGGTCTTGGCTTTGGCATACCCACAACTGGGGGCACCAACGAGAATGGTCACACTTTTTCGAACATCCACCGCGACCTTGTTGAAATTGAAGACATTCCTGAGGAAGTTGAAAAGAGAGCCTACGACGATATCCTAGACCAAATCTTCCTAGGAGACTCTGTTCTCCGAGAACTATCCATCCATCTCATTGACCTACCACTTGCTCATCCACAACTCATAGATTGGGACCAACCAAGTGTCATACATATTGATGAGTTCGCATCAGAGGAAGCGCTTCTAAGATTCATGGGAGCTGAAACTCCACATAAGAAGACAAAGCCAGATTCTGCCTACATCTACAAGCTAGATCCCAAGGGGTATTTTGGAGAAAATCCCCAACCTAGTTTTGATACACCCAAAACTGGAACTAAGGTAAATCTGGGACTAGCTAAGGCAGCGAAGAGAACCCCTCAGCAAGAAAATCCAGAGCCACAAGAAAAACATGAGGATTTAGTATTGCCTCCTCAAGATAATCGACCAGAGGTGTCTTCTATTCTAATAGAGGATACTAGAGAAGTTAACATTGGTTCTTCAGAGATCCCTAGAATTGTTCACATTGCTGCATCCCTATCACAAGACCAAGCTAACCTCCTCTTTGAGGTTTTACGAGAGAACATTGGCCGATTTGCATGGTCATATCAGGACATGCCAAGACTCGATCCAAAGCTTGTAGTTCATCATCTTGCAGTCGATCCAAAGATCAAGCCCGTCAGACAAAAGCTTAGGAAAATGCACCCCAAGGTGGCATTACTAGTCAAAGCTGAACTAGAAAGAATGTTAGCTGCTAAGGTTATCCGACCTATCAACTACTCAGAATGGATCTCCAACATGGTCCCTATCACTAAGCCTTCCGATGACATCAGAATCTGTACTGATTTTAGAGATCTTAACAAAGCTTGTCCAAAGGATGATTTTCCCTTGCCCAACATAGATATGATTGTAGATCTTATAGCTGGACATGAAATCCTATCCCTTATGGATGGATTTTCTGGGTATAATCAGATCAAGATTGCAGAAGAGGACCAGCATAAGACAGCATTCACTACCCCTTGGGGAACCTTTTGCTACACCATGATGCCTTTTGGCCTAAAGAATGCTGGGGCTACCTATCAAAGAGCTATGACAGCCATTTTCCATGATCTTATCCATAGCATTTTGGAGGATTATGTGGACGATATCCTAGTCAAATCTCACACCTTCATGGATCATCTTGCTGACCTGGAGAAAGTCTTTGATAGGTTGGCCCAATATCATCTCATGCTAAATCCCAAGAAGTGTGTCTTTGGGGTCACATCTAGCAAGCTTCTAGGCTTCATAGTTTCTAAACGAGGTATAGAGATCAACCCCAAAAAGGTCAAGGCTATCTTAAACATGCCTCCTCCCCAGACACTGCGACAGCTTCGCTCTCTTCAGGGAAAACTTCAATCTGTCCGGCGCTTCATCTCCCAACTTGCAGATAAGTGTACACCATTTTCACACTTGCTAAAGAAGAATGAGAAATTCAAGTGGGATCTTTTATGTCAGCGCAGCTTCAATCAGCTCAAGCAGTATCTCACCAATCCTCCTATCTTGGTTCCACCAGTTCCTGGTCCTCCCTTGATCTTGTATATATCAGCAACACCTACTACTCTAGGGGCACTTCTAGCACAACATGATGATTATAGCAGAGAGAGAGCCATCTACTATATCAGTAGAACCCTAGTTGGTTATGAAATCAATTACACTCCTATGGAAAAAGCTTGTTTGGTAGTTGTTTTCTCAACTCAAAAGCTTCGCCACTACATGCTAAGTCATACCATCCAACTAGTCTCCAAAATTGACCCTCTCAAGTATATGCTCTCCAGAACAGCACTTACAGGCCATTTGGCCAAATGGGTTATGCTACTAAGTGAGTTTGACATCCAGTATGCGGACAGAAAGGCAATCAAAGGGCAAGCTATAGCAGATCACCTAGTTGATGCACCTCTAGTAGATGCATATCCTTTGCTCACAGAATTTCCAGATGAGCATATTTGCCTAATTGAAGAACAGCCCCCATGGAAGCTTTATTTTGATGGCTCATACACCTCTCATGGATCAGGGGCAGGAATATTATTAGTCACACCTCAAGGAGATTACATTCCAAAAGCCTTCAAGCTACAATTCCCTAGCACCAACAATATAGTAGAATATGAAGCTCTTGTAGCAGGATTAAAGATAGCTGCAGAATGGAATATCACCGAGTTACAAGTCTTTGGTGATTCCCAACTCATCATCAAACAAGTCTTAAATGAATATCAAACCAAAGATGAAAAGCTATTACCCTACAAAGAGCTAGTTGATCAGCTGACCCAGCATTTTACAAAGCTTCAGTTTACACAAGTGCCTCGAATGCAGAACAAGGCAGCAGATGCCATGGCCACTATCGGCTCGCTCTTGGAAATTCCCCAAGAAGCTACACAGTATGAGTTTTTAGTTGAGCAGCTCCTCACACCTGCCTATGCGAATGAGGATTCAAACCATGTTTGTATCTTGGTTGGTCCCCAATCCCCTTGGTACCATGAAATTCACGCTTACCTTAACGATGGTATCATATCCCCTCACCTCACACGTACCCAATGCCAGAACCTCATCCGAAAATCATCCCGCTATGTTATCATAGCCAATACCCTATATCGTCGGGGTTACCACGATACTCTCTCTCGATGTTTAGATGAAAATGAGGCCGTGATGGAATTAAAAGAAGTACATTCCGGACTTTGCAGTGCCCACACGAGTGGTATTGTTGTAGCATGACAAATCCTTAGAGAAGGCTACTATTGGCCTACCATTGAAGAAGACTCTTGTGACTTTGTCAGAAAGTGTCTCCCATGTCAGCAGCATGCAAATCTTGTGCACGCTCCAGCACAGGATCTACAGCCTATTGCACCACCTTGGCCTTTCGCTTGTTGGGGCCTTGATCTAGTTGGAACTATCACCCCTCTCTCATCTGATGGACATAAATGGATAATAACAGCTATAGACTATTTCACTAAGTGGGTGGAAGCAGTCCCCCTAGTCTCAGCTACAGGAGTTCAAGTCTCCAAGTTCATCTTGTACCACATTGTTTGCCGCTTCGGCATCCCATCCACCATCTTCACTGACCATGGAGGTAATTTTGAAAATCTCAACATGGAAGAATTATGCACTTCCCTCCGCATCCATCACCACTTTTCTAGCCCATATTTCCCACAAGGTAACGGCCAGGCAGAGGCAACTAATAAAACCCTCCTCAAAATCCTAAAGAAAGTTGTCAATGATTCCGGCCGTGATTGGCACCTTCAATTAAATCTGGCTCTATGGGCCTGTCGAACTTCCTTCCGTACATCCATAGGCACAACTCCATACTCCCTAGTCTATGGTGCCGAAGCGGTATTACCTATAGAATTTGAACTTCCCTCACTACGCATATCTTTGCGAGGGAAAATCTCAGATGAAGAATACAGAGTAGCTCGACTCACCCAGCTAGATATCTTAGACGAGAAGAGACAACAAGCCTATGACCATCTCACAGTCTATCAAACTCGTCTCAAAAGGAATTTCAACAAGAAGGTGCTCCCATGACACTTTCTGCCAGGTGACATGGTCCTCAAAGAAAATATGAAAGTCCAAGCAGATCGAGAAAAGAAAGGCAAGTTTGAACCTACATGGCTTGGTCCCTATGTGGTTACTGCCTCCTTTGGCTTCGGAGCCTATCAATTATCTACACCAGAAGGAGAACTCTTGAATGATCCCACTAACATCATTCACCTCAAGAAGTTCTATGCTTGAAGATCCTTGGTATACCCAGCTTTTGAAAAAATACAGAAAAAAAATAGTAAAGAGAAATAAGCGTCCGAAGGTGAAAACTTGGCAATTCAAGCGCCTTGGATAGGTACCTTGGTAAAAACCTGGTAATTCAGGCACCTTGTGTGCTAAAGACTAATCCATTATCTATCACTATCCTATCCCTCATCCATCCACCCACCATCCCATAAAACACCTACTTGTTCCCTTGGTGTTCCAATCAAATATCCAAAATCTGATGGAGCTTGTCAATACCTCCTGTACAGCTTGTAAATCTTGTACCAAAACTTGTATTATACCTTGTAAATCTTGTACCATACCTTGTATATATCCAAATCTTGTCCAAAGCTTGTACCATATTCCAGCTTGTAAATAATCTTGTACCCTAGCCCGTATCCTATCACATGCACACACAGAATCCCATTTTCCTTAAGCTTTTCACAAACCATCTACCTGTCCACCTATCAACTATTATAGACATCCCATCCTTCACAAAAATTTCCATCTCACAAAAAACCAAAACATGAACAAACTTGTACATTTGTAACATATCTTGGTCTGTCAGCTTATACATCCTCTTTAGCTTAGTATCATTGTATCTATCCGGCTTTCATGTTAGTTCATCCTTGGTCAACATCTTGCACACATTGCACACCTTGGTTAGATATTCCAATGCATCCTTTAGCTAGATCTCCTATCACCAAAGTGTTATCCTTCTTAGTTCAGCTTGCCAGACACATCACTCATCCAGATCCATCAGCTTAGGTGCTCTCTGATAGATTTTTGCAGGATATAGCTTTCCTCATGTCTGATCTTGGTCCGTTAGTACCTCGTCTTACCCATCTCGTTGGCAAATAGTTCTCTTTTGGATTTTCACTTTCTTTTGATTTGGGATCTTCCCTTTTGGGTCTTGAAATATCTTTTCCAAGCAATCTCCTTGTTCCCTCCTCAAGGTTGCCATGATCTTCCATATCATGGTATGCTGCGAATGGGGCAATTAGAGTGTAAGGTCTTGATCAGGTCTTTTGCTTGTTTTCTTTTTCTGCTTGTGGGTTACCTAGTGTCATTTCCACGCTGCCTCCTCTGGGATTCATGTGTGATACTGGGGCAATCCTTGTGTGTTTGTTTTGAGTCAGTTCGTCAGTCCTCTGGACGGTTGGTGAAAAGGCCTTGATGTTCTTGGTAACCTTGGAAATTAACCAACAGTCCTATAGCAAATCTAGTGCTCAACTACATGGTGGTACTTCTCTTTGAAGTATCCCCCCGCTCAAAAAGCTTCAATGGATTCCTTTTATAGCGCTCCGCTCCTCCATCTCCCCCCCCCAATCTTGGAAAGTCTTAAGCTTGCTTTACTATTATGCCTCTGATTTCCCTTTATCATTCTCCCGTAGTGAGAGTTTGAGCTAATTCAGCCCCTTCTCTTCGCCAACCAGCGTCTCAGCTCGTCTCAATTTCTTGTACTTTTCAAGAAGTCATCGAGCCTCATTTCTCTCCTCGCCGCCTTCTTGAGGGGGCATCATCTAAGTCTAGTCTCTCCTCTTCTTATCCGAGACTGGGGCAACCTTGTTGCTAAAACATTTTCTTCGTGTCGTCTTCATTCGAACTTCTTTGAAATAGTGTTGTCTCAACACTATGTCAAAGAGGGGCAAAATGTAGACACCTAAATTTGATTACATCGCTTTAGTAATCCTATTTAGTTATCTAAAAAGGCATTATTAATTAAATTTCTATTTAATTAATCCTTTGTCATCCCCTAGTTGATTAATTTAATTAATCATCTATAGTCCTAATTGATAAATCAAATAATCTATTATTTATCAATTAAATCCTATTCTTCTATCTAATTCCAAAAATCCCCATTTATTAAATAAATCTATTTGATAAATGAAATCCTCAAATTCAAAAACCCCTAACCTATCTCTAATCCTCCATTTAGCCTAATCCACCCCATCCACCCATGCTAACCAAGCTTAGCCACTAACTCACCCACCCTCATTAATGCCATCCACTTGCACATCTCTAACATCCCTAATCTAATCCTAAACCCAAGCCTAATCCACCCCCTAATGTTGTCACATTCCTTAAACAAGTTTAAAACTTTCCTAAACCAAACCAAAGTCTTCCCTCAGAAAACCCAACCACTAAGTCATGAGTGCTCTTACAGAACATAAAGACTCTTACAAGCCCACTCATGACTCTTACACCCATCTTCCACACTCTTCCCTCTTCCACACTCATTCCTCTTAGATCCCTCTTACATACTCAACCCCACTCATCATGACTTTAACCAACCCTTAACCCTACCCTCTCACACTCATCCTCCTTGTGACAAGTGTCACCTTCCCATTGTTGCTAAACAAGCACAATCCATGTGCTCCCCTTTGAGTGCATCTTAGCCCTCCTTAAGCCTTCATCCATCCTTGCATCTAAGCCCTCCATCCCTCTACCCCTTAGCCTATAAATTGAATCCCATCCCAAGCCATTTCATCAACAATCTTTGAGCTAAAGTTACCATGCTATTTTGAGAACCAAAGCCATCAACCATAGCCTTATAATGCCAAATTGAGAGCTCACAAAGCTACCAATTTGCCATTACCCATCTGCATTGAAGCAGCTTTTGAGCATCTTGAGCATACATCCACAGCAAAAGGACACATCTACAGAATCAAGAAAGCATGGAGTGTTTTCTCTCGTGAGGTTTGCACTTCTTATTTTCTTTCTTAGTCTAAGCATATATGTGAATTTATTTTTTGGTTTGTGAATGTTTACTTTATTTGTTAATGTTCTTTGCATACTGATTTTGGTTCTACAATTACATAATTATTAGAAGACATGAGGGTTTCATCTACTATTAATAGGTTTAGATTTTATGTTTTAGCACTGGTAACATATATCATAACCTCAAGGTTAACCTGCCTAGGTTTTGTAGAGCCTGAAGTGAAGAAGTAGTTATGCATTTTGGTTGGCCCAAGATTGTAGTCGATTGTATCCATCATAGGAATTTTTTAGCCTTAGATGTATTGGTCTAGTTTTGGTTAATTTTAAAACTATTAAATTAGGATCCAACACTTCCTACCAAGTCAAGAGACTTTACCAAGTTGAAGATTCTTCTGAGCAATAAAGACCAAACTATTAAATTAGGAGCCAACACTTCCTACCAAGTCAAGAGACTTTACTAAGTTGAAGATTCTTCTAAGCAATAAAGACCAAACTGAGTGGAGCACATGTTGTCACTAAGAAAACATTTGTACAAAGAATTAATGGTAATGGTAAAGATTGAATTTTGTTAAAAGAATAAAATTGAATCTATTATTTCACCCCAAATTTTTAAATTTTTCCTATGTTTGAAAGTTTAATTAAGTAGAATGGTGTCTTCTAGCAACAAGGTGGAAAAGGGTTCAGAGATGTTGGTTCATGGAGTTGATTATAAGGCTCCCACATTCATGTTGATTCCAATAGTTATATAGGCACTTAACCATGTTATAACACAATATCGAATTCCACCAAGGGTTCTTCTTATTCATGACATTACTTTATTACAACTCAATTCAAGACTTGGGAACCTTAGAGATGAACCAAGCATAAAATGAGATATGTGTGGATGGTGTTTTGAAACCTGAGCATAATCACCTAGAGATGAAGGGTTTAACACATATTCTTCATATGTTAAGGGTTTTCCAAGGAAAATGGATTAGGTTCATTCTTGGTCAAGTTGAAAAAATACATTTATGGTTGGATCGCCCTATCTAGATTACAAAGAAGATGATCTACACGATAACTAGGTTATCAATGTTAAACAAGGAAAAGACCATGAAAAATGATGCAAAACAAGGCAAGAGAATCCCCAGAGGATATGTCCTAGCCCCTAGCAATATAACCATGTAGTGGAAATGCAATAACAAAAAATAATAATGCAAGATCTGATACCAAATTATAATAATATATTCATAAAATATAACTAATTACATGCAATGTGCCTAGGTGTAAGCCCTTCTAGGTTAGGGCCATAGATAGACACCAACTACAAAATTAGGTCTACAAGATCCCTCAACATCTAACCCAAACACTATCTTAGCTAGCCCAGATTTGTAACATAACAACAATCTGGAAGAAACCACCAAGAAAATCTAAACTTGTGCTGAGAAGCCCTCCAAGAAATCTCCTTTTTTTCCAAGCTACAATTGCTAGCTCTTCTAAAACCCATTCCATGATCCAAGTGTAAACTACCTCACATTTGGTGCTCTGTCCACACATTCACAACCCCATCATAATCTTATTGTAAACTGTGTCACATTCGGTGCTCTGTCCACAAACTTAGGAAAATTTTGATCTTCAGCTTCTCCCCACACTCACCTAAATGACTAAAATACATCCATAAGACCCCTCGTTATACCAATCTAATCCACAATTTGTCCATGAATAGAAATTATATATAAATGCATAAATTAAATGCGACAAGTCACCTTGCAACAACAATTAAATGTCTAGAAATTGATATCTAAGAAATTTTTTGATATCTCAAAGATCTCATTGAATAAAAAATTTATCTTAGAACCTAGGATATTAATTTAGTTCCATTACAAATCCTTAAATGCACAAAGGTTGATTCCTTAAGAAAAAGTCTGTATCTATTCTAAAAGTCAAGCATAGCAAACTATCATGCAGTCTGTCAGGAATTGATATTGTAAGAGAATTTTCATATCTCACAACCTATAATGAATTAGAACTTGTAATCTAACCATCAAGAATTAATACAGGTCATCTTTGATACCTAAAGTATGTAGCTTCTCATTCATTAAGGATAATTAGTTAAATGCTCTACACCATGCACCCAGAAACAATAAAACACGGTTCGAGAAAACAAGGTAAGAACTGCTCAAACTTCAACTCAATCAATCCAATCTCTATGAAATCATGAGGAAATTTTCCCCAATGTGTCTCCAACACATCTCTAACCATAAAAATCATAACTCCATCAAAATCCAATCTTAATTCTCCTACATCAGACTCCCCAAGTAAATAGAAAGGTGTGTCCCATACTTTGATGGCCAAAGAAAGATTTGCAACCAACTTCATGTTTACTGAAGGCTTCCACTTCATCAAAGTCAATAGGAAAAATTTGAAAATAAACCATCTATGCTCCATCCACTAAAATATCTGAATAAAATACATATCAACAACCTAATCAGCATGATCACACCCAAGAAAAAACTAAACATATTGCTTCACCAAGAGTCTCTACAATTGATCACAACCAGCAACAACAATATCCTCAAACATGTACTCCATGTTAGAAACATCATGTAACTCAAAAAAAAATTCAACAAAAAAATCCGTATGAATAGCAATATTTAGATCTCCACATGCCAAACTCATAACACCAACAATCTCATTACTCACAACAAGATGCTCTGCAACATACAAGTCCCCACCAACAACAACCAGAATATCCATGACCAAGTGCTATGTAATTTCCATTTTAGATCCAACTGACTGATCATGAAAACCAATGTCTATCCTAACATCAGCAAGGTTAGGAATATCTTTAGCAATAACCTCTAGCTACTTTATAGGTTTTATATTAGACTCCACAAACTAATCAACAAAACCAACCTCTTCTACCTTGACCTTGCTATACCATCTTTCTCAAACTCATCTTCTAATCAGCCAGATAACTCTCTTTTTGATCGATAGACTCCAACTCCAATAGAATACAAAATCTTTCTTTGGTTTCTCAACTCTTTTAGAAAAAGTATTGTCCACAGTAACATCCAACTAAGCTATTGTCTTATTAATCCTCCTTTCCATTATATCATGGATATTCGCAATCATTCGAGGGTCCAATCCTCTTGGAGCCATCTCCCAAGATCTTTATAAACCCTTTGCAACAAATCCTTTCCACACTCCTTGTGACAACCTCAAATTTTTTGCAAGTCAGATCACAACCTACCACCTTGCATGGACAATCAAGAACCACATCACAAGTCTAGGACCACAGATCTGCAATCCATAAAATCTCTATGATCATGCCTCAACAAGCTCAATCTTGCATGTTGACATCCATATATCCATCTAAAAGACCTCTAAAATTACAAGTTAGAACCATAATTTTCCACCTCACAACCAAGAGATCTAGGACTCTAGAAATATAATCCACCATCAGATCAAGATTAATTCAGATATGCTTCTCCAACCCATGTCCTAGTACAAACTGCCTCAAATTTGGCAATCTATCTACACACTCAGGAAGAACTATGCTCTAATACCATCTGACATAGTGCAAGGCAAGATAATCCCTAGAGGAGATGTCCTAGCCCCTGGTAATATAACTACATAGTAGAAACACAACAACACAAAACAATAATGCAAGATTTGAGACCAAATTACAATAATATATCCATAAAATATAACTAATTACATCCAATGTGCCTAGCTATAAGGCCTTTTGGGTTAGGGCCAAATACAAATCAAAATTACAAAACCAATTCTGCAAGATCCCTTAAGATCCAACCCAAACACTATCCCAGCTAGCCTAGATCTGTAACCTAACAACAATTTGGAAGAAACCACCAAGGAAATCTAAACTTGTACTTGCAAGCCCTCCAATCAATCTCTTTTTTGCTAAGCTATAGCTACTAGCTCTTCTCAAACATGATCCAATATCCACATGTAAACTACCTCACATTCAACACTCTATCCACAAATTCACAACTCCATCATAATCTTGTTGTAAACTACCTCACACTTGACACTCTATCTATAGACTCAGGAAAAATTTTCTCTTCAACTACTCCCCACACTCAAATAAATGACTAAAAGACTTCCATAAGACCCCTATTTATACCAATCTAAGCCACAAGTTGGCCTAAACAACAATTAAATGTCTAGAAACTGATATCTAAGAAATATCATGATATCTCCTAGCTCTAATTGAATTGAAACTCACACTTTGAACTGTGGGTAGAAATTTAGGTCCTCTAAAAACCCTTAAAGGCACAAAGGTTGATTTTGTAACAAAAAGTGCACATCTACTCTGAAATTAAATCACAGAAAAATATCAAGCAGTCTGGTAGAAATTGATACTGTAGGAGAATTACCATATCTACCAACCTATAATTAATTATAACTTGTGCTCTAGATTTAAGGAATTAATCTAGGTCATTGTTAATCCTTGAAGTGCACAACTTCTCATTCATTAAGAATAATTAGTTATACACTCTATATGAGGCACCTAGAAACTAGAAAAACATAGTTCCAATAGCAAGGTAAAAATTGCTCAAACTTCAACTCAATCCATCCAATCTCTATGCAATCATGAGGAAAGGTTCCCCAATGTGTCTCTAAGACATCCCTAATGATGAAAATTATAGCTCCACCAAATAACATCTTGATGCTCCTACATCAAAAATGTTAGGTGGGTTTGAACTAGGTAATGAACTCTTGCCAAATGGGATGGCAGAGGAATGAAGTTCAATAGTGTCACATATATGGAGCTGAAATTTGGAATACATGTGATAGAACACATGATATATAGTTGGAGCTATCTACATAATGTGTTATGTGAATTTTTTGACTTTGTGCTAAAGGTGTTAAAGAATAACCTATCTTTTGACCTTAGCTAGCTAATATTGAATCAGTTTAGCAAGAAAATGTGGTGCAAGAGTACTTCCAATACCTATCATTGAAAGAAAATTAGAGTGATCAATGAAAAATGGTTAGGGTAGTAATTTTATCGATAATCTAATGCTATAAATATTGTCAAAGTTGTTAGGCAAGGAGACATTAAGTGTGTTATAAACCTTATTGTCTACCTTACTCATTTTATGGGAAATTTATAGATAGAATGGGGATAAAATAGTATAGAAGATTAATTAAGGATTATTTTATGATCTAGCCCTTCCTAAGTAACTAGTTACATTCTTGGATTAAATTTTAGTATAGTTTAGAAGATATTTGACAACTTTTGCAAAAAGTTGTCAAAGTTATCAATGTTGCATAATGTAACTTTTGAATACGAACATTCACAACCATGTTTATTAGTTGGAACTATTTGGGAATGGCATAAATAAGCTTCAGAAACCTTTCTCAAAACAAGAAAGAAGAATCTAATGTAATATTTTGATCAAATCAATAAAAATCTATTCTTTTCCTATCAAAATAGCCTAAGAAATTACTTGTACATAATTGTATGTATTCACATGAAAATCTAAAGGATTGGAAAAGTTGAAGAATTTTATTATGAACTCTTTACAATTGGTTTTAGTTCTTCAATTCATTCTTGTTAGGGTAAAATTAATTTTGATTGCTTACTAGTCACCGGGAGGCCTTAACTAAGGTTTGAGAGAAAAAAAATCTTTCCTAGAGATTCCACCATGGAAAAAATACAAGCCTTAATTGAAACAAGGGGGACAGGATATAATTTAAGAATATTTTGGTCATAGGAAGCAAGGAAAGATGTTGGGAGGAATCACTAAACCCTCTGAACAAGCATCTAAATGTGACTATCTAGTTTTGGGTTTTTTGAGGCACAACTTAGCCCAGGGGTGGAATAGAACCATAGGAACTTGGACTTAGATGTTTTGGTATATCCCTAAAGTGTTCCAATAGGTTTGGTTGTATGATGTGTTGAATTTATTATACTTTCTTTGGAAAAGGGACATAATTAGCCTTATTAGGCCTAGGAGAGTTTTACAAACAACTTGAGTTGGGAGATTGGTCAAGTGTCCTTACTTGGCAGAGGTTGTTGAATAATATATTGGAGTATATGAAGGTTCTTAAGAATTTATATGGTGGATTAGCAAGAAGGTTACCTTCAAAAATCCTCATTTTCTCCTTGTAGCCTTATTCAAAGTTTTGGGTGTGTAGTTTGATTTCTTGAGCAAATATTGGGGAATTTGTGTAAGAAAACCATTGGGGAAGTGCATCTAAGGTTGAAGGAAACCTTATTTCATCCCTAAAACCTTTTCCTTATGTTTGTTTTTTATTAGACCCCAAGGAGCTATCGTAGACTTTGAATTTGATCTAGTCTAGGGAAAGTGGGTTTTGGGAATCACATAGTAGATTCCTAGGTTGTATGGTTGGTGAATAGCTTGTATACCCAAATGTAACACATATTGAATAGACATAGGGGGACTCTTCTCCAAGTGGTATTAGAGAAACATAGTAGATCTTTTGAGAAAGATAAGTTGCAATTATGTCATATGGTGAAGAAGAAAATGAAGATAAACTTTCTAACAGAATGACAAATATTGTACTACTAAGGGTGATGAAAGAGTATGATGCTGAGATGAAAAAAATGAAAAGAGGGATGGAAAAATTACAAAAACAAGTCAAAAAAGGATTCAATGGTAAATCTAAGAATGAGGAGGGAAGTCATGAGGAAACCCCTTGGTAGGAGGAAGAAGAAGATATGCCTATAGAATATAGGTTCTTTTTAAGGACTTTAAAATCTATGGAGAGAAGAAAAATGGACACTAAACTTCATCCTCTTTTCGACGATGGGAAGATGGATTGAGAAGAAGTGATGGATTAGATTGATGCACTCACTAGATTGTTTGACTATGAGAAGACACTAAAGCATCATAAGGTGAAAAATATTAAAATTCAATTCGAAGGGATATACCTTAACTTGGTGGAATTTCACTCAAGAGGAGTGGGTGAAGATGAAAAAAAAGAAGATTAGCACATGGAAGAAGATTGTGACCTTGGTAAAGAAAGCATATGCCCCTAAGGAGTATGAGATTATACTTCATAAAGAGAGGAAAATTCTGAGGAAAAAGGAGATGGATGTCTCTAGTTACACTAAGAAGTTCCACAAGCTCACTATGAATTGATGGAACTAAAATGTGTAAAACTTGCTAGGTATATGCAATGGTTGATGATGAATATACAAGATGAACTAGGTTTGTGTTCTCCTAAAACAATCTATAAATATTTTCAATTTTCATTGAAGGTGGTAGATAATCTTATAAGGAAACAAGCGAAAGGAGGGAAAGGAAGAAGCAAGAAAGATTTTGGAAATAAAGTAAGAGGAACAAGGTGGTAGAGGACAAACTCCTATAGACTATGAGGAGACAGCTCAGGACAATTCCTTTAGTGAGAACAATGCTAGAGGATACTTAAGGGGGTGATTTCGAGGGAGGACGTCACAACCTCCAAGATGTTGTAGATGTAACCAACTAGGGCACTTGGCATCTAAGTGTCCTTAAAAGGAAAAGAATTAGACTGATAGGAGAGCAAACCTTGTTAGGGAAGAGGATACTAAAAAAGAGGAAGTGCAAGGATCTTATGTAGCACCTAAGAATGGAGAATCCTTTATGATGAGGAGGACATTGTTGAATGCACCAAGAACCCATGGACCACCTCAAAGGAAATTTTTTTTCATAACCACATACAAGTGTGGAGACAAAGTTTGAAGGATGCTAACTAAAAATGGATCTACTAGTAATTTAGCATTTGAGGAAGCTATAATGAAGGTAATATTATGGAGGGTAGCACATCCAAACCATTATATGGTGTCTTGTCTCACAAAGAAGCAACATACCATCATAGAGGAGCAATCTTGGGTAGAATTCAAGATTGGAAAGTACAAGGACAAAGTTCTATATGATATTGTACCAATGGATGCATGTCATTCACTATAAGGAAGACCATAGAAATATAATGTGAAGGAACACTAAGATGGAAAATTGAATACATATAACATCAATTGTAGAGGTGAAAAGGTAACTATCTTAACCTTACTAGATTTTGCAGAAGAGAAAAATCATGCAAAATTTTTGTTTTTAGACGAAAAAGAATTTCTAAAAGTTTTGAAGTAGGAAAAGGCTCCATGCTATGCCCTAGTCATTTTTTCTAAGGATGATAGAGCTAAGAAGGTTGTGAAGGAAGTGAAACCCTTGAGATATGTAGGTCCTAAGGATGTTGCAGTCTTATTGGACTAGTATAAAGACATTTTCACCAAATAATTGCCAAGTGAGTTGCCCACAACTAGAGATATAAGCTATAGCATAGATCTGATCCTAGGAGACAAATTACCTATTAAAGAAGCATATAAAATAAACCCACAAAAAAATCATAATATGACAAGGAAAATAAAAGAACTCTTAGATAAAGGATTGATCTCAAAAATCCTTTGTTCTTGTGTAGTACCTGCCCTGGTGGCACTAAGAAAGAAGGCACATGGAGATTGTGGATTGATTCTAGGGAACTAAATAGAATCATTGCTAGGTATATGTTCCCTATTCCTAGGATACAAGGCCTATTGGACCAACTAGGGGGAGCAAGGCACTATTCCATGATGGATTTAAAAAGTGGCTATCATCCAATAAGGATTAGGGATGGTGATGAGTGGAAAAATTGACTTAAAACAAATGAGGCCTTGTATGAATGGAGGGTATTGCATATTGGCTTGTCAAATGCCACAAGAACATTCATAAGACTCTTAGTTTTTAGTAGGAGTAAGGAGGAACATTCAGAACATCTTAACTTAGTGTTGAAGAGATTGCATGAAGAAAAGATTTTTATAAACTTGGACAAGTGTGTTTTCATGTAGATAGAACTTGTCTATTTGGGATTTGTAATCTATGAAGGTAACACAAAAATATATCTTGAGAAGGTGGAACCCATCTTAAGTTGGCATTCTCCTAAGACCATGAACTCAAGAGATTTCATGGGCTTTCTTCTTTCTATAGAAGGCTCATCAATAGCTTTGGTCAATTGGGTGATCCTATCCTTCAGACCATCAAGGGAGGGAGGAATTGTAAATTTGTGTAGAACAAGGATGCAGAGGAAGCCTTCCAAATGTTGGAGAATAAGGTAGTGGAGAAACCTATCCTACTATTCAATGATTTTCAAATAAAATTTACTATTGAATGTGATGCTTCTAACTTGGCTATAGGGGTTGTCTTGAGTCAAGAAGGAAGGAAAATACAATTTTTTAATGAGAATTTAAATGAAGCTGAGAGGAAATAATCCTCTTATGACTTGGAATAATTGCTTTAGTCTAGTCACTAAAGCAATGGAGGCACTGCCTCCTTCCAAAAGAGTTTTTTGTTTTCACAGACAACCAAGCCTTAGGAGAAACTAAGCCACAAACACATGAAATGGGTAGAATCAATTCAAGTCTACACCTTTCCAATAAAACACATGATGGGAGTTGACAATAAAGTGGTAGATGCACTAAGTAGGAGGAACTTAGTTGTGCAAGAATTTCAACTCCAAAGTGTAGGAATGAATTCATTGAAACACATACATATAAAGATGATAATGATTTCAAGGACATTTATTGTTAGAAATGCTTTAGGGTAACTGAGGGAGGTGGGGGGGTGGTGGTGGGGTGAATCAGTTATTCAAGATCCAAATGTCCTATTCAAACTTTTTCACTAAGTGTTGTGAGCCCATTCATTCATCCAAGCATTAACTTTCCTAATTAGCAAGTTACTATAAATCAACATGCAAGCACAACACATAAAAGATCAACGCATAACACAATGATTTATGTGGAAACCCAATTTGGGAAAAACCACTAGTAACATGCTATTCAAGTCTCACTCTTTTGAAGTGATGCCCTATTAAAGGCTTACACCACAACATTAAATGTGACCTGGTTAAAAGATTTAATCACCCTTTTAGAAGTGGGCTTAGTTAGAGGACTTTAGAACATTCACTTGGAATGCCACCCTGTTAAAGGATTTACAAATGGATATTAGGAAAACCTAAGTCCATAGGATTTCAATATCTAATACAATTGCTAGAGAGTATTAGAAAGTCTTTGACCTGATTACAACATATAACTTAACTTGCAGATCTCAGATCACTCTTTAGCTCATACCATTGCCTAGGTTTTAGTCTCTGTAACTCTTGATAGCTTTCCCTCCTTTCAATCTTAGTTTCCTTGAGTCTCTATGTTCAATGTACTAGTGTAATCATCTGTTCTTGACTACTTGTTGATGTAGACCCTCTATACTCTTCCTTCTCCTAGATGCCTTCTCCTTGACACCCTTCTAAGCACTTCACAATTTGGCACTTTAGCAGCATTAGCATCAACAACATTTGCTTCTTGGTATATGACTCCTTAAATAGAAGTCTGAAACTCCTTTTCCTACTCAATTCTTCCATCTTTTAATTTCAATTCATATGGATTATGTAGGATTCATTTTATCTAACCCATATTTTGTTTCCTCTAGAAACTTCTTTAATAATCCTTTGAATTAGCCCAAAAATAGTTTACATAGAATTTTGTACCGCCAGCTCATCATCCTTATCTTCCAACTTGTTCACAAAATTCAAGGGAACAACTATGTCAGCTTAGATTTAGTGATTCTTTGTCATTTAAAATAATGCAGCAACTCAACATTATTGAAATACTGATACTCAGCACATACTATGTTACTCAACATTGATTACATTTTTACTAGTGCTCGACACCTGAAGTTCACTCGGCACCAAGTAAGATTTTTTGATGCTCGACACCTATTACTTTTCTCAGGACTTGAGCTTCACTCAACACACACTACATTTTTCTTTTACTTGGCTCAAACTGAGAAATTTATCAGCTTCAATTAGCTTACTTGGCACCCACTGATGAACTTTGTTTAAGCTTTGTAGTCAACCTTATTACAACTTATACTTCTTATGTTTCTAAGTGTAACCAACCTCTATATCTTTGAGTATGTTATCAATACATCATTTAACCATTGTGTTAACTGATCTTTGCACTTCATTACAAAATCATAACTCAACCTTTCCCTTCAATGCTCTTGTTACGTCTTGTTGATCAAATCCTCTTCATCAATCAACTAAGTGATAGTGCTTGGATCTTATAAGAAAATTTCATTCTTACAAATAGAAGGTTTGACATTAATGACAAAACAATGATTGAAAAAAAATTGTTAACAATAGTCTCCCTCTTTGATCTTGAACATTCTTTTCACAATAATCTTTTCAATTAGATTTTCAACAATCTCCCTCTTTGGCATTGATGGCAAACCAAACTTATCAACCATCAGTCTAAACTATTCCATCAAATATAAACTAGGTTAGAATAGTAAGTCATATGCCAAAAAGTAATTTTGTTACCATTAATTCTCACATCTCCCTCTTAGCTATTGTATCATTTTCTTTCCTTTTTGCCCTTCTTATATTTTCTCCTTTTGTATGCATTGCTCTACTTTTTCTATTCTCCATTATGATCAGCTTCTTCATCTATCTATTTCTCCCTCTATCTTCATTTAATCAGTTTCTACTCTTTCTCCCTCATGTTGTTGATCAGTTTCTCAATACTTCTCCCTCTTTGACAAAAATGCCAAAGACATACTATTTCGGCATCTTATCATGCAAGTGTAGCATTTGTGAACTCTTTCAATTTTTCCCTCTGTCACCTTACTTGTGACTAATTTGGGACCACAACACTTCAATTACTTTAGGCATGAATCCTAAAGTTGGTATCCTCTGCATCAATGTGTAAAATCTTTAACAATCATCTTATTTGATGCAAGGGAGTCTTGCCTTTTCTTAATTACCCTTGGCTAGGGGTATCACCCCTAACTTACCTCTAAGATACTCAAAAGCATCTTTAGGTAGTGCTTTCATGAAGATGTTAGCAATTTTCTCCTTTGTGCTTACATGTTCTATCTTCACTTCTTTGTCTTCCACCAACTCTATTACATAGTGATGCTTGATTGCAATGTTCTTTGTTTTAGCATGCATTATAAGGTTCTTTGATATGTTGATAGCACTTGTATTATCATAATAAAGTATTTCTGTATCATTTACCTCTTCCTTCATACCTTGCTGCAAATGTTTGATCCATACAATATTGGTGCAATTGATAGTAGCTACAACATATTCAGCTTCTGTTGGTACACCTTTTCTTTTTGTTGGTCCATGTAATGAATCTTATTCCAAATAAAAGTGCTCATACACTGGTGCTTTTTCTGTCATCAATATTACCTCCCCAATCTGCATCAATGTAGGCTCTCAGTTAAAAATTTTCACTTCTCTTGTAATACAAACCAAAGTCATCAGTTCTTTTCAGATTCCTTAGTATTCTTTTTACTACCATTAGGTGATTTTCTTTTGGATTTGCAAAAAATCTTGCCACTATTCCAATAGCTAATGCAATGTCTAGTCTACTATGTACAATATATTGCAACTTTTCAATTATTGATCTATACAATGTCTAATTCACTTCAGTTGATTCATCATTCTTAGATAGCTTATGTCATGTTGTCATTGGTGTGCTAACTAGTTTTGATTCTTCTAATCCAAATGTCTTGAGTGTCTCCTTGATGTATTTGGAATGAGTCACAAATATGCCATTCTTCAATTGATGTACTTATAATCCAACAAAGAATTTGATTTCTCCAAACATTGACATCTCAAACCCATGTTTCATTTGATAAACAAAATCTTTGCATAGAACATCTTTTCCTCCAAATATTATATCATGAACAAATATTTTAGATATCAAAATATCTTTACCTTTTTATACCTTGATATACCAGTTTTTGTTGTCATCTATTCTCTCAAATCCTATCTTTACAAGATATTTGTGTAGTCTCTCATATCATTCTCTAGGTGCTTGCTTCAAACAATAAAGTTCTTTGTGTAGTTTGTAGACCATATCCTTGTTTTTTTCATCAACAAATCCCTCTAGTTGCTCTATGTAGGCTTCCTCTTCTAGTATACCATTTAGAAAAATAGACTTCACATCCATCTGGTAGACTTTGAAACCTTTGTATGTAGCATATGCAAGTAGTATTCTTACTCCTTCCATTCTTTCAATAGGGGGAAATATTTCTCCATAATATAGTTCTTCTTCTTGTGCATAGCCTTTGCAAACTAATCTAGCTTTGTTTCTTGTTATCTTACTATTCTCATCAAGTTTTTTCCTAAACACCCATTTGGTACCAAACACATTCTTGTCAACTGGTCTAGGAACTAGGGTCAAGGTTTTGTTCTTCTCAATCTAATCTATCATTTCTTCCATATCTTTATACCAGTCATCATCTTGTAGTGCATCCTTCACTATTTTAGGCCCAACCTTGCTTAGTAGACATGATTTATTCCTTATTCTATTCCTTGTCATTGGTCTTGCATCCTTGTTACCAATGATTTGATCTATAGGGTGATGTCTTCTCACATACTTGGCTAATCTAGGTTCTGTCCTTCCTTCCATGTTTGAACCTTTAGCTTTAGAGTCATTTTTTTCTTTTTCATCTAGTACTTCATCATTTCTTTCATGTATACTATTTTCAAAATCAGAATGTGCATTTCCTACATTCTATAGCTCAGCTTCTAAATGTAGGTTGACATTCACTGTTGTGACTCAGCTGATACTAAAGTTTGTTGTTGATTTCCAACTTGATTTGCAACATTGTCTTCAAAAGTTATTCCTTCATAGAAGTGTAAAAAAGATCTATAATCCTCTAATTTCTTAGTTCCATCAACATGAATTTTTGGATGCTCATCCAAATTTACGTTTGCACTCTCCACAATCTTGTTAGTGTTAGTATTCAAACACTTATATGCTTTCCTTCTAGTGGAGTATCCAAGGAATATTCCTTTATCACTTTTTGCATCAAACTTGCCATTTCTAGTATCTTTAAGAATATAACATTTACAAAAAAAGACTTTGAATTTTTTTACATTAGGTGAGTGACCATACCATAGTTCAAAAGGTGTTGCATTTGTACCTTTCTTGACTTGGACTCTAATCAATGTGTAGACTGTAGTGCTTATAGCTTCTCTCCAATACTTTAGAGCAACATTTTTCTCCATCATCAAAGTTCTTGCACAGTCTATCATTGATCTATTCCTTCTTTTAGCAATGTCATGCTAAGGTGGAGTCATTGGTGCTAATGTTTTCCTTTTAATACCTTTATCATTACATAATACTTCAAATTCTTTTGATGTAAACTCACCTCCTTTGTCTGATCTTAGGCACTTTAGACTCTTACCTATTTCTTTCTCAACTCTGGTCAAATACCACTTGAACATTTGAAATGCATTAGATTTTTTCTTAAAGAACATAAGAGTCATCATCTTGGAATAGTCATCTACAAATAGCATTATGTATCTATCTCCTAGGTAGCTTTGCGCTTCGATTGGACCACATAAGTCTATATGGACTAACTCTAGTACTTCTTTAGAAGTGTATGCTTTTCTTTTAAAACTAGACTTAGTCATCTTCCCTAGTTGACATTGTTTGCACATTGTATTTTTAGGTTTCTTCAATTTGGGAAAACCTCTAACTTCTTCTTGTTGATGCTAATCAGATTGTCAAAGTTCACATGACATAATCTTTTATGCGATAACCACACATCATCAAGTCTAACAACAAGACAAGTTACATCTTTCATATCTAGCTAAAATAGATTACTCCTAGTTTGCTCTCCTTTTCTTATCAGATTTCCATCAGTGTCATAGATCTTGGAAGTTTTGTTTCCAAATTCTACTTTAAAACCTAGATTGCATAACTATGATACACTCAACAAGTTGTAGTTCAATCCTTCAACATAGTATGCATTATCACATGAAATTTTCTCTGTAAGTTTAATAGAGCCTTTTCCTTTGATTTGACTAGGAACATCATTACCAAATCTAACACTATTTCCATCATATTGAGTAAAGGTAATGAACTTACTTTTATCTCCTACCATGTGACGTGAGTATCCGCTATCTATGATCCACTTTTCATTCTTGTTCACACAGGTAACCAATGCTATTGGTTCATCTTCATCTTTATCTAATTCATCATTCATGGCCACATAGACTACTTCATCATCATTCGCATCATAATCTTCTTCAATAATGTAGCATTTTTTTCCTTTTTCCTTATAGTCTTTGCTATCATCTTCTCTCTTGTTTTTCTACTTGTTTCCTTCTTTCTAATTCTTCTTCCATGTACATCTTGTAGCAATATGACCTACTTCATTGCAATTAAAACAATTGATAGGGAGCTTACCTTCGAATTTTTATTTTTCCCTATTAAATTTCCTAGCTAGTAGTGCTTCTAACTATTCCACATCTTCCTCATCTATGCTACTATCACTAGATGCATGTTTTCCTTCTCTTCTTGTTTGATGTCTCCTCCTCAGTGTCTTTTATTGTCAACTTGGCCCTAAAAATAGATTCAAGGTTTTTAGGTCTATAGTTGTCAAAATTGGGTAACTCAAATGTAGTAAGTCTTCCCACTATTCCTTCAAAGGTTAGTGTGTTTCCTTGTACACACCTTAGCTCTTAGATGGCTGAAACTCTAATAACATAGATAGGGAGCAGAGTTCTCAAGTATTTTCTATTAACAATTTCTTCTTTCAATAGACCACCTAGACTTCTTATTGCACATACCACTTCTTTCATTCTAGTGGCCTATTGAGTAGTATTCTCACCTTCCTCTATTTTCATGTCATCAAACTTTCCTCTTAGGATTTCTCTCTTAGCTCTTTGGACATTTTGATCTCCTCCATAGATATCTATTAGGTATTTCAACATCCTAAATGTAGTATCACAATCTTTGATTTCATTATATTCTACAGAGCTAAGTGCAAAGGCAATCTCTAGCATTGCTTGATTGTGCTCCTTCCCTTTGCTCAAATCATCTGTAGTAAGAGGTCTAGCCAGATTTATATGTTCTGTTCCAATTAAGGTTTGTGCATATTCACCTATTGATACAAGGGGAAATTTCATTAGACTCTACCATGTTGCAAAGTTGTCTTTTTTGAGCTTGGGAAATTCTCTCTTAGACATCTTGATCTTCCTGCTTCTAGTACCTTGAAGCCAAATCAACAAACAACTCTGATATCAATTGTTAGAAATAGTTTAGAATAACTGAGGGAGGGAGGGTGAATTAGTTATTCAAGGTCAAAATGTCCTATTCAAACTTTTTCACTAAGTGTTGTGAGCCCATTCATTCATCCAAGCATTAACTTTCCTAATTAGCAAGTTACTATAAATCAACATGCAAGCATAGCACATAAAAGATCAACACATAACATAGTGATTTACATGGAAACCCAATTTGGGAAAAACCACTAGTAATATGCCACTTAATTCTCACTCTTTTGAAGTGATACCCTATGAAAGGCCTACCCTATTAAAGTGTTACAACACACTATTAAATGTGACCTAGTTAAAGGATTTAATCACCCTGTTAGAAGTGGGCCTGGTTAGATGACTTTAGATCATTCACTTGGAATGCCACCCTATTAAAAGACTTTAAAATGGATACTAGGCCAACCTAAGTCCATAAGATTTCCATATCTAATACAATTTCTAGAGATTATTAGAAAGTCATTGGCCTTATTACAACATACAACTTAACTTACAAATCTCAGATCACTCTTTAGCTCATACCATTACCTGCCTTTCAATATTTAACTTTTGACAGATTGAGTCTCCATGCTCAATGTACCAGTGCAATCATATCTTCTTGACCACTTGCTGAAGCACAGCCTCTATGCTCTTCCCTCTCCTAGATAACTTCTCCTTGACATCCTTCTAACCACTTCACAATTTGGCACTTGAGTAGTAGCAACATCAGCAGCATTTGCTTCTTGTTCTGTGACTCCTTAAATAGTAGTCTAGAACTCCATTTCCCACTAGATTCTTCCATCCTTTGATTTCAATACATATGGATTAGGTAGGATTCATTGTATCTAACCTATATTTTTTTTCCTCTAGAAACTTCTTGAATAATCCTTTGAATTCACCAAAAAGTGGTTCACATAGAATTATGTGCCACTAGGTCATCATCCTTATCTTCCAACTATTCACAAAATTCAAGGTAACAACTATTTTGGCTAAAATTAGAAATTATTCATCATTTAAAATAATGTAGTAGCTTGACACTACTGAAATAATGATGCTCAACACATACTATGTTACTTGGCATCAACTACATTTTTACTGATGCTCATCACCTATTACTTTTCTCTGCACTTGAACTTCACTTAGCACACACTAGATTTTTCTTTTGCTCAACTCCAACTGAGAATTTTCTTGGCTTCAACTAGCTTAGATGACACCCACTGATGAACTTAGTTTAAGCTTTTTAGTCAACCTATTAAAACTTATACTTCTAATGTTTCTAATTATGACCAACCTCTATATCTTTAAGTATGTTGTCAATACATCATTTAACCATTTTCTTAACTGATCTTTGCACTTCATTACAACATCATAACTCAACCTTTTCCTAAGGTGCTCTTGCTATATCTTATTGATCAAATCTTCTTCATCAATAAAGTAAGTGATAGTGCTTGGATCTTATAAGCAAATGTCATTCCTACAAATATCAGATTTGACATCAATGAAAAATAATGATTGAAAACATTCTATTTACAACAATCTCCCTCTTTTATCTTCACTAGTCTTCTCAAAATGATATTTTGAATCAGATTTCCAACACTTATAAGGTGTCCTCTAACTTTGCTAGAACATATCACACTAAATATGCTAACTACTTGATTCAAAATGGGATACTATTCAATGGGCATCAATATTGCATTCCACAATGTTCAATGAGGGAGAAAATCATTAGAGAAGAGAGTACAAGAAACATGGGAGGACATTTTGCATTGGAAAAGACCTTGAAGCAAGTGAGAAGGTTCTACTATTGGCCAAAAAATTAGACTAGAGTAAGGAAGATTGTGGAAATATGTACAATCTGTCAAAGGGGCAAGGGTGCATCTACTAATGTAAGACTATACCAACCTTTTACTATTCCTACAAAGCCTTGGGAGAGTTGTAGCATGGACTTTTTGATAGGATTTCCTAGATCACAGAACGGAAATGATAACATATATGTTGTAGTTGACAAATTTAGTAAAATGGCCACTTCATCCCTTGTAAAAGCACCAATGATGCATCAACAATTGCAAGTTTAATTTTCAAGGAGATTGTTAGGATTCGTGGTTTACCTTATATGATACTATTAGACATACATGTGAAGTTTATTGGTCACTTTTGGAGGATCTTGTGGAGGAAATTAGGAATTAATATGAGTTTTAGCTCCGCCTACCATCCACAAAGAGATGGGCACACAAAATTGGTCAACAAGTTTCTTGAAACCTACTTCGATGCTTAACAAACTAGTATGGAGACAAGTGGGAGTAGTCCTACCACAAAGAGAGATTAAATTTAATCAATAAATCAATAGGAGCATAGGGAAGAGCCTTTCCAAATAGTATATGGGTAGAATCCAAGAGGTATCCTAGAAATTTAGAAGCTATCTTCCAACTGTCCAATCAATGTTCATGGAGAAGAGTTTGTAGAAAGCATGAAGGAGATCTAGGACTTGGTAAAGTTGGAACTTGAGAATAGTACAAGAAGGTATAAGTAGGCTAAATAAAAACACAAGAGTGATTTTTAGTTGTAGGTTGGAGACATGGTCTAGGCATACATGAAGAAGGAGAGGTTACCAAAGGCAAAACATACCAAACTACTTATTGAAGAAGTGAGGAATGAATGCTTATAAGATAGAGTTTCACTCACACCTTGGTATCTCTCTCATATTTAATATTTGTAATCTAACCCTATATAAAGGTGATGTGAGTGTTGATTTAGACATATAGATAGAAGAAATGGAAGAAGTTGTTGTAGGCTTACCAATCCATGAGCCAAGAAAACTTGATTGAATCTTGGACACCAAGGTCATCAAATAAACTAGGAAGAATGCATACAAGAAGTATTTTTTTCAATGGTAGGGATGTCTTGAGGAACAATCTATTTGGATGGATGAACAAGAGATCTAGAAACATTGCCTAAGTTTGCAAGAGCTTATCTCAAGAGGAATTTAGATCAATGCACCTAAGGAGTATGGTGTAGGAGTACTTCCAATACCAACCATTGTAAGCCTGTCAAAAGAATCAAAGACAAAGGATTGGGGTAGTAATATCTCCCACTTATTGTATACATTTCATAGGGTAAATCTATAGCCACATAAATGAGCAATGGAACAATCCCTCCTATCACATCCACCATCATAGATCAAAGTAAGCCATGTGCTCCATCTTAGTACCCACAACAAAATCAAAGTATCCAACATCTCAAACATGAATGATCTCACCTCCTATTAGGCTACTACCACTAGACATAAATAGAAGCCATCCAAAGAGAAAGTCACCCCACCTATTACACTAGGAGATCATAAAATCCTATACCAATTGAAATTCTAGTCACAAAAACTTGATCCAAAGGTAATCACATGTATGTGTAGTTGTCAAAATATCCATACCTGAAATAGCACCCAAAAAAAGTGCCAAACCCATCCAACTATTGATACCTCAAAAGGTATACCAAGTGAATCTCACATCATCAACTTATCAAATCTATAACTTGCAATACCAAGCCTCAAGAGCAATACCTACCACGTATATATCAAGAAGCTCCCACTACAAAAGATAATGTCAAATCTATAACCAATCCATTCACAACACATAAACTAATAACCTACAAGAATAAATCTCATAAAAAATCTCCCAACTCTCCCAAGTTCTCTGTAGCCAATAGAGGAAAGAGATAAAAGAATAACCATGTCATCTCCTCACATGACATACGTGAGTACAAAATAGTGATCACAATCTCTAACCAATCTAAAATCCTATGTAAAGAAAACCAAACATCCATGAAGATAAGCAAGACCAAAGAGAAACCATGTAAATCATAACCTGTATCATGTCCTTCTACACACACCTCTAGATGTAAACTATGCAAGTATGATCTCCTCCATAAAATTTCAAACAAGAAGCCTTAACAACACCCAAACCATACCATATAACTAGTTATGGATGTAAGCCTCTCACAAGAAGATCAAACTCATAAATTATTCCTAATACAATGAATATGCCCACTATAAAACCATCTCCCAAACTCAATGAGCATAACAACATATGCAAATAGAGATAACCAATGCTAATCCATCTCTCAAATGAACCCTCCATAAATAACTCATGTACTATTGCGCATGATCCATATCTATGAAAGACAAGCATAAACATAATTTACCTGAGAGGAACAATGGGCTATACCACTCAAGTAATAAACCACCAAGTAGACCAATAGTGGGGAATGAGAATGCTCATCAAGATATCCAAGTCTCCAACAAAGACTCATCTAAGAAAAATATCCTCTCAAGTCCATATCAAATGAATGCCCCTTAGACTTCATGCTAAAACTAAATAATTATTCCAACAAATAATTCCATAATCCAAAAGAAATCAACATCACTACCATCTCTAAGTATCCGTGAGTACTCGTAACCAATCAATCCATGCCAAATCCAAATTCAACATAAAAATATCATGAAATATCCAACTTATGATCAATGTACTCAATACCAAGAAACTAAACCAAGATCATTGTTAAAGTTCCAACCATGGCCTCAAGAACATAAACATGACAACGCGATCATACCATCTCAACCAAAGAGATAGCATGCTCCATATGAACATACCATAACATGTCAAAACTTTAAAAACATATCAAGAGTCCATGACATAAAAAATGAAACCATCCTAACACCAAGGATAACATGTCAAATGAAAGCATAAACCACACCTTTACCAAGAACCCCATTAGTCCTCAAAATGCAACCATCTCCACACACCATGAAGAAAAAACATCTCCATATACCATAAAGAATCATCTCTGCACACTATAAAGATAACCAAAAACCCAATGAGTCCTCAAGATCTAACCATCTCCACACACCATGAAGATAATCAAGTGCACCATGCAAATGTTAAAGATGCTTCTAGAGCAATAGGATCTAAGACAAACCATCAACATCTGCAAACACTCAATAAATATATCAATGCTAATAACTATAACTCAACTATGGTATGAAGTCACCTATGGTAGTATAAACTCCATCTGCTACATGAAGATCCTCCAGATCTAAACACATACAACCAAAGTGTGAGTGCCAAATGAAACCAAGATCGCCAAACCAAGAAGATACAAACCAAACCAAGAACTAATCATGCACTATCACCCTATCACTACCACAAGCTCCCAATAAACTATCTATCAAAGTTATCCATAACATCATGATGAAAAAACTATCCTTTGTATATCCAATCGTGTCATGGAAAAATCTATGAGACCATGATAACATCCATGAACTAAGAAACTAACTCTCAATGTGTCCAACCTATTAGAATAAAATAGTCAACCATAATCCAACACCATGACTATACTTAAGAAATAATAACTCATCCCTTCTACATGAAGAAAAATTAGTAAATCATGTCAAATCCAAGCCACCAATCTAAATATGCATTAATAATGAAAGATCAATAAGAAAAGACAAGCCATAACCACACCATAAATACAATGTGTAAGTATATACCACTTACAACACTGCACAACTTATAGACCAAACAAGTCATCATACATATACAAACCAATCAAAAATATGAACTGGGTATATAATGACATCAAATCATAAATCTCCAAATCTTCAATGTCATAAAATCACAATGCTACCATATTCAGTATATATCATAAACTATTTAGATTAATATATCACCAAATAGATCATGTCAAACTTTTGCCAAATATGAACCACTATGTAGTGCTTTCCAAGAGCTTTTTGTTGACTACTCAAAGTCTAAAATTTGACTCTATATGCACATGTTATGCCATAATTTGTGCTCAAAATAAAAAACATCTAACATTGGGGCTCTTAAGACTTGATAAAATCTCAAAATCACTAAAACAACCCTACACTAAGTAGTGGTGCTCTAAATTATGTTTCCAATGCCTGTAAGAAGTCTAAAATACGATATTTTGAGAGAAAGTTATGGTTGTTTTACTAAAGAAATATTTTTATCATTTTCAATAGGATATATTATTATTATTTTTTGATGAAAATTATGATGAGATTAAATTTGATGGCAATCATAGGATGAAACTAAAAAAAACTTTCATTTCCTCTAAACATGGCCAAACTAGGGCATATTATATATCAAAATTTATGGAAACATCAATGTAGTTCCAATGTTTAGGTTTTTTTTTGCCTAGGAGGTCATTTCAACAAGCTACCTCCTGAAACCCTCATTTAAATGAAACATCTAAAAAAACACTTTTGTCCAACAATTTTACATGCCCAAAATCTACCAATATCTTATCATAATAGAAAACCCAAAGCTCTCAAATCTATAATAAAAGAATCATATATCTTGTCCTTTCTTTTATACCCTTATACATTCCCATGGATTCAATCTAGTGTTACAATATCAAAATGATAGCTCTAATAACACTTGTAACGAAACTTGCAAAAAAGAATATAAAACCATTTCCACATAACCCATAATAAATCTGAAATAAATATATAATTGAAATCCACATGTAACAAAATAGACAACATACCCACAAAATGTGACACAAGATATACCTTGGAAAACCCTCATTTAGGGAAAAAATCGTAGCCTCCAAAAGCATCCATCACCATGCATTATTCAACAAAACACCATTGCAATACAATAATTGAAACCTTCAAAACCATATCCATAACCAAGAAATCCATGTCAACAGGCATGAATCCAGACATCCTATGCCATGCTTCTAAACCTTACAAATGCTCCCTTGTCTAACCTATCAAGCCTTGTCTTGCTCCACTCTTGCCTCTTTGCCTTTTGTCTTTTCAAACAACAACTACCTTTGTAGCTGCTTGTATAGTAGCAAGTCTCACAAAACCACTAAGTGGTATTACATAAACTATGTGCTATCAAACCCATTGACCCCACATTTAATATTTAAAATTTAATTCTTTTCCCTAAAATTAAATAATTACATGAAATACTATCATAATGTTACAATACAACTGAAGTATGTCCCATAGGAATCTTTACATGTTGCATGTTCATCTAGGTGCAACATTACATAATAAAAATAAAATAGTATAATATAACAAAGTTATACAATGTGTGCAACACCCATTATCTCAACAATGGAACCAAGCTAGAAGCTAAGTTAAAGAAATGTGTATTTGTTGGATATGGCATTGATCAATTTGGTTATAGGCTTTCATATTTTGAAAGTCATAAAATTGTAAGAAGTAGTGATATCATATTCAATAAAAAAGTGTTGTACAAAGATTTTTTGGAGCAACATGAGAAGAAATAAGATGATTATATAGTGTTGGACAAGACTCTAAAAGATGGTATTCTGGAAATTCATCGTGATGTGCAATGACTGCAACAATAAATACCACACACACTAGTGAATGTTAGACAATAAATAAGGATAAGTGGACCTCCAAAAATATTGTCTCCTTTATACTCTATTTTACTAAAAGATTCTTGTGAACCTAAATGTTATGAGGAAGTTGTGTAGGTGGATAGTATGCAATGAAAGACAAAATGGTCTCTTTGCTGAAAAATAAGACTTAGGATTTATGCAAGTTGCCTGCAAGTAAAAGGGATTTTCAAAATAAGAAAGTTTATAGGTTGAAAGAAGAGGATGGAGGTAAGAAATGATTTAAAGCCAAGTTAGCTGTAAAAGGATTTACACAGAAAAAAGGCATTGATTTTGATGAGATATTCTCTGTTGTTGTTAAGATGACTTCTATTTGCACTATTTCATGTATTATGGCTACTGAAGATTTGTGTTTGGAGTTTCTTGATGTTAAAAAAACCTTCCTTCATGGTGATTTGGGTGAAGAGATATATATGTCTCAGCCATAGGGATTTGAGGGAAAAGGTAAGGAGAACTTATTGTGTAGATTGAAAGAAAATTTTATATGGGTTGTAGCAAGCACCTCAGCAATGGTATCTAAAATTTGATAGTTTTATGCATGAGCATGGATATAGTGGGTGTCATTCATATCATTATGTTTACTTTAAGAGGTTGGATGATGAGAATTTTATTATTTTATATTTATATGTTGATGATATGCTTGTAGTTGGGTCTAACATGGATCATATTAAGGGGCTAAAGTGGTAGTTAGCACATGCATTTGATATGAAGGATTTGGGTGTAGCAAAAAAAATCTTTGGTATGATTATTTATAGAGATATGAAGAAAATGAAACTAACATTTTCCAAGATTGATTATATTGCAAATATGTTGCAATGTTTCTCTATGGGGAATGCTATAGTTGTTAGCACACCTTTTCTTGGTGATTTGAAGTTGACTAAGGAGATGTGTCCCAAGACACAAGAAGAGGAGGGTAAGGTGTCCAAGGTACCTTATGCTTCAGTTGTAAGAAGCTTGATATATGTTATGGTATGGGATAAAAGTACAAAGTTGTGTTACCTTTTAGGGCGACTTATTAGAACAAATGAATTTGAGTATTTCTAAGAATCATTTTTTTCCAAACATTTGACCTAGATATATTTATTCTAACTTATATGTTGTGTCACGCTTTTCTAATTGGAAATGTCTCTTAAATCCATGTTTTATACTAGTTTGTATCCAATTACTAAACAAATAAAATTATTTCAGAAAAGTGGTATTTCAATAAATCTCACTTTTTTTATGATATTTTCTTAAAACATATAAACACTATTTTATAGAGTTCAGTGTCAAGAATATTCTTTTATAGAGATTATAGTGCTTTAATTAGGTATAGTATATTGTAATTAAAAAATTTTACAAGCACATATTTTAACACTCAAAAAGATGTCAGTTTTGAGAAAGAAACAAATATTAATTCATATAAAAGAATAAAAATTTATATGACATTCTAGAGGAGAGAGTCCTCTTTTAAAATGTATGAATTTCATCTTGTTTACAATAGATTTTTTTTCAAAAAATGTGGTGGGAGATTAAAACTATTAATTTCAAGTCAGTTGAAACTCGAATCATTATAAAAGAGAAAATATAGGTCTAAAGCCAAATTTTATTTTTGATCATTCTAGATATATATGTTATCTATAACATAGTCTGATATCAAAGGAAAATAAGTTTGTTTCCATATAGTTTTGTCATGGGAACTAGACCCCTAATTTTTATTGTTTTTCAACACTTAAAAATTATCTATAAAAATTAGGAGATTATATAAATTCTTATTCCAAAAAATTATTATAAATTATAATCCTAAACTTCATCCATTTCTACATATTTCATTAGTTTACTTAATTTTCAATTTCAAAATAACAATACCAATTTTATGTTATTGAAGGGTGAATCAAGTTTTTGCTTTTACCCTATGTACTAGGCTAGATATTGGACATGCAATGGGAGTAGTTAGTAGGGATTATGATTCATCCAAGATTTGAGTATTCGAATGTAGTAAAATTGATTCTTATATATCTGAGATGAACATCCAATAAGTGTTTACACTTTGGGGGCTCTAGTATTGATTTATATAGATATGTTGACTCATATTTGGCAAGGGATATTGATACCAAATAAATTACTATAGGTTATGTATTTACTATTGGTGGGGTAGCCATGAGCTAAGTTTCTAGGTTATAGAAGGTTAATGTTTTATCCACTATAGAGGTAGAGTATGTTGCTACTAGAGAGGAAGCCAAGGAGATGATATGGCTCTAGTTATTTTTGGAATTATTGGGACACCCTCAGAAGGATAATTATTTGTTTATAGATAGTCAGAGTGTCATTCATTTTGGAAAGAATTTAGCTCTGCATTCAAAGACAACACATTCAGTTGCAATACCATTTTATTTAGTTAGTTTTGGATGATGGACAGTTAAAACTAGACAAGATACATACAAATGACAATCTAATGGATTTTTTTACAAAGGAAGTTAAAAGGGAGAAGTTAAATTCCTCTTCAACTTTGGTTGGTCTTCTAGACTAAATAAGAATAAAAGAACAACAAAGTCTAGGGTGGTTTGATCTAGTGGAAGCCCCGTGCAATAGTAGTATTACTATAGGATCAGTCTCTAAGTGAGAGATTGTTGTCTAATGTGGAGTTTGAGTAGTCCTCAAGTGGGAGATTGTTGATGTTTTGAATGTAGCCCAAGGTCTGGGTGAACTATGTTAAATCTTAGTGTCTTGTGTTCTCTTTTGTGCAATATATATTTTTTCTATATTGTTTATATTTTCATGTAATTGTTATTTCTATCTATGGTATAATCCTAAAAATTGGATCTAGAATCTAATGCTATAAATAATTTCCAAGTTTTAAGGCAAGTATACATTAGGTGAGTTATACACCTAATTGTCTACCTTAGTCATTTATAAGAAATTTCTAGGTAGAATGGGGATAAAATATTATAGAAGCTTAAATAATGATTTTTTTTTATCAAAGCCTTCCTAAGTACCTAGTTAGAGGCTACGATTATATTTTATTAGAGTTTAGAAAACATTTGACAAATTTTGCATAAATTTTTCAAAGTTGTCAATGTTGCATAATGCAACTCTTGTGCAAAAATGCAACTTTTGAATGTCAACATTAACAACCACCTTTACTAATTGGAACTTTTTGGAATGGCATAAATTAGGTTGAGGAACCTTTCTCAACATAAAAGAGAAGAATCTAATATAATCTTTGCATCAAATCAAAAAACATCTGATATTTTCCTATCAAAACTGCCCAAGAAACTACTTGTAGGAAATTGTACAGATCAATATGAAACTCTAAATGATTGGAAAAGTTGAAGAATTTTTAATGAAGATTTTAAAAGTGTTTTGAGATCTTTAGGTCATTTTGGTTAGGAGAAAATGAATTTTCATTACTTGTTGGTCATAGGGAGGCCCTAACTAGGGTTTGAGAGAAAATTTATCTTTCCTAGGGATTCCACCATGAGAAAAAGATAAACCATTTTGGAAAGAAGGGTGAGAGGATTTAATTTAAGAATATTTAGGTAAATAGGAAAGGAAGAAGGACACATTGGGAGAAATTACTAAACCCTTTGGATAGGCATATAAATGTGACTATCCAATTTTGGGTTTTTGAGGCACACCTTAGCCCAGTGATGGAATAGAACCATAGAAACTTGGACTTAGATTTTTTGGCATATCCCTAAATTTTTTTAATACATTGGTTAGGAGATGTGTTTAATTTATTATACTTTCTTTGAAAAGGAGACCTAATTAACCCTATTAGGCCCAGGGGAGTTTTGCAAACAACTTGAGTTGGGAGATTGGTCAAGGGTCCTTACTTTCAATGGTGGAGTTCTAAGAAGGTTTCATTCACAAATCCTCCTTTTCTCCTTGTAGACCTATTCAGATTTTTGGGTGTGTAGTTTGATTTCCTGAGAAAATATTGTATAATTTATGTACGAGAAAAAATTATGGAACTACATCTAATGTTGAAGGAATCCCTATTTCATTGCTAAAACCTAGCTTTTTTTGTGTCTTATTAGACCTCAAGGAGGTGTCCTAGACTTTGAATTTGATCTAGTCTAGAGAAAGTGGGTATTGAAAATCCCATAGTAGGGTCCTTGGTTGTATTGTTGGTGAATAGTGTGTGCACCCATAAGTTACACATTGTGGATATACATAGGGAGACTCTACTCCAACATGGAGAACATCCGAGTCTTGAAGAACAACCTGGATGTAAGTTTGGTTCTTTGTTGAAATTTGTATTCTTAAATGTAAAAAAAAAATTCCCTTCAAAAGGAACTGTGGTGTGGAAAAAGGATGCACCAGGTTTATATCAAATAAATGAGTTTATAGAAGAGATGGGTGAATTTTTATTTTTATATAATGTATAGTTACTTTGAGAACCTCAAAGAGAAAAGGAAAAAAAAATTAGGATAGTAAGGAAGTTGGTAGAAGACTATGAGCAGGACATCTATTTTCTGGTTGATTGTGACAATGTCAATATCCACAAAATAAGCCCAAGAGTGGCATAGATTAAACCTCTCAGACATGAGGTTAACTTAGATTATAATAAGGACATCATCAACGCTCTCCTAAGTGATCCAGTAGACTCCAAGATGCCTTATTTTGGTACTTACAAGCAAGCTAGGGCAAGAATTGAACATGAAATCAGGTAACCTCAGGAAGTGGAGAGAGGAAGGAAGTGTTCACAATTGGCTGATGAAGATATGTACTTTTTGTCATTTATGGAAACAAATGGTGTAAATAATTGTAGAAAACCTCAAAAATAGAGATATGTAGCTTTTGATACGCAAAAATTTGTCTAACTGTGAAATTGGTTTGCAATAGTGTATTGTTTTGTATGTAATTTGTTACTGACATCATATTATGATTATCAAAGTTAGAAGGAATTATTATACATGTTGATGATGATGTGTATATCCTCAAAAATTAGTATGGATTGTATGGAAAAGAGATATTCATGTTTTACCAATAAAACAAAACAACAAAATTAAAGGTATAGAGATTATTTTGTTTGCAAAATAATTACTTGACCAATTAGGGCCAACATCCTAGATGTTTACTCTAAGTTGGAAAAGTATATTATGGTCTTAGATGACCTGGAAATTTTTTCTAAAAAGGCATGGTATTTGTGCAAAGGACATCATGCAAATTAAAAAGTGGTGAAGTAGCGTATATTTTGTATTGTATGTAAACTTTTGTGAAAGTAATATATGCAATTTTTTGAGAAGTTATTTTTGCAATCTAAGATTGAGCTAAAGATCAAAGATTAGTCAAGAAAGAAGTTACAATACATATTTACTAGAAGTATTATTACTTGTTTGGGCAGTGAGCTCTTATTGTAATTGGTAGTTCATGTTTGGGTAGTGGGCTCATCCTGCATCTACTATAATACAACTCGTAACAAGGCTAGAATACCATAATAGGGTCTCTCTATACTAAATATTCTCATTGACTCTTGATAGGGTCCATCCTCAAACAAGGAAAATATATCAGTATATTATATAGTGGGTATCATCCCCACCAGGGCTTTCCCTAGTTAACAAAATATGGTGTTATGAGTTATCTTTGTGCATGGTTATTATTATTTTCTTGCATTACTTATGTATGGTTCAAAGCAATAAATAATATTTAGTTGGTGACTAAAATTTGTAAATTACTGATTCAGCCCCCCCAATGATTCATATTTCTAATGGGAAGAAGGTAGAAAAAATATTAAAGAAAACCAAATCATGAAGTTCCCCTCTCATGCTAACTGAAGAAAAAGGTGATGACCTTGATGAAGAAATGGAGAGGAAGAAGATGCAGAGGAAGAGGACTCTACAAAGAAAGAGCCTCACAAGAACAGAGGGAAGTTAATTATAAAAAAACCTACAAAATCATCCCTACCAATGTTCGCTAAAAGAGAAAAAAAATTGAGAAGTAAACATAAGCTTGGAGAGGATGAAGATGAAGCTAAATAAGTAATATTTTAGAAGGTTGCCCCTACATTTGTAGAGATATTGAAAATATTAGAAGAAGGAGGTGGTATGGAATACTTGAAGTCTCTTAGGTATAACACCAATAGTGTAGAAACAATATGTAATTCCCTAGTGGAAAAAATAGAAAAATTGAAATACTCTTTTGATGAGTTGAAAGCTAAAGCACTTAATGTAATTTTCAAGGTAGAGGCACTAGTATGGGAAAATATAGTAAATATTACAAGATACACTAGAGAATAGACCTTGAGACAACTCATGTTGAGTATCAATGATAAAGAGCTAAAGAAATCACTAAAGGAGAATGAAATAAAGATGACTCCAAAATTCAATGCATTATTTACCTTGTAAAAGGATATTGAGTCTGATGTGATGTCCAACACCATATCATGGAAGAACATCTATGGGCTACACAAAACTAATTATCAAGTTGTGTAGATTAATGACAAGGATGATGAAGAAGATGTGGTAAAAGCTAATGAACATGTAGAAATATAAGACAAGGAAATATAAAATGTAGAAGGAGATGATGTTAAATACCAAGAATATCAAGAAGCTATAGGATGGGATCTTCCTTAGATTCAAAGTATCCAGTACTTTGATGTGGTGAAGTTATTAGTTGAGGTTATGGCCTTCTTTCCTAATTCTTTGAGAAAATCCTTAGGGAAACGTAGCTCTAATAAGGCTTATAACAGGTTATTTGAGGTAAAAAATGCATTACCAAGTGACAAAAAAATCTCTAGAGAAACATTATTGAGCATTGTGATGAGTGAAGTTACTCTCACTTCATCGACCGAGCAGTAGACCTCATTCTTTCTAGCATCAGGCATTACCAAGAAACAACAAGGTATTCCTACTATTAGTGCCATCTACAGTTGTTTTTTTTTCTATTGATTCTAGTACTCTTTCTTTACCAAGTGAGTCTATAGTAAGTGCAATCATAGTTGAGGTCAACCCTTAATGGAGATTGTGATATAAGATTGGGATCATTCCAATTTGACTCCTAATCCCAACATGGATGTACTACAGAAGCATATCGCACATGCAAAGACATTGATCCATGATAATAATTTCTCCATAGCTGACCACATGATGAAACTTTCAAAAAAATTAAAAATAGCCTTGCATGCATCTAAGGTATTTCAAGAGAAGTGCCACAAGATCATGGAAATCATTTTGAAGGTACATAGTGAGTTCTTGTTACATTTTGGTATTAACTTGTAGATATTTTGCACCTTTGGCATTTATGTCAAAAAGGAGGAGAAGATTATTGGTATATTATCATACTCTAGATATATGTATGGAGGAGAAATATATGTATGAGGGAGTATTAGTATGAAAGGAAACACATGTACATATAGTAGAAAATAGGTTTACAAAAAAAAATTGTGAAAAAAAAAGTAAAAATAGAGTAAGAGGTTACCGAGCTACAGTAGTAGACAACAGTCAAAATCAAGTTGAAGATTCAAATTTTTAATAAGGGGAGTTTTGACTTGTAATTTTGAGAATTTACACTTTTGATATGATAAGTATTTTTTTCACTAATGCCAAAAGTTGAGATTGTTGACATTAAGCTCGATATGTCTATTTATGACATAACACTTAGTGAATTGGTTTCACTTGCTACCGAGCTACTCAATCAAACTACAATTCATTATAAGCTTCATAGTATCTATTGATCATTTGTGATAGTTTACAATATTTCCCAATCGTAGAAGATTCTATTGATATTTCTAGTGTAAGTGATGAAGATCTTAGTTTTAACTAAGCTCTATAGCATTAACCAAGTATATTAGTGAATTTAGTGTTGATCGAGCCATCCAGTGTCAAACTGAACCATTCAATATCTACCAAGTTTCACAATGTTCACAAATTCATATAATACTAATTGAGTTCCTACTAGTCAATGTAATTATTAAGGACCAAGCTTCAACATCAACTAAGTGCCAGAGCATGTCAAGTGTTGACATTGTTTGTCGAGTGACAAAGAATAATCAAGTTGTCTTAAAAAATTGAGTTACAACGATGGATCGGCTTTGTGAATTATGATAAATTTGGTATTGTAGCCAATTCAGTAAGGTAATTAAGTGAATTGGTATATATGTAATACATTATATCATATTCAAATGTAACAATTAAGTGAACAAGTAAGAAGTAGATGAGTGCAAACTGAACAAAAATACAAGCGGTATAAAAAAAAATTAGAGACTAATCTATCACAATTAGGTGATCATTGTAATTCAAGGAATCTCACTCTATGAATCAAAGTTCTAGATCAAAGACAAGTAATGGATTTATCCTAATAGGTGCATTACTAAAATCCTTTAACAAGGTGGAAACTATAGTCTCATTCTAAATAGTCTAATAGAGTGCATGCTTCATTGTATGTTTGTAAATCTTTTAACAAGATGGACCTAATAGTCCTTATTTCTCCCAATAGGGTGGGTCATTAGAAGTGACCATTTGTAAGCCTTAATAGGCCAAATCTTTAATCCGATCATAAAGCATGTGGGTAACATCCCCACCCCAATTTTACTTTCTATTTTGGAAGGTTTATGGGTTACTAATATTGTATCAAAGTGTTATGAATGTTTTATTTCTTTCACTCTTTCATGCATGCAATTAGATTAGATTATTTAGTGATGGTCTAATTGATGAATTAAGTTTAAAATTTTATTGGTTCTTGATTCACCCCTCCCCTCTCAATAACCTAGTCTATATTACATTTCCCACATGGTTAGGTCCTTATATTCTAGGACTTACTATCACTTCATGTATAAAAAAATTATGTATAGTAGCAATGTTTTCTCCCTTATCAATTGATCTTAGAGATGATTTTATAAAAGTTTTTATTTTTCTTTATTTTAACTATTCTTCTCTATAATCTAGTATAACTCCTTGAGTAAATTTATTACCTATGGAAAATTAAGATCCTTCTACCTTTTCCACATATGGTATTATGTCCTTATCTCTGTCCTCATATTTCTTAATAGGTTACTTATGCTTCTCATCCATCCTTTGATCCTCTTGTCCTATTGTATCTATTTAATGTGTCTCCTCTTGTACCTCTCTATCTTTATCCTCTACTTTTTACCTATGATCACTTCTAACATTTTTGATATCTTCTTTAATATATATTGATTGAGGCATAATGTTCTCAATTTCTTCAAAATTTGCAACATCATCATTATTAATTTGGTCTTAAAATAGGTTTTCTTCTCTAGGTATTGCATAAAGAGTGAAAGAGGTTCCTCAAATATAACCATTTGATTGTCTTACAATGCTAACAAACTATTTAGTTTTCTTATTAACAGACTCTAATATATTTTGTTTGCTAATAGCAATCCAAACCAATTTCCTCTTTTTCTATAGTAAATTAGGATCTTTTTGAACTTCTCATAATGAATTTGTAGTTTTAATTAAGGATTCATCATTATGTCTTGCAATCAATTCAATTGTCCTTTTCTTTCTTCTAAAAAGTAGCTTCACATTTTCAAGTACATTATTTGTGTGCTCATAACTACATAAAATATTTTATTTCCATATCCTCTCTTATTTTCTTCTCATATTCTTTTCCTCTCAATATTCTCTAGTCTAATTTTATAGAAAGATACCCTGCTATACTCCCATTGAGTTTATCAACATTCCTTTTAAACTTTGTTAGATATTTCACAAATGCATTTTCAAGTTATTTTTGTTAATTTTTATTGTACATACTACAAGTACTCTTTGTAGTATGGCTAATTTGGAAGTTTCTAACATTGTATTTTATGAAACATATTACCTATCTTAAGATGGGAGTACTTAAGGATAAGTTTGAAGTTATCATACTAGAAAATTGTCTAACTATAATGCTAGTAAATAGGAAATAGTCACATGGATTTACTCGGTGAGATATACTCAAGGCATATTATATTATGTAGACATATGGAAATGTAATATAAATAACTTAGAGCATATGTTCTATATTTCTAAAAAAAAATTTAAAGCTTTGGAAGATTTTTGGAAAGATTTTCCAAGGGAGGCATCACAACATATGACAAATTAACTAGCAATATTTTGAGTTTTTTGTTAAGGAATTATTTTGGCTTGATAAAATAACTACTTAAAAAGTTAGGGGTGACATCCTAGATGTTTATTTTCGAATGAAAAGAATTAATTTGAATATTTTGTAATGTCCAAGGCAGCACAAAGCTAAAAGATTAATATTTTTGTTCAAAAGTAAAGTCCACCAAAATAAACGAGGGGGAGGGGGTTTGTCAATTATTAGATACATATTACTTTTATCAACCTTATTAAACTTTAAAAATGTGATCAATATAAAAAGAAACCATAAGAAGATGCACATTCACAATCACACTAGCTATGCTAACTAGGGAAACCCTTCATCAGAGGGAAAACTCTGATTGTGATGGTACCCACAAAATAATGTAGTAATATATAAGTTTCTTGTAAGATGATGGACTTTTTTGGGAGCCAATGAAATACATTTTCTATTTATAAAACCTTTTTAGGAGACTTTAAATCTCTTTAAGGACATTCTAACCCTGTTAGGAGTTGTGCCAACCTTGCTAAGAGTTATAGAAGGAAAATGGACCTAGTGTCTAAATAGAGTTAAGAGAAGGACCATTGAACTCAGTATCCAACTGGCCTTTGTATTTTTTCTTTTAGAATAATATAAATGCAACTAATATAAGCTACTAAAAGTCTTATTATGTCCTCTTACCATGCCCCTTCTACACCAAAACATTTCTTATATCTCAATACTAGATCTGTAAACTTTTATTACAATAATCCCTTTGATCTCTTACAAGAATTTACTGATCTTAATTATTTATTAAAAACACTTGATAGTTACATACCAAGTTCTCAAAATAAATTATTGAGTCATCCTTGAGGATTTCTCATTTGTAATTCCAATAGGTCCTCATTAACATAACATTATACATGAAATATTTATATTATATTATTACATAATATTGTCATCTCAAAGTCCTTACAACTTCTCACACATGCTAATTAATACATTCCACTCTTACTAACATCATCATCAAGATGTCTTCTATATTTTTTTAACTATAATATCTTGCCTAGAGATTCTTGAAACACAAGGATAAAATATAAATTAAATAAATTTTTTAATAGATAAGTTACTTAACAACAAAATCGAGTAACCAAGTGCAAGAATGAAATCTCTAAACAAGATGATAAGAATAGGGAACATGGAAAAACTCACATGTATGCCTACATCAATAGAAGTCTTACAAGAACTTCTAAAGATCTCAAGGAACTAAACCATAAATTACAAACCAAAGATCACATGAATCATGAGAATATACCAAGGGGATGTTCTTTTCAAAACCTAAAGTAAAAGTTGCTAGCATGGTTAGGCATACAAGTCCATTCCACTAATCATATCATAATCAAGAATCACAAGGAGAGACCAAAAATGAACATGCACAAGATGAGGGCTCAAAGTTATAGGCATTCTCTAATTCAAACCATGGTGAAAGATAAATGATGAATCCTAAAATTCTAAAGCTTTGAAATTTGGCTAGGTCTCAATTTCTAAAGCCATGAAATTTCCTAGAATCTTTATCTTAACTTGGAGAGGTCTAGAACCTATCTGAAATGAATCATTACATATATTAGGCTATATATCTTAAGTATGAGGAATTTCTTATACCCGACATATTTTGATATAAGAAGATGAAGGACCCAAAAGGGTGTCCAAAACTAACTTCCAAACATTCCTTGGCCAAGCAAAAATGTCCATTATTTTTTACACAAGGAAACTCTACATTATAGTCTCGTATAAGACTTTTATTTTCCATATGAGACGTTGCATTACTTTGTGTGAGGATTTGCATCACTATGCATAAGGCTTCACATTGTCACATGCAATATTTTCCATCATTGTTTGTGAGATATTGTTTCTCCATGTGGGGAAGAATGTATGTTGCACAAGATGATACATTCTCACACGAGAAACTATCCTTCCATTGTGAAAATGATACCAGTGCATCAATAGGACAAGATGGAAATCCATAAAAAAATGAAACCATGACACTAGCGAGTATGGGATGCATTTAAACTAAGGAATGATTACTCAAGAATATAAAGGAGATCAAATTAAACAACCTCTAATCCATAGAATCAAATTTAATAATGTAGAAAAAAACAACAAAATGAACATACATGTGCAAAAATCAAGCATCAGGAGAAGGTTAACACAAGAAATGTAGCCACCAAACTCAAAAATAGTCCTGCTTATTTCCTTCCAACCATAATCAAATTATGAGATGGCAAAGGCCCTAACCATTTCCCCAACATCAATATCAAATTGCTGAAAATATAGTTAGAGTTGTGTCATGAGATGATTCTTACCAAAAGCATCAAATATCATCATAAGAACAAGCATATCCATCAAGTTAATCTACTAATAGCCTCACTAATCCAAGGTAATGGTAAGAAACATCATGTAGAAATATGATACAACATCATGACACATGAATGCATCAAGTAACATACTAATAACTGTATGCGTGAATATGTGGCCTCTGTTAACACACACACTTCAACACGGTCATTGCATGCGGATTCATCTCAGAATGAACATTGGATTATCCATCCAAAAATCAACCTGCAAAGCGATCTGTTGCCTTCTATCTAAAGGGATTTTGCCTTTTAATATCCTCAGAATCAAGGTGTAGGCAACCAGACCCTCTAAGAATGAAGGATTTGATAATGAAATTAAGCTAAGAATGAGTATGCAGATTAATCTAGAATGAAAGATGCAATGTAATCTAAGAACAAATAAAGCAAACTAGATTAAGCATATGCATGATTAAACTAAAATGAGATTAAACTAAGAATGAGAATGTATGTAAGAAATGTAAGTAAATGTGAGCATGAATTTCAACAGCAATTCGATAGAAAATCAATTAATCCTCTCCAAAATGAAGTGATGAGGGTCTCTTAAATAGACTTTCCTGGAATCCATCAATGGTTGAGATCGATTTGGATCAACGGTCAGGATTGAAGATGAGGTTCAGTCATAAAGGGAGATTCCCAAATTAAAGGGAGTTAATAGATTTAATTTGAGTAAAATAAGGAGTTAACTATTTTAATTTCAGTAGAAAAAGGAGTTAACTAATTTAACTCATTTTTGATCAATACTGAACTGGAAATTTCCCTTGTTGAACTGAAGAGAGATTTTGTTAAGATATTTAATTTAATAAAATGAGATATGCTCTCATAATTACTTTTTCTATTTAATTAAATAATCTTTAATTAATTAGAGACACTTTTCTTATTTAATTAAATAACTTGATTTAATTAATTAGGAATGTCTTCCTATTTAATTAAATAACTTTGTTTAATTAATTAGAAGTAAGTACTCCATTTAATTAATTAATTTTGTTTAATTAATTAGACATACCTTTCCCATTTAATTAAATACTTAAATTTAATTAATCAAGATAGGCGTATTTAATAAATTAAATAAATTTAATTCCATAATACATTAGCCTTAGGATAAAATTTAATTTAATTAACGTATAAATACTTAATAATTAAATTATAATTAAATCAAGTAGGTTTAATGTGACTAATATAAGTACGTATTATAAGAATTAAATGAGAAATGTAATGAATTCAAATTTGGGTTTTCTGCATCTGACAATTAAGTCAAGTAGCAAATAGCAGAATGAAAATTGCCTATTAGAATAGGAATTAGAAATTATCAAAAATAGACCAAAATTGGTATAATGGCAATGAGGCAATTTTGGGGTATTACATTTTGCCCCTCTTTGAATGAATGTGCGAGCAACACGTTCAATTCAAAGATAATTAGAAAGCATGATGCGAACATGAGATTGGTTCCGAAGGTGATAACATGGAGACCAATTGATAAGATTTTTAAGGACCATCTCTAGAACAGAGCTTAATCCTAAGGAATCCAAGCAGAGCACTTAGATACCTAAGATCGATAGAATTTAAAAGACTACCTCCAGAACGAAGCATAATCTTTAAGGATATGGAAAGAATGTCTAGATACCTAAAATTTATAATTATTTAAAACGTTTCTTCAGAATGAAGTTTAACCTTTAAGGATCCAAATAGAACACTTGGATACTCGAGAGTGATAAAGTATTTAGAAGACTATCTCCAAAACAGAGCTTAATCTTCAAGGATCCAGATAGAACACCTAGATACCTAGTATTGAAAGCATTTAGAAGATTATCTCCAGCACAAAGCTTAACCTTTAAGGATCTAGATAGAACACCTAGATACCTAAGATTGATAAAAGATAACAAGGTCCAATCATAAGTCATAGAATCATCCCCAGAACAAGGCTTGATCCTCATGAGTCGGGGTTTAGACTATCCTAATACTTGTCCATCGAACTCTAAGAAGAGTTGTTATAAGATTGGTCAGTTGATGGAATGATAGGATAGATAACAAAGATGCCAAATAGAAAGGAACAAGATGCCCCGAGTGATTAGATGCCCCAAGTGATAGATGGCAAAGATGCCAGATAAAAGGGAACAAGATGCCCCAAGCATTAAGTATTCAATGATGTAGCCATCCTGCTCCCTCAGGAGTGAAATTGAAAGATGACACACCAAAAATATGATTTGAAGTAGTATATCATGTCAACAGAATCTAGAAAAGATTAGAACGATCTAAAGATTGGGTTAATTTGAAATGATTGCGAAGTCACAAACACCAAGTTTGACCAAAAGTTGACCAGATTCAGCCATAGTTGACTTAAGTTGACTATTTTCAAAATGAATTTGGAAAATATGGAGAATGTAAAGTTGAAAGGATTCCAAGAATCATAAAGTATCAACAAGTGTTCAATCTCGTCAGTCCCCAAAATTTTAAAATGCATTTTAAGGCTCATAAGTGTGTCAGATTTCAAATTTGATCTCAAAAATGGATCCAAAATTGTCCAATTAGCCAGTGGTACAATTTTTGCGCAAATCTGAGCACTTTGAAAATTTTGGTCAACACCTCTATAAGGGCTCGAAGGGTCATTTTCTATTCATTTGTGCTTTTGTCTTGTAGTGATTTTGAGCTCTGATAGAGACATGGTAGTGAATGTGAGATATCATTATTTTGAGTGCTCCAGATGACACAGTCAGCCAGCAGACTACGGACCACCAGTAAGTTGTCGATTTCCCATCTTTGTACTTTTGTTTTCACGCATTTCTAGGTCATTTATTGCATGTTTTTAGCATGTTTTAGGCTTGTCAATTCTTTCTTTGTGTGAAACCAATCTCTTCTCATGCGAAGATCTTCTTTCTTCACATGAATAAATAGGATGTGATGTTTCTTCGTGCACGGCCTGAGGATCTTCGTGCAGGATAATTTTGGTTTTGCGTGAAGATGGGGATTCTTCGCACAAGGCGATTCATGTTTTGCACGATAATCTCATTTCTCACGCAGGAAGTTCTATTTTCGTGTGAGAATATCTTTGGTCAGGAAAAGGTGAGATTTTTCACATGAAGAAAGAACTATTTCGCGTGAAACTGAACATCTTCATGCGAGATTTTACGAATCTTGCACAAAATTCTACAACAATTTTGTGATTTTGCACTTAGAAATTGCATTTTATTCTTTTTGACACTTCATTTTGACTTGATACTGATCATTTGTTTGTCATTTTTTTGTTGTGACTGCAGGAGGTCTTTGGAGATGTTTCATTTAGATTTCATTATCTACCATATGGAGAGTTATTGCAAAGTTTGCATGATGTAGATCGGGCACACATTGCCCGATTGGGTTTGTCTTCACTATGCCAGATTCTAGCCGTGATGGTGAATCATGACTTACTGACTGCTTTGGTAGAGCATTTCCATTCAGAGACGAACATATTTCATTTGCTGATGGATGAGATGACGATTACCCTGGAGGATATATGGAGGATACTGAGGATCCCATTTCATGGCACCCGGGTCGTCTATGATATAGTGCCTCGATTAGGGATAGAGGCACTTTCCATTATATTTAGGAGAGAGCTACCTAGAGGCAAGGCCATCAGCTGGGATGAGTTGATGCATACTTATGGACCCACACACAAGCTGGCATCCATGCTGGGTATATTTTTGAGCTACTTCCTATGTCCTGACAGGAGACATCATGGGTTGGAATGCGGATGGGGTGTCATGCTTCACAAGATGCTCGAGGCACTAGAGATATTTGGATGGGGTTAGTGCATGTTGGCTCACCTTTTCCATGAGATGCACGAGGTCGTCTTCCATGAGAAGAAGACCATGGCAACAACAATTTATGTTCTATAGATCTGGGTATGGGAGCATCTCCCTATATGTAGGTCAATTTTTGAAGATGCCTGGGAGCATATAGAGCCCTACATCTATAGATATTGAGGGCATATTACCCAAGCCCACCTGGGTAAGACTGAGAACTAGCGGACACATGTCGATGACCTAGTGTCTGTTATATGGCAACCCTAGAGAGAGATAGAGGACTGGGATGATGCCTCAAGAGAGCTGCCCTGGATGTTTAGTTCTCGACCGCTGGCAGGCAGGACGACATCAATCATAGAGATATTCATGATCTCACGAGTGTGGTGGTAGTATGGAAGACCATAGTGCATTTCAGCTGAGTATTGTGCCTATGCCAAGGTGCAGAGGGATATTGAGCAGGGATGGCCTCCACGGATGGATCCAGGATGATCCATGATTGACATCCATAGCCTAGCTACAGTTTAGTGGGACTACCTGCCGGCGATAGAAGATGTTAGGATGACACCTGCATATCAGGCATTTTTGATCAATCATCCATACCCACATTCTACAGATCTAGTGGGGATGGCAGGGCAGGTACAGGGATAGGGATAGGGATAGGTGCCCTAGCAGCAGCAGGCATAGCCATAGTTGCCACCACAGGTCTAGCACTAGGTATAGAAGATGCCTATTCCCCCACGTCAAATGGGATCAGACCCAGGTGCTGGGGGCAGTGGGGTAGGACACAGCTAGCGGAGGAGGTAGAGGATAGAAAAGCAGGCCCCTCAACAGGAGGTCCCACAACAGTAGGTGCCTCAGCCACAGGTACCTCCACCGCAGCAAGCACCTGAGATGGTCGATGAGGATACGCCAGATCAGCTAGCAGGTGGGGTACAAGATGCAGTACAGTGGTATCGAGAGTGGGTTTATGCGGCCTCCTGATAGTTGGGAGAGTTGTAGATTGCATTAGTAGTCAAGGATGCGCAGCTGGTAGAGCAACAGTGAGAGACAGATTTTCAAAGAGAGCACACGGAGACTACAGAGTGGAGATTGGAACTAGCACAGGATGAGATCCACTTCTAGTCAGCTCAGGTAGCATATTATTATGCGACATATACTACTGTAGTACTTGATGAGACATTGCAAGTTCAACGATTCTCTTAGTATGCGTGAGAGTCTGGAGGTGCACGACCTCCTATCAGGCTACATATGCCACCACCACCTTCGCCACCTGCTACCCCTGCACCTCCTGCTCCTCCTAGAGGTGAGGGTTTGGGACAGAGTTAGATGATTTGCGTGTGAGTTTTGATTTTGATCTCTGGCTATGTATCGATTGGTGTGCCAGCACCGCATGTATCATTTTTGATCAATTGCGCTCGAATAGCACCCATTTTTGTACTGACCCATTCTTTGATATATATATAAATATACGATATTTTGAGCTGAGTATTCCTGTGTACATGTCATTGTTTGTTTTGTTTTGATTTGATGTACATGAGATGTATTTTATACTTAGATAGAACACATATGTATGAACTGACATCTTACGTAGTGTTGCATTTTTTTGTTTGATAGTCACAGGTATTTCATTGAGGAGCGACAATCGACGAATCAAATTCTTGTGCAACCGTGGAGGAATCTGATGCATGTGGAGTATGAACAGAATTACCATCGAATTGCGTGCTAATGTAAATGAAGTATGTAATGCAAGACTATGTTAAATGCACCCCTAGGTCTGGTTACCAAGCCTTGATGATTTATCATCACTAGATATAAAATAAAGCTCGTATATTATACAACTCCCACTGACATTGCAATAGTGAAAATATGAATATAACATATGTTATTGGGATGTTGAGATTAAATGTAAGCATTTGAGGCACAAGAAGTCAGAATGACAAGAACATTTGTCCCTTTTAATGTAGCAAGTAAACATAAGCATCAAAGCATAAATGCTAGGATGACTTGAATGTTGCTTGCATGATAGGCACACCAAACACATGGAAGATTCCTCTTATGCTAAGTATTTAGTATTCATTGTGTTCGCAATGACCCTTGTGTTCATAACCTGAGACAGAAGTGTGCTAGATATACTTGCAGTGACCCATACATTCACTTAATAGGACAAGTATCAGTATGTACTATAGCATGAAGAGTTCACTCTAAAAAACAAGGAGAAGAACCAATGTCATTGACGTATCTATATAAAAGGAGTCAAGGTACACATGACCATCCAATATGAAATGGAGGCTCTTATAGTGGACACCCCTCTTATAGGAATAGATCAACTTATTGGAACTAAACTGCAAACAGAAAGTAAAGAAAAAGATCATGCCCCTAGTCATTACTTCTCTAGTCAAAGATGACATCATCGAGTTGCTCGAGAAGATATGATAAAGCAAAACAAAGCAAACAAAGAAAATGCTCAGCATATCCAAACAAGTATATCATTTTTTTTTTGAGTTCAATGTTTTTGGGATTGATGTCAAGTGCTAATGTCCAGAATATGTAAGAAAGAAATCTCTTTAGTAGGGTGACAATAGTAGGCAGACATAGTCAGAATGACTGGTGACTAAGGTCAAAGAGGAATCTTTACGATGAAGAACCTAAGAAGGACTAAGCAATAGTAGATAGACACAGCCAGGATGACTGGTGACTAATGCAAGAGAATTTCCATAAAGGAATCTGGAGACATCACTTAAGAACAGTAGACAAACATAGCTAAAACAACTGGTGACCATTGTGAAAGAGATTCTATGAGGAGAGTCTCAAAAAGAGTGACACTAGCGACAGTAGGCAGACACAGTCAGAACGACTAGTGACTATTGCGAAAGAGATTCTATGAGGAGAATCTCAAAAAGAGTGACACTTGTGACAGTAGGTAGATGCAGTGAGAACCACTAGTGACTATCACGAAGGAGATTCTATGAGGAGAATCTTGAAAAAGTGACACTAAGGGGGGAATGCCCCCGAGCTATGACAAGACTCAATCCATGGATACATGAGTAGGAAAAGAAGGAAAGTGAAAGCATGAAAGTGACTATACAGAATAGCCAGAAGATGTGCTGCAAGATGGAGCATTGGGAACAAGAGGCACCTATTTACCAGGTTTTCACCTTCTTGGCCAGTTTTCTCTTCCTTTTTTTTCTTTTTTTCTTTTTTTTTTTTCAGGACTTTTTTTTATTTTTAGATTTTTTTTAGGACATTTAGATATGTATAGAGAGCTTGCTAAGATTGAATCAACTATAAATCTGCTTTAGTTGGAGAGTGTTCATAGGCTCTTTAAGCACTTCTCCTTCGGTTTTGGAAAGCTGATAAGCGCCAGATCCATATACTATAGTAATGATGTAAGGACCTAGCCAGTTTGGTTCAAACTTTCCCTTTTGCATTCGTTGTTGTTGATTCTTAGGGTTCTCTCTCAGGATGAGATCACCTAGCTAGAAGTCATGTGGCCTAATTCTCCTGTTGTAGCTTCATGCCATTCTTTGTTGATATGCTCGTAGATGATCACAGGCTACTTCTTGTCGTTCATCTAGTAACACAAGCTCTTGAAGCCGAGCTATCCTATAGTCATCATCAGTGATAAGGCCTTTCATGGAGATTCTCAATGTAGGAATCTCAACCTCTATTGGAAGCATAACATCCACCCCATACACCAACGCAAAAGGAGTCGTGCCCGTTGGAGTTCTAATGCTTGTCCTATATGCCCAGAGGGCTAGATTGATCTGGAGATGCCGGTCTCTCCCTGACTTATTGACTGTGCGATGAAGAATTTTGAGGATCGCCTTATTGGATGCCTCAGCTTGGCCACAACCATGAGGGTAATAAATGGAAGAACAATGTTGTGTAATCTTGAATTTCTTGCACAGTTCCTTGAGGTCTTTATTTTTGAACTATCCTCCATTGTTAGTAATGATTGAGGACGGTATACCTTATCTACAGATCATGTAGTTTGTGATAGAAAGTGCTACAGTTTTTCCATCAACAATTGTGTGAGGGACTGCCTCTACCCATTTCGTGAAATAATCTGTAGTGGTGATAATGAAGTTATGTCCATTAGAAGAGGTTGGGTGAATTTTCCTCACAAAGTCAAAGGCCCATTATTGAAATGACCATGTTGTAGTAGAGGGAATCAGCTCTCTGGCTAGAGCATGAATGAGATTCCCATGTAGCTTACACTACTTGTAGGACCTAGCATATTTAATAGCTTCTTGCTCTGTTTTAGGCCAGTAGTAACCAACACGAAGGAGTTTGCGAGCTAGTGTTAGGCCATTGGAATGAGATTTTCAAATGCCTTCGTGAATGTCAACTAGTGCTCATTTGGACTCATCGAGTTCTAAACACCTAAGGAGTGTTCTGTTGAGACCTCTCCTATACAGATCATCAGCAATAATAACATAATGTGAAGTGTTACAGATTAGGTAACATTTCTTATTCCAAGTCAGACCTTTTAGAATGGTTTGATTATGAAGGTAGGAATAGATGTGATGGTAGCAGGATGATTCTTGTCCTATAATAGAATAGATCATCTTGGAATTAGGTGTGTCATAGGCTGGGTAGTGTAACGCTTCCACCAAGGACTTGTGTCGTAGATCATTTTTTGGCATTTGTAGAAGGGAAGCCAGAGTGGCCATGGTATCAACCACTTTATTATCTACACGTGGAACTCATTAGAAGGTGATGTGTGCAAAATATTTTGTCAAGTCATCAACCATGCATTTGTAAGGAATTATTTTTTCATTCTTTGTTTGATACACATCATTTACTTCGTTGATGACAAGTTGAGAGTCACCGAAGATATCCAACTGATCTACTCTCCATTTAGCTGCAATTTTCATACCATTGATCAAAGCTTCATATTCAGCAATGTTATTTGTACAAGGAAACAGAATCTTGTATGCTTTGGGTAATGAGTATCTCTATGGTGTGATGAAAAGTAATCTAGCACCTGATCCTTGTTGTGTGAAGGATCCATCGAAGAACATAACCCATGTATGGTGAGTGAGTGTTAGAATTGACTCATCTAGAAAATCAATGTTTATTAGTAGTGTGAGTGTGAGTGTAGAGTTGGCTTGCAATTGCCTATCCCTTTATAGCTTTGCATTCAACATATTGGATGTCGAACTCACTTAGTATCATGACCCATTTAGTCAATCTTCCTGTGAGAGCTACCTTACTGAGCAAGTACTTTAATGGATCTATTTTAGCCACAAGCCGTGTAGTGTGGGCAAGCATGTAGTGTCTCAACTTTTGGGAAGCAAAGACAATTTCCAAGCAAGCTTTCTTAATAATGTTGTAGTTTTTCTCATAATAGACCACTATTTAGCTCAAGTAATAAATAGCTCTTTCTTTGTTATCATTGTCTTCCTGAGCCAACAGGATTCCCAAAGATGTTTCTGTGGCTAAAATGTATAAAAGAAAAGGCTTTCCATGCATAGGAGGCATTAGGATTGGTGGATTGACAAGATATTTTTTAATTTGTGTTAAGCTTTGCTCACAATCCTGGCTCCAATTGAATTTCACACCCTTATGTAAGGTCTTTGTGAAGGGTTGTGATTTATCTACCAATTGTGAAATGAACCTGCGAATAGATTGAAGCCTTCCCTATAGTCCTCTCATCTTATTGATGTTCTAAGGTGGTGGCATGTCCATTATTGCTTGTACTTTTTTTTCATCTACTTCAATTCCCTTTGCAGAAAAAATATATCCTAACAATTTTCCTGATGTAACACCAAATGCACATTTCTTAGGATTGAGCTGAAGACTAAATTTTTCCATACGATCTAAGATGGGACCCAAATTGTGCAAATGAGTATTGCATTTAGCGCTTTTGACCAAGGTATCATCAACATAGTCTTCCATGGTTCTATGCATCATGTCATGGAAAATTGTAGTAACAGCCTGCTGATATGTAGCTCCAACATTCTTTAAACCAAATGGCATCACATTCCAACAAAAGGTTCCCCATGCACATGTGAAAGTTATTTTCTCTTGATCTTCTTGCACAATTTTTATCTGATTGTATCCAGAAAAACCATCCATAAGTGAGTACATCTCATAGCCAGCCCTCATGTCCATGATCATATCAATATTAGGGAGTGGAAAGTCATCTTTAGGACATGCCAAGTTAAGATCACAGAAGTTTGTACAAACTCTAATAGATTTATTGTACTTGGACACAAGGACAATATTGGATATCCATTCAGCATAATCAATTGCACGAATTAAACCAGCCTTCAAAAGTTTCTCTAATTCGGCTTTGGCTAGCAATGCAACATGAGGATGCATTTTTCAAAGCTTCTGTTTAACTAGTTTGATGCCTAGTGCTATGGACAAGTGATGCATGATAAGATCAGGATCCAATCCTGGCATGTCAGAATATGTCCAGGAAATATTTATTTTCTTCCCCTTGAAAAAGGCAATGAATCATTCCTTTTCTTCAGTTAACAATGACTGAGCCAGATGTATCACATGAGGATGTTCTTCTGTACTCAAGTTAATTAGTTATGTTGGCTCTATTAACACTGATGACCTCTCCTTAAAGTGACTGGGAAGGACATTAGATATCTCATCCGTGGGTGCCTCAGAGAGGTTTTCACCCTTGCATATGTCTTTTGTTTTTACTTTTTTGGGATCTGATACCTACCACAATGTGGTTTTCACCATCGAACCTCTTGCATTTTTTCCTTTTAATTATGTGACTAAGATATTTGATGTCGGCCTTAGTCATGTTGATGCTTTCCTCATTGGTGGAAGATGTTATAGGTTCAATAGCGTTTAGGTAACAGGCAAGAGCATAGTCATTCTAGAATATGGGGACTTTGTTAGATGCATTGGGGTTCCAGTCTATAAGCTTAGGATGTGCGAGTGAGAGAGTAGTGACTGGTTTAATTGTGTTCACAATATAGTCATTAAATGCGTGGACCAGCAATTTGAGACCTACGGCGACCTCACCCACAGGTGTATTCAAACTCCTCAGAGTATGAATGTTAGTAATTGATGACTCTAGGACACTAGTTGGATCAAACCCCCATGACCTATCCCTAGACATTTCACTCACTTCGATTTGATTTTCATAGACATGCACTTGGTCAATGTCTTTATCAGTAGTCGCTTTTGAAAGATTGTCAAATTCATATTCATTAGAATAAATGCTACATGATGAGAGACTATAGAACTCCCCAATAGTGATAGGGACATACTCCCCTTCAGCCTCTGGATTCTTACAAAAATACTCAATATGGAATGACTGACTAGATTCTCCCTTTTCTAAATGATATTTGAGTTGCTCAGCATTGTCCTCAAAAGAATCACTAGTATCATCCACAGTGCTAACACGTGGCACAAAGTCATCTGGCTCAACAAAGAATTTAGCAAGATCATAAGGAATAGGATGAGGGTAAGAATCCTCATCATTAGATTCTTCCTCTTGAGTACCTGACTTAGATTGTGACACATTTTCAGAGGAACTCTCAGTTATGGGTATGAATTTATTGGATCCCAAATGGAAAGGGACCTTCTTAAGCCCTAGGCCAATTGTGTCACTATTTCTTCGAGCTGTTGCTTTGATAGGATCTATTAAACCATTGTTATTGCAACCAATAGGGTTGGTTCCCTTGTAACCAAAATGCTTCATAAGCTTAAGACCAGTCCCATACTTCTTTGGAGTGATTCCTCGAGCTTGTTCTATTAGGTCTACTAGAGCCTCTTCTTTGTAAAGCCATGCAACAATGGCTCTATTTTTTCTTTCATCTTCCAAGGGAACTATAGCTTTGACAAAAGAGCCATTAAACTTGGTCTGGGGTGTCAACATGAATGGCTTCTTTGCTTCTGAGGGTCTCCCAAAATGTTGAGGGGACTCTAGAATAGATGTTAATGACAACATTGGTTCCATGTGGTAGTCTCCTATACCAATTTCTTTCAATTTAAATGACTGCTCAATTTTTTTTAGCTTATTGTTGTGACAATCGGTAGACTCATGGTTAGCAGGGACGAAAGAATCAGCAGCTTTGAGCATATTGCAAGTGTAGCTAGTAGTGGCAAGAATAGTAACTTCGGAGCCATAAAATGGGAATTTAATGCAGTGGTGGTATGTGGATGGCACAGCACACATCTCATGTATCCATGGCTGTCCCAACAGAATGTTGTAGGCTAAGGGAATGTCAAGCACTTGACAGGTGACATCCCTTTTGACAGGACCGACATGAATTGGTAAAGTCACAAGACCTAGTGACTTTCATTCTACTTCATCGTATGCTTTAATAGTGATCTTTCATTGAGGATCAACAAAGTCCTCAGAATAATCCTATTGTCTAAGTAGAGTAGCAAAAACAATATCTAGGCCAGCGCCATTATCAATGAGTACTCGACGAACACGTGTCTGGTGGATCATAACCTCAATGTGTAGAGGCTAATTGTGTGGGTGATTTAGTGAGTTATCATCCTCCTTGGAGAAGGTCATAAGATGAGGTGAGGTTAGGTGACCTACCATGGATTAAAATTGCTCAAGATCAAGATCTCGAGGAATGTTTGCTTCAGTGAGGCCTTTGTCCAAAATTTGCCTGTGACTAGGCGAGATCTTAAGCAACTCAAATATGGAAATGTGAGCATTAGTTTGTTTCAATTGATCTAGAACACTATAACTAGTTGCAGTCAAGTTGGTTGTGTGTTTTGCACCTTTACCGGATGGACCAAGAAGGGTTTTGTCCTTGTGTTGTTCAAGATTTGAAATAGGAGGTGTAGGGCCTTTGAGCACCAACTTTGCATGAGAGCGAGTAACATCGTTAGCACAATGTTGCGAAGATGCATTATCCATGTTATTGGAAATAGGGCCTCTTAAGAAAAATGGTGTCTTGGGTCAGTCATCATCTTGCTTCCCCTTTATGGTAATAATGTTGGAGTATTCTAAATCTACAGGTTCAACCATGTGAATGACATTGTCATCATTGGAATATGTATAGTTGACCTTATTGTAGGGTTCTGGTTTTGAAGTCTCTCCTTTTTCATAAGCTAGGAAAGGCTCTTTGAATGCCTTGTGGTCTGAGTTTTTGTTATGTCCATCTACCACAAGTTCACTAGCATCAATCATGTCTTGGATTTTATGATGCAAGTTTATACAGTTGTTGGTTTTGTGTCCCTTGTTTTGGTGATACTCACAAAATGAGGTCTCATTCCACCATGGTGGACGTGGTTGTGGATCATAGGGATGAGGGTTATCTATTGGTGAGATAAGCTTGTGTTGTAGTAATGTTTTGTAAACCACATCCAAAGGTTCTCCTAAAGGCGTATACTCTCACTTGGGTTGTGTTGTCCATGAGTTTCTCAGTTTTTTTCCAAATGCCTTATTGTCAGGAGGAGGCTTCTCAGCATTTTTAGCCGCTTTGAGGAAATTTGTAAGATTAAATGCTACTTTCGCAGGTTTTGGTGTGACATTATCAACAACCCCATCATGTACAATTTCTTGGTTCTTGTTGACATGTTTGGTTTTATCCCTATTGGAAGTGGAAGCTTGTTTTGAGTCTGTCTGAAGAGTGAGCTCACCTTTCTTGACCATAAATTCTTCAATACAAATAGCCAGTGTAATCATGTCCTCAAAGGTACGTGGACCTTGTAGTTAGACTCTATACCCAAAATTAGGTAAGAGGTTATCAGTGAAAATGTTGAGCTTCTCCGTTTCTGGGATTTTACAGGAATACTTAGTGTAAAGTTGTCTCCATCATTGGAGGAAAGTGAGAAAAGACTCACCAACCTTCTTTTAAGGTTGCATAGATCTCAAATATTTACAAGATGTTGAATGTTATGAGAATATTTCTGAACAAATGAATTAGTAATTTCGTCAAATGTCTTGACACCAGGAGGTAAATGTAAGAACCACTCCAAAGTCTGACCACCTAGGCTTCTAGGGAATAAATGCATGAGGTACGTCTGATTGTGTATAAACTCCATAGATAAAGCACCAAATTCCTACAAGTCATATTTGGGATTAGTAGTACCAAAGTACTTGTCATATCTAGGTATTTCTACACCTCGTGGGAAAGGTGACATGTTTATACTTTTGTCAAATGGGAATGAACAAAGAGCGTCTAATGTGTATGTCTTTTTGGGTTTCTCTTTCTGATGCATCATCTGAGCCAATTGGTCTTGCATAATTTTTAGTTGTTTTTGGAGTTTAGCGGTCTCAGTTTCTTCTTCATGTGTGATAATGGTCTCCACATTGAAATGTGTGGGTATTTTAGCTCCCTCTTGGGCAAGTTTGAGAAAGTACTTTTCTTTCTCTTCGTTGAGTAGGATTCCCATGACCTTCTGAAAGTTTTTGTCTCTTTGACATTTTTCTATGTGTTCAGGAAGGATTTCCACCTCTTCTTGTTCTTCATCAGTGTCATCTTCTTTCTTTTTCTCCTTGTCATCCCTAGGTTGTTCTTGATATCGACTATGACTACCCCGTTCAGGTTCACGATTAGTCATTATAGGAACTTGATCAGTTTCTGTATGTTGTGTTTCAAAAGGGTTTGTGGAGAAAGGATCATACATTGTGTTTGAGAATGTAGGACTTCTACCTGTCTTAGTATCCTCTTGGTAAAAAGGATTCCTAATTTGTTACAAATTAGAAAATGTTCATTGAACTTGAGATGACCTCGCAGGTGAGGAAGATCGTGAAGACACCTCACTAGCCAAACTGGATGCAGATTGTGTAGCAAAAGGTAAGCTACCTCTACCATGATTATGACCCCTAGCATGACCACGTCTAATGTTATCAGGGTAAAATACGTTGCCACTTCTGGTTGTGAGAGTCATTGGCAAGGACAAGAGGCTAGAACCTTGACAAGGACTACACTAAGACTGAGTCTCAAAAAGGACAAGATAATAGAAAGAATGTTGTTCACTAAGGCACAAATGATCTGATTTAAAGGCTAGAATAACTAGAGATTATGACCACTGCGACACAAAGTATGACAAGCACTAAGACAAAGAGCAAAATTACTTACGAGACAAGACTAGTCAAGGTATAAGACACAAGTCTTCAGCTAAGAGAAGTGTCGTTGTTTCAGGACTGTTTGCAAACAAAGAGTGATAAACAGACATAGAAAAGGACACCGTGCAGGCTGTAGATAGCTAGAAAAGACCCAGATTGTTAATGCTGATACAAAGTCTCATATGAAAAACCTTTATGGGTTGCGCGAAGAATTTTTACAAGCTGTGCGAAGATGTTTCTATCTCGTACGAAGGTCAGTAATAGTTTTTAATTTTGTGCTAGAATGTTTACCAGATCGCGCAAAGATGCACAACAAAATGGCTTCATGCGAGAGCCAGATGATTTTGCATGGGACCCAAATGATTTCGCACAAACGGACAAAACAATTTCATAATAGCGACTGATTTTGACAAAAAAATTGATCGTTCCAAGAACCAGGCAGATAAATAGGCATGTAGAATAGAAAGCAAGTGATTTCAAGCACGTTTGAAAACAATGAGCAAGGGAAAAAGCAACCTTGTGCATGAACAATCAAGTGACTTAGTTTGTGCTAATCCCTAAGAGAGCTATTTGTGTACATTTTCAAAGAGTTTTGCAATCACGCATACATCCCTAGAAAATAAAATTTGGCCTCTCTAAGGTATTTAGTAATGATTTGACTCTGCAACTTTTATGACTCATAGGGGTGACCTCCAATCCTGGTGCACCGAGGTTTTGACACAGTCCAAGAACTTAATCTTCAAGAGCTGCTAGGGAGATTTGACAACCCACAATGAACCACACCCATGGAGATTTCTTCCACAAGGACATTTATATAGCAGTTGTCACTACCATGGCAAAAATGGCTATTACCGCTTGAGGTTCTATCAATGCAATTTTCCCTGTAGAGGGATTGTCTACTATGGTTAACCCTCTCTAAAGGTGACAGACTCACAATAGTATACCATGAGGGGACTTACGTTCTAGATTCAAGGTTTTGACACCTTTTCACCTTTAGCCCAATCAAAACAAATAGATTAATCTGACATGCTAAACTAAGATTCTCTTAAAGATCTATGATATCATCTCCCCGTGATCTATCAACCTCTCCGAAGAAAGGATGCCTTAATCAACAAGTTGAAGATTCATCTATCTATGAGATGAGAAAAGTATCCTCCCCACCTATAAGGAATTTGTATTAGAGAGGAGTTTCACTAGGAACCCACTCCCTCAAGACCCACGAATAGTGTTCATGGGGGCTTAATTACTATGTGTGTATAGATGTTAATTCTTGAAAATAAATCTATCCAAAAGCAATAAAAAAGAACAAGGTGGTACACTTAACGCTTTAACAAATGTGAGGTGAGTGCAAAGATGTGGAACATTTAACCTCTCACACAAGCCAAAACGAGTCCACAACTCAGAAAATAGTGAGTTCTAGAAAGCACAAAAGGGTTGCCTTGTGGAGTCTTTAATGCTTATGTCCTGTAGACCCCTCCCCTATTTAATGTGGTGCTGAGCTTGCAACCATAGGGTGGAACGAGGGGCCGATGGATTAAAGAGTCTAATAACCCAAGATAGCTAATTAGATCTATCACTAAAGACTAAGCCTGCTAGATGAAACTAATAGAGATCACAACCTAGTATCAAATTATGCATGTGTTGTAAAATGAGAACATGAAAGAAAATACACGCATAAGCTTGACAGAAGAGATGTTTGTTTTAGCTCCAAATGAAGTGTTATCAGCTGAGGAAGGTTACCTGGCGATCCTCACAATGTGCTTAGTAGGTTTTAACTATTTTTAGTGACTTTATCACGCTTTTCCCATTTTCTTGTAAACCGCTACTATGTTGTTCCAAAAAAATCAGAAAACACAGAAACACTAGAAACCACGAACAGTCAGTAGAAAAATCAAAAAACACGAGAATCAATGCAAAAAAAAATGCCTTTGTCAGCAAAGTTTTGCGCGAAATTCTTCACAGCCCACGTGAAGAAGTTTTATGGTTCGCACAAAATTATATTCGGCTCGTGCGAAGAAATAGGTTTTGCGCAAAGTTTTACGTGCCAAAGAACTTTCTCGCATGATGAGGAAAGAATCTTTGCGCGAAGATTTTGGATCCTCGCATGAAAATGAATATTCTCACACGAAGATTCCTGAATCTGTATGGAATAGTATGGATAGAGAACAAAAAAAGATTTAAAAAAATATAGAAAGAGGCCCAAAAAATTGATTTTCGGGCCCCACAACGGGCGCCTAAAATGTATGTGTGAATATGTGGCCTCTATTAACACACACACTTCAACACGGTCATTGCATGCGGATTCATCTCGGAATGAACATTGGATTATCCATCTGAAAATCAACCTGCAAAGTGACCTGTTGCCTTCTATCTAAAGGGATTTTGCCTTTTAATATCCTCAGAATCAAGGTGTAGGCAACCAAACCCTCTAAGAATGAAGGATTTGACAATGAAATTAAGCTAAGAATGAATATACAGATTAATCTAGAATAAAAGATGCAATGTAATCTAAGAACAAATAAAGAAAACTAGATTAAGCATATGCATGATTAAACTAAAATGAGATTAAACTAAGAACGAGAATGTATGCAAGAAATGTAAGTAAATGTGAGCATGAATTTCAATAGCAATTTGATAGCAAATCAATTTATCCTCTCCAAAATGAAGAGATTAGGGTCTCTTAAATAGACTTTCTTGGAATCCATCAACGCTTGAGATCGATTCAGATCAACGGTTGAGATTGAAGATGAGGTTCAGTCATAAAGGGAGATTCCCAAATTAAAGGGAATTAACAGATTTAATTTGAGTAAAATAAGGAGTTAACTATTTTAATTTGAGTAGAAAAAGGAGTTAACTGATTTAACTCATTTTTTATCAATAGTGAACTTGAAATTTCCCTTTTTGAACTGAAGAGAGATTTTGTTGAGATATTTAATTTAATAAAATGAGATATGCTCTCATAATTACTTTTTCTATTTAATTAAATAATCTTTAATTAATTAGAGACACTTTTCTTATTTAATTAAATAACTTCATTTAATTAATTAGGAACGTCTTCCTATTTAATTAAATAACTTTGTTTAATTAATTAGAAGTAAGTACTCCATTTAATTAATTAATTTTGTTTAATTAATTTTAAATACCTTTCCCATTTAATTAAATAATTAAATTTAGTTAATCAAGATAGGCGTATTTATTAAATTAAATAAATTTAATTCCATAATACATTAGCCTTAGGATAAAATTTAATTTAATTAAAGTATAAATACTTAATAATTAAATTATAATTAAATCGAGTAGGTTTAATGCGACTAATATAAGTATGTATTATAGGAATTAAATAAGAAATATGATGAATGCAGATTAGGGTTTTCTGAATCTGACAATTAAGTCAAGTAGCGAATAGCAGAATGAGAATTGCCTATTAGAATAGGACTTAGAAAGTATAAGAAATAGACCAAAATTGGTATAATGGCAATGAGCCAATTCTTGGGTATTACAATAACCATCTAAACATGATATCAAATGCATTTAGAGTAAAACATAAATCGTAAGAGAACAAACTCCAAATACACTGAAGTAACATGTGAATATCTAGCACCGATCTCAAGCTAGAAATAGACCATCTCTATACACCAGTCTCAGTAGTGGTATAGGTAGCTACACCTCCGAATGATATGGTACCCATAGGCCCACTCTTGTTGTACCATGGAGATAATGATCTGACCACAAATAGACAACATAATCATTTATGGCTAACACTCATGCCAAATAGTAAAGAGCATTGGAACCAAGATCATGCAAGAATACAATACAACACATCCTAGTCAAATGTTTTATAGTTCTACTATGCATGGAATATAGTGTAAAGTAGATTGCTTGAAATCATGGAGCCTAGGTGAAATATCATGCTGAAACTATCCTTGAAGAGGCCATCACACTATGTCCTTGGATGAAGCATACAAACACTTTCCCTCAGATTGACCATATAGGCATATACCATCAAATGAATCATACAAGCATTTCATGCATTTTATTATCTTAATTTTACCACCCATTTTTTCATTTAGTTATCACTTATCTAAAAACTTCTTCACATCAACCTTGTTGAGAACACGAACATGACCTAGTATTATCAGAGAAGCCCCTCCACTTGTCTACCCTATATACCCATGCTCATCACATGATGAGTTCCCATAGTCAATATAGTTTCCCAACCTAATCCCAATGAACATAACTCAACCAATAAAAACTAGTTAGGGTCTTGCATGAACCTGACAAGTGCATTCTCATGTTCTCTTGTGTGGGCACACCAACTACATGAAGATTATAAAAAAATAGGGTTGGGTGAGAAAAATAAATAAATAAAAAAGTATAAAATGATCACTCAACAAGCCTATATCTAGGAGTATGGATTATACATGAATCCCAATGATGCAAGAAAACCATATGTCATGAACTCACTTAATTGACCCAAATCTAGAAGTACAATTTTTACATGAATCCTAGTGTCTATGACATAATAACATAACATGCAAGGAAACATGGAATACAATCCATTTCCAACATCCTACTCACTTCTTATTTGAAAAAATTTACAAAATCTTTCATAATGTTAGAAAACCTAGGAATTACCTAAAAGCTATTATGGGTATTCTGAGAAGCAAAATTAAAGGACCAACCAACAAGACGTTGATGTCCTCTCCACTTTGAATTATGCAAAATTTAGTCAATTTTACCAAGGAATTCATTGTCATTTAGTTAACATTCAGACTCTCAACATGAACTCCATAAATAATAGATGGTTTATCATTCTTTCTTCTATTTCAATAGTAACATAGAGATGATAACTAGCTATTTTACCAAACCCTAAACTCTATGAATCAAATATAAGATGAAATTTTAATCTTCAACAACAAAATATTGAATCCCAAATAGATCAACTTATAAGGATGGTCAATGCCTTATCTTCTAGGTTACAATTCATGGGGATTACACACCTATTTTTGGATCTTATATTGACACTTTTTGAAAAGATCATTAGTATTCATTTATAGATCTCATACTTATCATATCTCCTCCTCTATCATTGGAAAATCAATTATATAGTGTGAGTTTCTATTGGAAACAATTTTCCAATTGTGTGTTGTCTTTGACGTTACACAAATGTCATATAAGTTATCAGTCAACGACTACCAAGCTCAATTGCTTAGCAAAGTGATTCTCAGTCTCTATTGAGCTTAGTTTGTCAGCTAAGAAAAATTCAAAGTCTACTGAGCATTCCTAGAAATTACTCTATGGAAATAGAGTCTACCAATCTCACTCAGGCATCAAAGGATTTTGTGATAGAAGTTAGTGTTCACCAAGCTCACATCGTTAATGAAGGCAAGCCAGTGTTTACTGAGTTCACTCAGTCTCCGAAGGATTTTTTAGAGTTCGCAGTGTTAACCAATCTTTTGTTCATTAACATGAGAAATCAATTTAGAAACAATGTTTATCAAGCAAGGTTTTCCAATGAAGGATTTTGTTAATTTTGGGAAATAAAGTTTAAATGTTTTATGTAATGATTCTGGCCAACTAATGTAATGATTATTGATAATTGTAAGTTGTAATTGGGCCAACTTAATAATCTTAAAGGTATATATGAGAGGTCAAGCTGAGAATTCTAAAGTGTAATGAGGGGTATGTGCAAGATCATTGTCAACCAAACTATGCTCTTAAGTGGCAACAAAAAATTAGAAAATCATGGTTATGTCAACTTGACGTGCAATTTTCTACTTGTTATTAACTTTATATCAAAAATTTGAGAGAAAAGAATCTCTAGAAAATTGAATATAGTTTCTAAATTACTAGGACTTATCTCAAAAAAATAAAAAATGATTGGTCAAAATTTTAAATTTTAATACAATATTACAAAAATTTTAGAACAAAAATAAGAAGTAGACGTATGTCTGACCACCTTAATAAAAATCAAATGATAATATGTTTTAATAATATTCTACATATAAGTAGTAGATTCATGCTTGAATGTGACACATATTTTTGGGTATTTTTATTCTAAATAAATAATTGATAATTAATTTTTGACTTTAGTACTTTTGGAATAAAAAATCTCTCATGTCTAACCACCTTAACTAATTCAAAACTCTACAAATTTCAATTTTTTATTTTTTTCCTTATAGTAGAAGTAATATATAATGTGATGCATCTTCTAGATTCAAAAAATGTTGTACCATTTGAAAGTTATAGTTGTTTTTCAGTCAACATTTTATATGTAAATCCATTAGAAAATATGTAATAATTACTTACTAAACACATGATTTAATAAACCTTACATTTATGAAAAGATAAGAACATTCTTAAGAAACCCTTTTCATTTCATCAAAGTTTGGTGGAAAAAAAGTCGTTAGCTACATGTTTGAAGTAAAAATAACATAAAAATAGGCCAAAAATACATTTTTAGGATGTTTTAAAAGTTGACCATATAGGTTTGTTATCAAAAGATATAGTAGACCTTATGAGGATATTAATTGTTTTCATTTAGTATTAGGGTGGGTAGGAAAAAAGTTGGAATAGATTTTGAAATGGTTTGAGATATTTCAGAACTACAACTTTTTCAGATTGCCACTTTTTGGCACACCCTGATCCTGCGCATATCCTGAGGGAGAATGCAAGTGTATTGATTAAACAAGAAAGTGTGAGAAAAATTTAGAGGATGATCAAATATCATTAAGGAGTAGCAAAGTTTTATTTGATCAGGAAGGATCTACTAAAGAGAAAAATTATCTATATCAACAATTTAGTTACATCTCATTCACATCATTTCATTTTTACTTTCTCACCATTGTAGTAGGGATTCTTAAATCTCTTTGCAAAGTTGGTCTAACAACCATTTGTAAATCCTCTAACAAGGTGACAGTTCCATTGAATTTTTTTAAAGACCTCTAGAAAGGCCACTCCTTATAGGGTGATTAAATCCTTTAACAAGCTCATAGCTAATAGTGTGTTTTGTAACCTTTAACTAGGTTGGCTCCTAACAGGGCTCAAGTTAGAAGAGTGAAAATTAGTAGCTAGTTACTTGGTGGTTTTTCCCATATTGAGTTTCCACATTAAATCTGGTGTCTCATGTGTTCATGTTATTTCTTTTATGTTTTCTTGTTAATCAATGTGAATGTTTAAAGATCAATAATAAGTTAAGATGTACTGCATCGACTGAGTGACAACATTGTTTTGTATGTTTACCGAGTGATAGTAGTAACTAGTTTATCAAAAATCTAAAGAATCTATTGTTTTTTTTATGTGGTAACTAATTCACCCTCCCTCTTAGTTACTCTATCTATATTTCCAACAATTGGTATCAAAGCTTTTGGTGCTTGCAGGAAAGGTTTCAAGGACCTAAGCTAAAGATCGGGATGTCTTACAAGAGGGAAATTCCAAGGCTTAATAGGGATAAAATTTCAACATGGAAAGGACTAATGAGACTTCAGCTAGCTTCCATTGGATATACAGGATTGAAATACCTTGACAAAGAATACACAACTCCTTCTGGTACAATATCTATTAATGACATTGCTAAGAAGAAGAGTCATAACACCATGATGATAGACATTACATTTTCTCTAAGCTATGAAGAATTTGATGATATCAAGGACTGTAAAACTAGCTTTGAAATGTGGAACAAGCTGAAAGATATCTATGGTGGTGATGACAATGTAAGGAGAGCCAAAGAAAAAAGTCTAAGAGGACAATTTGATCAGATGAGAATGAGAGAGAATGAAAACATTGCCAACTATGTTGAGAGGATCAAAGCAAGTGTCAGTGCAATCAAAGCTTCTGGAGGAGACATCAAATAAGAAACAATTGTAAGTAAATTTCTTAGAAAATTACTTCCCATTTATGCAATTAGAGTATCTACAATTCAAAAAGAAGATGTGAAGCAAATCATAAGATAGATTTGGATGCCATAGTAGGAAGGTTGACTCATTTGAGCTAGATAACTATGAAAATTATGTTCTAGCTTCCAAGTACATTGAATCTATATTTGTAGCCAAGCTTTCACTCAAAGAAAAGGGAAAAAAGATAAAGGACTCTTAGTCACAAAGTGAAGAAGAATTAGATGAAAGTTTTGATAGTGATCTTGAAGTTTTTGACGCTCTACTAGCAAGGAAATATTCTATAGGCAAAGGAAAATACAAAGGTAAGGTTCCCCTAATCTATTTTTCATGTGAGGAAATTGGTCATATTGCAACTAGGTGTCCAAACCAGAAAAGAAAGGATGAGAAGAAAGGTCATAAGTGCAATGACAAGAAATATTTCAAATTGTTCAAAGACAAAGGTAAGAAAACATGTTTTATGGATAAGGATACTAAATATTTTGATAATAGTGAAGATGAAATTGTTTACATTTTTGTGAAAGATGAATCTGATAATGATGAGGAAGATAAGATGACACTAATCTCTCATGTGTGTAAAAATGATACATGGATCATAGACAGTGGTTATTCTCATCATATGACTGGTGACAAAACTAAGTTTGAATAGTTTGAAGACTATGATGGTGGTAGTGTAAGGTTTGGAAATAATGAACCTTGTTGCATAAAATGAAGAGGCCAAATCTCATTAACCAAAGAACTCATATGTGATAATGCCTATTGTGTTGAAGGACTAAAACATAATCTATTAAGTGTAGCACAACTAATCAATATTGTATTCAAGGTGGAATTCACGCATGGAAAGGAAAGACTATTGGATGACAAAGGAAAGTTGATAGGATTAGGCATACAAACAAAAGCTAACTTGTTTTATCTTGATCTTGGTGAGTGCTCATGTTTTATTGCTTAAGTTGAAAAAATTTGGTTATGGCACAGAAGGTTATGTCAGGCGAACTTTGATAACATGATAAAGGTAAGAAAATTAAGTAAAGTAAGAGGCATTCATAATATAAAGAAACCTATTGCTGGTCTATGCAAGAATTATTAGATTGGTAAAATGGGAAAGACTAGTTTCAAAAGTAAAAACTATTAGTTTATATATATTTTGGAAATTGTGCATACTAATTTATGTGGACCTTTTGGATTTGAGAGCTATACTAGAGAAAAGTTCTTCATTATTTTTGTTGATGAATACTCTAGAATGATGACTATTATGTATCTGAGAGAGAAGTCAAAAGCATTTGAGAAATTCAAATGGTATTTGGCCAAAGTAGAAAAGGAAATAGGGAAAAGATTGAAATGTTTTAGATTAGATAGAGGTGGTGAATTCATCTCCCATGAATTCAATAACTTTTGCATTGAAAGAGGGAACAAAACATAGGTATCAACTCTTGGAACTCCCGTGTAGAATGGAATAGCTGAAAGGAGGAATAGATCTATCATGGATTGTGCAAGGACTCTAATGATTCAAAAGAAAATTGATATCAAATTAGTGGAAGGAAGCTATCAGCACTGTAATTCATACCTTGAACTAAGTACAGTTGAGGAAGGACTCATTCAAAACCCCCTATGAGTTATGGTATGGCTATAAACCTAATGTAAGTTACCTAAAAGTATTTGGAAGTAAATGTTAGATGTTGAAAGAATTTAGAAAAGGAAAATTTGATGTGAAGGGTGATAAAGATATATTTTTGTGATATTCTTGCAAGAGTAGGGCATATAGATGTTTGAATTTTGTCTAGTCACAAAATCATAAAAAGTGCACAAGTGAAAGTTGATGAGTTTGCAGAAAGGACTAAAGAAGAAAGAAAAAAGGAACCAAAAGATTATAGGAGAATTGTTTTCATTGAGCTTGATATAGTGCCAAAAACATCTATCAATCAAGAGACTTCTACTCTCGAATCTTTAGTCACCATGTTGCAAGATGTTTAAACCAAGTTACAGGAATCCGAGTCACATTTTGAAGCTACTAAGCCAAAACCTACCAAGTTAGAGAAGCCAGAACCTAAGGTTGAAGTGCAAGAGGATGAAAATGCAATTCATTCAAGAGGAAAGGAACCTGTATTGGCCAAGTATGTCAAGAGAGATCATGCACCAGATCAAATTATTGGAGACAAATCAGAAGGTACTATGACAAGAAGCAAGCTAAAAGGTACTTGTTTACTTGTTGATTTTGAACCTAGAAATGTCAAAGATGCATTGGAGAATGAAAGTTGGATTGAATCCATGAATGAAGAGATAGAAAAATAGAGAATAACAAAATTGGACTCTTATATCTAGGCCTAAAGATAAAAATGTGATTGGAACAAAATGGGTATTCAGGATTAAGTTGAATGAAGATGGTAAGGTATCAAGAAACAAAGCTAGATGTGTAAAGGCTACTCTCAAGAAGAAGGAATTGGTTATGGAGAGACTTTTTCTCATGTTGCAAGATTGGAAGGTGTGAGGGAGAGATTGCATAACTACCTTATTTAGATTGGTTTTTAGAGAACTAATGAAAATTGTAGCTTGTATATCAATAAAGGACCAGATAATTAGATTGTTTTAGCAGAAATATTTGTGGATGATACTTTGTTTATAGGGAATGATGATCTATGTAAAGTTTTTTCAAAGAAAATAAAAAAATAATTTGAAATGTCTATGTTTGGTGAGATTAAGTTCTTTGTTGGTCTTCAGATTCAACAGAGAAAGAATGGTATCAACATTACTTAGCCTAAATACATCGAGGAGACACTCAAGAAGTTTGGTATGGAAAATTGTAAACTAGTTGGAACTCCCATACTGCACTAAAGCTTACCAAAGATACTGGACTAAAGCTTACCAAAGATTATGAATCAAAAGAGGTGGATCAAACCTTCTAAAAATCAATGATTGGAAAGTTATAGTATGTGGTCCATACAATACCTGATATTGCTCTTGTAGTTTGTATAGTAGCAAGATTTTTAGCAAAACTAAGAGAAAAACATATGATGGCAGTCAAAATGATCTTAAGATACATGAAAGGAATTGAAGATTATGGTCTATGGAATAAATTTGGAGGAAATATGGACCTAAAAGTGTTCACTGATGTTGATTGGGTTGGTAATCTAGATGACAAAAAGAGTACAAGTGGAGGAACATTCTTTCTTGTCAAAAGATTGGTATCTTGGACAAGCAAAATGCAAGATTTCACATCCCAATCTATAGCAAAGGTAGAGTACGTTGCAGTAGTAAATTTTTCTAATATTGTTTGGTTTAAATAGTTGTTGGAAGGCATTAAGGTTGAGATCAAGGAACCAGTTGTCATGTTTTGTGTAAATACAAGTGCAATTAACATATCCAAGAATCTAGTGATGCATTCCAAAACCAAGCATATTGCTATAAAATATCATTTTATCAGAGAATTGGTGTAGGATAAAGAGATTAGACTTGAATATATCCATACAAAAGAACATATTGTAGAAATATTCACCAAGCCATTACCTAAGGATGCATTCTTGTATCTAAGAGGTAAGTTAGGGGTAATTCCCCTATCTGAAGCTCACTAAAATAAAGTTTAAGTAATGCATCAAAAGGAACCAAGCTTAAGATCTATTAGTTAATGTAGCATAGTCATGGGAATGTTGCATATAATTCAGTACTGAAGGTACATTGATACTCATTTGGTATGTGTTTTCTTTGGCATGTGTTGTCAAAGAGGGTGAATTTATTTTCATAACTTTCTAAAATTTGAATTTTTTCGAGGGAGAGTTTGTTGTTTGAAGAAGAAGCTATGTATTTCCTTCATAGAGGGAGATTTATGCATTAGTGAAGTTTGTGGCATAAAATTTAAAAGGGAGAAATTTTTTTGTCAGAGAAAGACTTGTTTGCAAATTTCATTCTGCTATGACATGTTGTGTTGCCATCAATGCCAAAGAGCAAGATTATTGGAAACAATTTTCCAATTGTTAGTTGTCTTTTATGTTACACAAATGTCATATCAGCTATTAGTCAGTGTCTACCAAGCTTAGTGGTTCAGCGAAACAATTCTTAGTGTCTATCAAGCTCATTTGATCAGCTAACCAAATTTTAGTGTCTACCAAAGAAATTACTCTATCGAAATAGCATCTACTGATCTCACTCAGGTGTGAAAGGATTTTATGGTACAAGTTAGTGTTAACTGAGCTCACATGGTTAATGAAGGCAAGTCACTATTTACTAAGTTCACTCTGTCTCCAAAGGATTTTGTAGTGTTCAGAGTGCTAACTTAGCCTTTGTTGGTTAACACAAGAAATTAGTTCAGAAATAATGTTTACCAATGAGGACCAGCCAATGAAGGATTTTGTTAATTTTGGGAAATAAAGTTTAAATTTTTCATGTAATGATTGTAGCCAACTGATGTAATGATTATTGATAATTGTAAGTTGTAATTACGCTGACTTATAATTTGAAATGTATATATGAAAGGTCAAGTTGAGAATTCTAAAGTGTAATGAGTGAGAATGCAAGTGTACTGATTAAAGAATAAAGTGTGAGTGAACTTTGAGGGATGGTCAGATATCCTTAAGGAGAAAGAAAGGTTTATTTGATCAGGAAGGATATAGTGAAGCAGAATAGTGATCTATATCAAAAATTTAGTTGCATCTCATTTAGGTCATTTCATTTTTACTTTCTCACCATTGTAGTAGTGATTCTTGAATCTCTTTGCAGAGTTTGTAACAACCATTTGTAAATCCTCTAATATGGTGAAAATTCCATTGAATTGTTCTAAAGACCTCTTCCAAGGCCACTCCTTACAGGGTGATTAAATCCTTTAACAAGGTCACACCTAATAGTGTGTTTTGTAACCTTTAACTAGGTTGTCTCCTAAAAAAGTTCACTTCATCAGAGTGAAAATTAGTACCTAGTTACTTGGTGGTTTTTCCCATATTGGATTTCCATGTTAAATCTAGTGTCTCATGTATTCATGTTATTTCTTTTATGTTTGAATTCTAATCACTATGAATGTTTAAAGATTAGTAATAAGTTAACTTACACTATATCTACAGAGTTACAATATTTTTCTATATGTTTACTAAGTGACAACAATAACTAGTTTATCAGATATGTAAGGGATCTGTGGATTTGTTTTAGTGGTAATTAATTCACCCCCCCTCTTAGTTACTCCATCTATATTTCCAATATTTGGAAAAAGCTTTAAGTATAGATAGAAAATGATATCTATCCTTAGAACAAAAAAATTACACATAAAACAAAAATGCTATACAAGAAAAACCAAAATACTTGTGATCTTTTGCTTGATAAAAAATAAATGAGTGAAAGCACAAACCTATGTCATCCTCTTTTGAAGGAAAAGGCTAGCAAAAGTATAAATATTAACCTTCAATGACATAAAATTGGTATTATTATTTTTAATTTGAAAATTAAGTAAACTAATGAAATATGTAGAAATGGATAAAGTTTAAGATTATAATGTTTAATAATTATTTTGAACAATATAGATATATTTCCCTTTGATCTCAAACTATGTTATTGATATAGCTAGGAAAATAAAAAATAAAAATCTGTTTTAGACCTATATTGATTCAAATTTCAACTCACCTAAAATCAATAGTTTTCATCTCCCACCACTTTTTTAAAAAAATCTATTCAAACTAGAAGAAAATTTATACATTCTAAAAGAGGGCTCTCTCATCTAGAATGCCATATAATTTTTAAATTGTTTTGAAATGATTTCATATTTTTTCTTTCTCAAAATTGCAATATTTTTGAGTGTTAAGATACCTTCTTGTAGAATTTTTTATTTATAGTATACTATATCTAATTAAAGTGCTATAAACTCTCAATGAGAATATTCTTGACGTTGATCTCTATAAAATGGTGGTTAAATTTTATTTTTAAAAAATGTCATAAGAAATAGTAACAATTATTTAAAAGCCACTTTTCCAAAATAATTGTTTATCTTTAGTAATTGGATACAAATTGGTATAAAACATGCCTCTAATAGTCATTTCCAATTGGAAAAGTGTGAGACTGTATATCACTTAGCTAGAATGAATTTATCTAAATCATATGTTCAGAAAATTTTGACTTTTAGATAGAAATACTCAAATTTAGTCATTCTAATAAGTCAGCCTAAAAAGTGACACAAATTTATACTTTTACCCTAATTGCTTCATTGGTTTCTTTGTGGTGGGGCCAATTCTATTTTGGCAGTTTCCTCTCTTGTACTTGATGATTGATATTTTTCTTCTTCTGCTCATTAAGTTGTGGGACCCTTTCATCCTTGTCTATTGTGCTTGGATCTTACACTTGGATGTCTATTTCAATTAGTTGATCTTCTTCTCTATCATCTATTTGGGTAACTTTGTCAGCTAACTATAGCTCCTCTATGGTTGTTGCCTTATCTGTGAGTCTTTCCTTAGATACAACCTAGAGAAATTGTGAGGTTGAAGAATAATGTGCCATCCACTTATTGAAAATTGTATCATCTGGATAGTTGAAGTTTAGGGTCTATTTTTCTCTCCTCCAAACATTTTTTCCCAACTTCTTTATTTCAAAAAAATCCTTTTTGAAAGAATCAACGATTAATTATACATTAATTGGGTATGTGTAGTATCATGGTCAACCAAACTATACCCTTAAGTGGCAATGAAAAATTAGTTAATGAAATGTCCCTTTTTTGATTTTATATGATATTCCCAACCTCTAATCAGATTTTCAAAATCAAACAACTGATATCACAAAGATCCACCAAATTTCTGAAGAAACCCCAAATCGGGTATGCCAGAAATTGTGCCAAAAGCTTCACAGCTTCACCTATTATTAATAAATCTGAAAGTGGAAATTTTTACAAAAAATTTAGCAGCATAACAGAATAAAAAATGAAATTTCCAGATCTATATATCCTTTACACAATAGTTCTCAAATGTAGGACAAAAACTATGCTCATAGGGCTCCTAAAATTAACACAAAAATGCCCGAAAACACCACAAAAACACTAATAATCTATCTCTGAAGTTTAATCATGTCCCAATACATATATTCAGCTCTATTTTAACACCTTGAAGTCTGAAATACAGCAGCAACCCAAACTGATATGAAATACTCAACTGAAAACACCAAACTCATACAAAAAACACACCCGAAAACCCACAAATCTGCATTGTTCAGCACAAAGGCAAACTTTGTATGAGCATGCACATGGAATGGCTTCAAACTCCCATCCTTAGCCTTCTTGAAAACCTGCAAACTCCCATTCTTGGGTCTCCCTGGAAACCTACAAACTCCCGTTCTTGGGTCTCCTTCTCCACAAGTTTGGCAGCCTCTGAAGAATAACAAAGAATGAGCAAAAATCAAGTTCTGGAATCCATCCAAAATGCCTCCAAACCCCTTAAAAGAGGGAATAACCATAACTCACATCCAAGAGAGGTTAATGAAACATATTTTAATAATAATTTTCATTTATTAGTCCAACAGTTTCCAAAGATTAACCCCCTTTTTATGAAACTTCACTTTCTTGGGCTTGCCTGCCTTAGCAAAGATTATTATTTTTTAATTATTTGAAAAGGGGACATGACAAGTCCTCCCCTCCCAAAAATTTCTTTTCCTCAAGCAATGGCTGAACAATAAACCAATCAATCCACCTGGATCCCAAATGTAGTTATGAACTATACTACTACCAAATAACATAGGCTCCTACAATATCCTTTGCAATATGACCAAGAGGAAACCATAATCAAACTGACAATTACAGCTCAACCAAACTCCAAAATCACCACTACCACAATCAGAAACCCACGAGACACAAACTCTTAGAACATTAGAACCCAAGTAAAGTGGACAAATCAAATTGCCAACACAATAAATACCATCAACGCATCCCACTGGCATATAGGGAATGTACAATCCAACTCTGCAATAATGGTGAATGCTCTATAATGAAACTATACCAAGTATGGAGAATCCACATACTGTACAACTCCTATAGTCAACACAACTCTGTAGATCATCGACCACTGTCTCATAACCATAACTCCCATGCACCCCTGATGGTGAAAAGCCATCACAAGATAAACAACAAGAAATGTAACCCAAACCAAATTTTCCTGCCATCAACTCCTCAACACAAGGATCATTTGCTAATTGATGTACATACCCTACAATATAATGTTGATTAAATAAACAAACCTCAATCAACAGCTCACCATGAACAAGTGATACAACCCACTGTGACTGATCACTAGCTAAGTTAGGAGATGTCATCACCAAAGGAGTAGAATCAATAACAACACCTGCTGAAGCATCACTCCAAAACTCCTGCTCTAAGTCATGTATTATCAAGCTATCAACTGTAGAACCTATCACCATGTTATGCCCATCACAACCCTCATCCCGAGGTGTCAAACTATCCCATAACTGATGACAAGCACTAGGAACCAAAGTAAATCTTTGTATCATCATCTCATCAACATGGTCATCAAAGCTAAATTGATGAGTGTACCTCATAGTGTAATTTCGATAGATTGCGCCAATCTCAGTCAGTGGCTCAGGTTGTAATCTAGATGAAACTAACTGCAATTGATCATTAACCATGTTGGAACTAACTACTACCTCTGAAGATATCACCAAGGGAGTAGTATAACATGATCTTTGATACATCTCTAGTCTCCATGCCTTTAGTACTAGAGGCCACCACCCTGTCAGGCATACAACAATCTGCTACAACACCCAACTCAACTAATCCTGACTCTAGTGGGAATGAACCTGGTATGCCAATGTTAGTATCAAGGATGGATGCATCCCCATCTCTACTGTCTTTGACAATCTCGGCCATGGACATCCTCGGATCACCAAACACCATAGCTTGTGACTGTATAGAATCAGGTAAAGACTGTAGTCGCTTTAACTCCATGGTCACCTTAGCCAAATGAAATTGTGACTCCTTGAAAGCCAACTGTGTACTCTCAAGAATCTCAGAAGTCACCTCAAGCTGCTTAATAAGCTCACTCACCTCATCTTCCTTGGCCAACAATGCATCATATGTTGTACTGCCCCACTCCATCAGATAATCTCTATCGGCTACCGACTGCATATAATTCTGTCTCAAAATTTGAATAGCCTCCCATAAAGAGTGGATCTCTATCAAGGAAAGATAACTTCCTTCCAGCTCATCACTAGTAGGAGAACCCCAACCATAAACTGCTAACAACTGACGAGCAGCATCAAAATGTTGGCAAGTGATAGCAATGTCTCAGTCACTAACTTTTAATTGGTTAGACACATGATGGCACTGGCTTGACTATCTCCTACAAACCTCCTTTGATGCACTATCTAAATGAGTATAATCAAAGTCACTAGTCTCTAGAGTATTACAATCCATATCCTGTGAATCAAATCTAAAGTTCATATCAACATATGGAGTATCAAAAACATTAGCACTGCTGTCCAACTCATCTGTACCCAAGGAAACTAAGTTTTCAAAACTTCCCACTACATCCTCTTGGATTTCATCAATGCCAATATGATCTTGGGACTCATCTGTACACACTGCCAAATACGAAAGATCATCAACACATTCCAGCAAGTATGGTCGACTGGATATATGAGCAAAGCCCAACATCGGTGTATAAAAACTAATACCAACATCAGACAAGATACTGGCACAAGAAAAGGCAACACCATGTAATATGCTAATCAAATCCATGATAGCACCCAAACAAATACTACTATCAAAAAGTGTTAAAGATCTCCAATCAACTGAATCCCAAATGCCAATATAACAATCTCGAGTCCATATCCGTAAACTAGAATCAACTGGTAACTCAAGCAAACTCCTCACCTGAGTAATATGACCAATACCAACTAACTCCACATACCTGTCATGATGAGATAATGAAGTCATAATACTATCTTTGTTCACCTTCAGCTGGCTGGAAAAATCATGTGAAGTACTACCAGCCTCAACCTCATGTGGTGAAGCATCTAACTGTGCCTGGTACTCTTTCTCAAAAAAATCATGAATGCTCAATGTCTACTCATCTCTACTAGGTATCTCACCATCCTACACAACAACATCCTCATAATCATCATCTGAACCCACTACACTGTAGTCACTGCCTGTTGTAACTATACCATCCTGAATACCTGTGGCATCGCCCTTTGATGACCTGTAAACAATTATTTCAATTTGAGTATCAAGTTGACCATTACTATCAATCTGTGTAATATCCTTTCCCACCACCTCCTGTGGCAGAGTAGAATCTGAGACCTCTACCTAGCTATTAGCTAGTTTCTCAAACTCTTCATGCAAGTTCTTGGTAATTGTGTCATCTGCCCTGTGAGAAAATCTGCCAAATAGAAATCCAATCAACTTATCCACCTTAGCTGGGTCGGACAACATGTCATTCATTATATGGTGGTGCTCAATCAACTATTTAGACATGTCATGGCTTATTTTCATAAGTTTATCTCGAATGTCTAAATAGCCATCCTTTCTACTGTTTTGACTCTGGATATCAATTGTCCAAGATCGTGTCCTCTGAGACTCTGTACTATACCTGTCCATTCTGGATAAAGTAGAGTATAACCCCAATAGGATATAACTTCTTCAAACACCAAGAACTAACATGAAAATGATTAAAAGTAGCATGCAACCATAGATTTTGACATGCAACTGATTAGAAGCAACATGCAACCACCAAATTCACCAAGAACTAACATGAAAATGATTAGAAGTAGCATGCAACCATAATTTTTTTCATGCAGCTGATTAGAAGCAACATGCAATCATCAATTATGACATGCAAGATCTGGGTAGTTGTCAAAACTGACATGCAAACTTCTACAACCACCAAATTCACCAAGAACTAACATGAAAATGATTAGAAGTAGCATGAAACCATAAATTTTGACATACAACTGATTAGAAGCAACATGCAACCATAAATTATGACATGCAAGATTTGGGTAGTTCTAAAAATTGAAATGCAAGATCTGGGTAGTTGTCAAAACTGGCATGCAACTTCTACAAACCCTCAGGCTGGAAAGATCATGGCTCTGATACCATTGAAATGTCACTTTTCTGATTTTGTATGATATTCCCAACCTCTAATCAGATTTTCAAGATCAAACAACTAATATCACAAAGATCCACCAAATTTCAGAAGAAACCCCAAATCGAGTATGCCAGAAATTGTGCCAAAAGCTTCACAGCTTCACCTATTATTAATAAATCTGAAAGTGGAAATTTTTACAGAAATTTCAGCAGCATAATAGCATACAAAATGACATTTCCAGATCTCTATATCCTTTACACAATAGTTCTCAAATGTAGGACAAAAACTATGCTCATCGGGCTCCCGAAATTAACACAAAAATGCCCGGAAACACCACAAAAACACTAATAATCTATCTCAAAAGTTTAATCACATCCCAATACATATATTCAACTCTATTTTAACACCTTGAAGTCTGAAATACAGTAGCAACCCAAACTAATATGAAATACTCAACTGAAAACACCAAACTCATACAAAAAACACACCCAAAAACCCACAAATCTGCATTGTTCAGCACAAAGGCAAACCCTGTATGAGCATACACATGGAATAGCTTAAAAATCCCGTTCTTATCCTTCTTGGAAACCTACAAACTCCTATTCTTGGGTTTCCCTGGAAACCTACAAACTCTCATTCTTGGGTCTCCTTCTCCACAGGTTTGGCAGCCTCTGAAGAATAACAAAGAATGAGCAAAAATCAAGTTCTGGAATCCACCCAAAATGCCTCCAAAACCCTTAAAAGAGGGCATAACCATAACTCACGTCCAAGAGAGATTAATGAAACATATTTTAATAATAATTTTCATTTATTAGTCCAACAGTTTCCAAAGATTAACCCCCTTTTTCTGAAACTTCACTTTCTTGGGCCTGCCTGCCTTAGCAAAGATTATTATTTTTTAATTATTTGAAAAGGGGACATGACAGTTAATCAGGGTTATGTCAACTTGCCATGAAATTTTCAACTTGTTATGAACTTTCTATCAAAATGTTGAGAGAAAAGAATCTTCAAGAAATTGAATTTAGTTTCTAAACCACTGGGCAATATTTGAAAAAATAAATTTAAAAAAACCTAAAAATTTAATGGTCAAATTTTCTAATTTTAATGCAATAGTACATAAATTTTAGGACAAAAATAAGAAGTAGATGTATGTCTGATCACATTAATCAAAATCAAATGATAATTTTTTTAATAATAGTTCATATATATAAATTAGACTCATCCCTAGATGTGACACATAATTTGGGTATTTTTATTCTAAATAAATAATTAATTACAAACTCTCTACTATAGTATTTTTGCAATAAAAAAACTCTCATTTCTTATCACCTTAACTAATTTAAAAATTTGCAAAATTTATTTTTCCCATTGTTTTCCTTATAGTAGAAGAAGCATAGAATGTCATTCATCTTTTGGATTTTAAAAATGTCATATCGTTCAAAAGTTATAGTTTTTTTTCGATTAGTGTGTCAATCAATACTTTATACATAAGTGAGTTAGAAAATAAGTAATAATTACTTACTGAACTTTTAATTTGATAGACATTACATTCATGGAAAGCTAATACCATTCTTAAAAAACCCTTTTTGTTTCATCAAATTTGGGTGGAAAAAGAGACGTCAAGTACATGTTTCAATTTAAAAATACACAAGGACTAGTCAAAAAGACATTTTTGGACATTTTTTAAGTTAACCATGTAGGGTTAGTATCCAAAGATATAGTAGGCCTTATAAAAGAATTAATTTTTTGGTTTGGGATTAGGATGGGGGTTGGGGGGAGAATTGGAATATATTTTGAAATGCTTTAGTGCATTTTAGAGCTACATATTTTTTAGATTACCACTTTTTGGCACAACATGATCATGCACATACCCAACTATTTCTTCAATTGTCCTAGCAAACCATATGTAGTTTTCCTTATTTACTACATCATTTGTCTTAATACTCATTAATTATCTTAGCTTATTTCTCCAATGCTCCTTATCTTTTATGTTGCTTAAGCCTTTTAATACACAGGGAAAGAGATCAAATATTTTACTGAGATGTCTTGACAAACACATTCTCATCTTTCTTTGCAACATATCTCTTTTCTCATCATATTTTTTCTCAATTTGATCATCAAATTAGTGAATAATAGAGAAACACAAAGCAATGATGTTATCCTTTCTACTGATCCATTTATTCAAAAATTCCCTTAGGGAAGCCTCATTGTTTTCTAATTATTTCCACATATTTATAAGCCTTAAAAAATATAAATAGAAGAGAGACTAACTGATCTTATCCACTAGAAAGAAAATTTGTGTCTCTTATGATATCCTCATGCTGGATACCCAATTCGACATGCAATGCTAGGAGTTTTGTATTTGCTTCATCATCAATTTCATCTACAATAAAACCTCCTTGATATTGAGGAGTGTCTGGAATATCAATTATTTGGCTACTTGATTGTGGAGGAGCTAGTGAATAGGAAAGTAGTCTCTAGGATGAACCCCAAAATTTTGATATTTTGACTTGTTGTCCTCTATATCTAGCAATTTCATTTTCAAGTCTTAGCCTATTTTGAACCTTCTCATTATAGGTGACTGAGACTTGTCCATACTTCATCCATAAATCCTACACAAATTTATTTTCCCTGCTTATAGTAGCCAATGTGAGGGTTCTTGTTCCAACATTCATTTCTACTACCTCCTCTTTGTGGGTGTCCACTATTTTCACAATCAAGTTGCCCATTAAATTAGAGTCATTGGGCTCAGAGGAATGAGTCCTAGATTCTCTTTGTAGAGATCAAATTACCAAAAAAAAATGGTCTTTAGTATACCTTACACCTCTTAATGCTTTACATTTTTCTCCTCGGTATTCATTTCCTTTTTCACAACATCAAAAACGATTGCATCTGCAATATTCCAATTAGGGGGAACTGGCATCCTAACTTCTTTAATCATTATTATTCTTTAGGATTTATCTTGTTGAACTCCTTTATTATGTCCACAAATATACTACAAATATACTCATTGTATTAGGACTTAAAAGTTCAATCTTTTGGTGCAATGGAAATGTTATCATGTAACCTAATAAATAATGAGATACATCTAAATAAGCCAAAGGTGAATGAAGCAATGACCGATATATATATAGATGCCAACAGATATAGGAAAACAAAGGAACTAGGTATAAGAAGAGGATAAAAATATAGATGATAAGGAAGATAGGAATAATGAAAAGGGCATGAAAAATGAAAAAAAAAAAAGATAAATGGAAAGACAAATACAAAGAAATGGATAAGAATGAGTAGAAATATATAAAATACACAAAAGGAAAGAGGAAAAGTTGCTGGTCTCTAAGCCTAAGTTTCCTATTAGTCATTTCCAAGGTGGTATTGGATGGTGATCACTATTATCGAGCCATCTGGAGAAGGTCAAGCTACAAATAGACTTATTTATTTGTTAACACATGCCAAGAAAATCAAAGGTTTCTATGAACCCTAGTTGAGATTGAGAAGACATAGAAATCAATTAATTCAATTGAGATCAAGAAATTAGAAAGTAAATTATTTCTAAGTGAACAAAATATGTGGAGATCGAGTAACAGCATGAATGTTAGTTATGATGAAGCACTAGAACATTCAAATGTCAAGTAAACTAATATTGACATTTGAGTTTGTAATTGGAAAAATACTAATGTATATCATTCTAGTTGACCTCTACATGACATTTAAGGATAAAATTACATGTTTTATGAGATGATATTAATCCCTACAAAAATATATTAACCAATCAGACCATTAGAATAGTAAATGACACATGGGATGAAATATGTTTCATTGATCTTAATCTGGAACCTCGAGGATGATTTATTTAAGGGTAGGATCAAGGATTAGTGTGAGTGTGAGTGTGAAAGATATATAGAAATGTGTCTGTGAAGAGAAACAATGTGAAGGTGTGAACATGATAAGTACAAAGAGAAAAACTTTAGATAGTAGAACCAGAGAAGTAAAGTATATAAAGTTTACATCAAATAGGGAGATTATATTTTTAAAGAGAGGATATATGTAATAATATTTAGGAGAAAACCAAAGGGTTAATTACTAAATTCAATTTTAATAGATTTAGACAAGGTGAATATCTTAAGAGAGTAGTTCTAAAAGACGCAAAGTCCTTACTTTATTGTAACTATAAAATCCTTTCACGGGGTAAGACCTAATTATCTTCATAGAATTTAATAGGGAATACCACTCATAGGGTAGATCATCTTATGTAATAAACTACTAACCTCAATATGTTAACTTTATTGTTACAACAATACATATTTGTGGGTTTCATCTCCACCCTAGTTTTACCTTCATAGTGAAATGTTTCTTAGTAACCAAAGTCATTGTGTTATGTTTTCATGATTTTTCATGGATTTTATGCATATATAGAATTTATTTAAGCATTAAATGGTATAAGATTTGAGATATAAGATGGACTAGGTGTCAATTATTTTATTAGTAGAAAAATATTTTTAATTCTGATTCACCCACTCCCCTCCCCCCCTCCATTTAAAGATTTCAAACAATTCATATTATAGAACTGTTCTCTTGAACAAAGCCTGATAGGTTGAGAGGACTTGATCTTGAAAATAAAGTAATACAAGATGGGAAAAGTAATTGACAATAAGATGACTAAAATCCAAGTCATATTGAAACAACTTGAAGGAGAAAAAGAAGAGTTGAGGAAATCACTAACAAAAATGAAAGAAATGACCATTCAACAAAAAGATACATAATAAAAGGAAGTTGATAGACAAGGAATACTTAACAAAGAAAATTATGATCAACATGATCATGTTGATGTAGCAATAGTAGATTTATTGGAGAAGAAGAAAATTTTGAATAAAGAAGTTAAAGAACTCAACAAAGAATAAGAAATTCAATCAATAAGATTATGTGAAGTGACTAGACAAAAGAAGAGAGTAGAAGAAGATATAAACATGACTGGGGAAGAAAAAATACAAATGGCTACCACAGTTGAACAAAGATCATTTGAGATGTAGAAGCTCACAAAACACCAGTTAGACATGATGAACTAGTTGCTAGTTGCAAATCAATAATTAAACAAGATGGACATAGAGATCAAAAATCAAAAATTAAAAAGTAATCAACTAAGAAATGGGTTGAGACCTGGGCAAGAAATATTGCAAAGAATTAACAAACCAAGTGAAGCTATAAAATAGTTTTAAGAACTAATCAGATCACCAATGTAATATAGTGATACTTCTAGTCTAGTACATGAGAAGTCATCATCTATTGAGTTAGAAGGGTCATCAAAGAATGGGGAGAAAACAAATAAAAAATACATAGGCAAATATACTTTTCATCATTGTGGTAAATTTGGACACACAACCAACATATGAAAGAGAAAAAATGGTATGAAAGAGCCTAAGCCTAAGTTTACTAGTTATTTTTCTAATTTCAAGAAGCTAGGTAATTAAGGACATGAGTGTAGATCAAAGAAAAGTGATGCATTCACTAAACCCATATTTGAATAACATTATTTAGGGTGTCATAAATGTGGATATAGAACTCATGAATGTAGATCCAAGGAAAAATACAAATGGACTTGTGAGAAGAAAAATACATTACAATTTGGATTGTAGCATTTGGTATAATTGTCTTTATTATGGAGAGTATGGGAACATTCTAGAGAATTTAATAAAGACACATCTTAGAGGTAATTATAAGAAATGGTTGAATGGAAACCTAGGTTATTTTAGATGTTTTAAAGTTTGATATGTTAGAAAGAACTATAGGACCCAAGAACCAACACCAAACAATGGAAACAATAAAGGGACAAGAAAATTTTAGGTAAAGAAAACAGGGAAAGAGATAGTAGACACTGAAAGTAGTGGCAAGAAAAGTTGAGATCAAAAAATCCAAAGGATCAGGTGATCACACCTCATCTAACTAAGAAAAGGAAAGTATGTAGGGATCCTATACATAATGAAATATCATACCTGAGTTCCTAATGAATAAATGGTCAAAATTCCACATCAGGATGAATCAAGATACATTCAGTACAAATATTAAAGAAGCATTGAGCAGTGGAAAATATTTTAATATCAAATGTTGAACATTGATAATATAATCTATATTGGCCAAGCATTGCAATATAGATTGAGCTCTTACAATGACTGGGATGATGCATTAGCTAAGAAAATTAGTATTGGCTAACAAAGGTAATGGTGAATGATTATTTGAAAATAGGCACAAAACAACCAAGATAATTCTTGTCAACCTACCAGAGTACAAGTGCAACATTCATTTTCACTTTACCAAGTGAATTTAAGTACACAAGTTATTTGAAGGTGATTAAAAGAAAACTTCACTAAAAAAGGAGCAAATCATTATGGTCCATTAGTGATTTGACATAATTTAGGAAGTGAAACCTTTATTTTCAAGATAACAATTTTTATAGGTTATTAAAGAAAAGCTATTTTTTTCAAAAACTCTAGTTTTAATTATATCATCTACAACTACAAATGCATTGTTGAAGGAGAAAAATGCATAAATTGTGAGGAATGAACATTGTGCACTAACCAATTTCAAGGATTGTTTGAATTTTGAAGCAATAGAAGAAAAAATGGCACCCTATCATCAATTCCACCAAAGGTGCTAACAATTCAAGATGTATGAACCTATTACATGTACAAAATAAGAGAGGTTAGAGACTTTGAGGTAAGAGTAGATTATGAGAAGTTTTTTGATAATGGAGTACTATAGAATGAGTGTAAGATTATTCATGAGAAAGGGCTTACTCATTCCCTAGGTTTTTGAAAAAAAATCAAAGAAAAATGGATAAAGATTGTGTTAAGTCATGCTCATGACATGAAGTTATGGTTAGAAGGAGTGCTTAGAAGGAGGGAAAACCAAGATAAAAAAGGCCATCACATGCAGAATATGTAGATACCATACTGTAGACATACCAAAGTCAATAAAATGTGTACTGAGAAATGAAGTTGAGAAATCAATGAAAGCGAATGGTTTAGGTATGTCAATCAATGGGATTGAAGACAACATTATTGAATTCATAGTGAGAGTGATTGCACATAGGTTTTGTTAGTTGAGTCACCTAAATTGAGTGCAATGTATTATAGTTGATCTAGGCTATAACATTGTTTAAAAGTGTAGACACCTAAAAACCTTTAGAAAATAAAATATTTTTATTTTCTGAAAAATTCCTAATGAGATCATCATTTATTAATTAATTAATTATTTAATTAATTAATTTATTTTTATGCCATTAAATCCCTTTATCTTAATTAAAAATATTTAAATAAGGAATCCCTCCCAAAAATGTTTAAATCTTATTTAAACATTATTTCCTTATTTATTAATTATTTAATTAATAAATTGACCAAAAAACCCAAAATAAATAAAAAATTTATTTTTTTCCCAAAGCTTGGCCAATTTCCTTAAGACCACTAACCTCTTCAAAAATCTTCTAATCCTTCTTTAATTTTGATTAAAGGCTAATCCCGTCATTTCCTACCCCTAATCCCAACTCAAAATATTTAATTAAGATTAAATATTAATCCTCATGTTTAGTAAAAAAGTTTTAATAAATATCTCCTCAACCCAGACATTTGAAATAAATAAAACTTTATTTATTTCCTAAAAAATTAATTTATCCTCATCCTAATAAGTTCTAGACTCTTTTAAAAAGTCTTCATCCTCATCCTAGGAAGTTTTAGACTATTCTAGAAAGTGTTTATCCTCATCCAAAGTCTAGACTCTTCTAGAAGATGTCTTTAAACCTAATCCTAACCCCCTCCTAAACTTGTCACATTCCCTAAACATGGGATAAAACTTACTAACCCAAGCCAAAGTTAACAAATATCTCCTCCTTCACCCACCCTCATTAAATGCCATCCACTTGCCTATCCTTAAGCTAATCCTAAAAAATCCTAATCCATCATCTAATCATTTGCACAATCCTAAGCAAGTTTAAAACCCTCCTAATCAAGCCCAAGTCAAAATTCCTCTCATCTCCTTCAAAATATCCCAACCATAAAACTTTATGAAGCCCACTAGGCCATAAATAACTCTTCCAAGCCCTTTTATTGCTCTTACAAGTCATTATGAGGGTCTTTAAGAAGAATTTATCCGTTGAGCCTCCTTTGTTGACTCATCTGTCCCCTTTCCTCCATCCTCTCACCTTGTGACATGTGTCACTCTCTGATTGGTTGTAAGGAAGCACAATCCATGTGCTCTCCTCTCATGCAATCTGAGCCTTCCATAAGCTTTTTCCCATCCTTGCATCCTAGCCCTTGATCCCTCAAACCCTTGGCCTATTTAAGGAATCCTCTCCTAAGCCATTTTAACACAATCCATGAAGTAAAGTCATAATGTCATTTTAAGAAGCCATTTTACATCAAAACCTTACACTCACACCCAAATTCCAACTCCATTTGAAGCCCTTTTTGAAGCATAAAGCTTGAGCATACAACCTATCTATTAAGACAAAGCTACTCAACAAGAGAGCTTCTTATTGAGAGAGTCCATTAATGGCTCATATTCTCAATTGAGAGCTCATCTTAGTCTATCTTGAAGTTTATGAATTTTGTTTAGTTTGTAGAATCTTTATTTAAATTTGGTTTCTATTAGGATACTAACATTGCTCATATACATTTTGGCATGCCCGGTGGGACTCCGCATGGGTCATCTTCATTAGCTTTTTTAGTCAAGTTTTGTATGTCATTTGCTAATTTTGGCTAATTTTGCTTGTTTTTGTGATTGGTAGGATTGTATAAATTGGTTTTGTAGGTCCACATGAGCATGAAGAAGACAAAGGAACTCATATTCTATCTCATAGTGTTAGCAGATTTTTCAAACTTATAGGTGGACAAAGCACTTGGAATTCTTCTTCCTCTTCTTGTCTATATTCTTCTTATTCTATCTACTTCTTCTTCTTCTTCTTGTGCGAGATCATGGCCATTTTCTTTTTTGGGGAAGCAAAATCATACACACTTTTTTTTAGTGCTTAAAATGAACTCCTAAATCATACTTAAATCCATTAAAAACTAAAAATTTGCAAAAAAAAACAAGCCTTTTAACAAGTGAAACTAAACCAGTCCAATCATTTGCATCCTTGCAACATCAACATTTTAGATGCATTCATGCAAAGTTAGGAACACTTCATTTTTAGAAATTTAAAAACAACTTCAAGTTTCCATTTCAAAAGGTTCAAAATCAACACTAAGTGCACACTAAAATATAAATCAAACTCAAAGCATCAATCAAGGATAAAATGAACCTCATTTGCAAATATTTTAAAGTTCTTTTAAAAATCTCATGAAAACTAAGAGTCCTAAATGGTTGCCAAAATTATCCTAAAAGCTTTGTTATTTGTTCCAAACAAATGTCTTGTTGCAAAATCTTGAATGTTTCTTAGGTTTTTCATGCATCAAAATAATCTAGGAATATCATTTTTGGGCTTAAAATATGCAAAATAGAACACAAAATCTTGAATGAAAACCAAAGTCCAAAGAGTCATTTTCAATTTTGAGTCCAAAACAATCTTGAATGATCAAAGGTTAAAACAAAGCACTTCAAAGTTCTTAAAACAACACACAAAATCTCAATCTTGAATGCTCAAAGGAAAAAACTTGAATGTTTAATCACTTATCTTTGAATGCATGTTGCTAAAATCACTCTTGAGTGCCATGGATTAAAATCAAGTTTGTTTTTTTTATGAATGCATGATTAAAACAACAAATCCAATCTTGAATGCCATAGATCAAATAATCATCTTTTGGGGCATAAAAAGAATCCACAATTTTGAAATCTTCTAAGCTATAAAAACTAATAAAGATGCTTTGAGTAAGTTTTTAGTTGGACTCACCCTCTTTAATCACCCATAAATTTAACCATTGGTTGCAATCTCAGTGCCATCTATGGGGATGGGTCTACCTAAGAGGGTTTTAAGTGCTCCACAGAGATCAAACTCCACTCACTTGGGTCTTTAGTGGTTTTTCTAAGTTAGAAAATTCTTTGAATGCGCATTAATCTCACTCACACTTCATTTGGGCATAAAAATTGGACAAATTTTGATGTGGAGGGCCTCCAGGTGCGTGCTTGGCAATCAAGTTTCATACATCTTTGTTTTGGGCTTAAAAAAAACTCAAACTCAATCTTGAATGCCTAACAATCAATAAATATTTCATGGTTTGGACGCATTTTCAATGACGCTGACATTTCTTATGTTGATGATCTCTCGACTTTCATTATGCTGATGATGTTGTCAAATTGGAATGAACATTGTATGCCATAATCACAAGTGTCTTCAATCATAGCTTACAAAATCTAAATCATCAATTGGAATAAACGTGTGTCTTTTAAAGACCAAGATCATGTATATGGTCTTATTTTACTCTTCTTAGGAGGCTTGCTTGGGGATTTCATCACCCCTTGGGACGACCTCAACTCCAGCATTCTGGCAGAGTATAAAAATTGGGAGGTGAATCAAAAGACACCTCTCTTGGAATCAAGATTTTGTCACTTGGGCTAAGCCTCAAGGAACTTTATGCCCTTGAGAAGTGAAAGAGGAGAAGTGGGTTACCGCTCCTCTCGTTTGTGTGACATCTTTTTGGTTTCATCTACAGATTTGGGCCTCACGTACCTTGTGTATATTGAGGACTCCCTAGCTATAAAAAATTTCATCCTTGTAGAAAGCTTCCTAGGATGTTGGTGTGTTTGACGTGCTTGCTCCAAAATTTTGTCTGCTTGTTTGTTCATAGCTTTTGAATGAATGTTTTCCAACTTTGGTCAAAATCCCAAAAAAGCAGAAATCTCCCAGCTCAAGGCATACTTAGCATAGTCACTGCCTCATCAGAAAATGATCCAAGCTCCCCTGCTGCAACCGAATCTATCTAGTTCCTTGCTTTAGAACAATCCCAAATCCAAAGTCTCTCCAAATCATCCCCCCCAACCAGCTAGCAACCCAATTGAAAATCACACCCAAGCCTTTAGAGAGTTTTTGTCATTTTGCTAGAATTTGCTATCCAATCAATCTGACCAATCAAACAGCCTCACCAAGGTTATCCCTTTGGCAGAGCTTTGTCTAGGCTAATCTAGCTTCGTCACTTGTTATCCCTCATCACCTTGAGCTAAAGGTTGGGATCCACAAGTGGTCAATCTTGTGTCATGTGCATAGGATCATTAGTCTATTGTTAAGTTGGAACAATCTCCACCAATCCAACACATAGGAAAGCAAAAATCTCACTTTTTGATAGCATTCCCTTGAAGTCTTTCATCCATAGGAAAGCCAAAAATCTCTAGCCAATCCTCCTTAGGTCTGTTGTACAGCTTTGACTCTCCCTAGGAAATCCTTCATCAGCTAATCCAAAATCTGAGCTTAATCCAAATCTAACCATGAGCTTTCGTGTTCATCCATATGCAAGACCCCATCCCCATCCGACTCACATCAAAACATGAAATCCCAAACCTATCATGATGTGTTCGATCATATTGTCCTTGCTCCTGCCACCTCCTATTCCAATGATGATGAAAATCTTGTTGACTATGACGGGTATATTGAAAGCCTTAGAAACATTCCCCCAAGCATCCCATAAAATCCATGCATTCTTCCAAACTATCTAGTCATGCCATCTGATATCCCAGCTTCTCCTCCATCACCCAATCAACCAAGCTTCCAATCTTCCACCCCCATCACACTAGCTATTCTTTTCAATCCACCTCCACTTCTGACACATGAGTCTCCAACACATGAGTCTCCAAGGAATCTCCTAGAGGAAATACAAGAAAAGTTGCCTCCAGCAGTCGATAAGCCATGTCATCTAATCCAACCATGTGAAGTAGTCAGTAATGAAGCTTCCCCATCTATAATATTACCTCCATCTTCCATAGCTATCATCCCCATACCATCCATCAAATTGCTTAAAATCCTTCCACTTCCCGCAAGCATCAAAATCTCACCATCTCTCAAAACCCTCCAATCCCTATTCACATCACCTCCAAGCATTTCCCAAATCTCCCATAATGACCCTTATGCATCCATCTTCTACTCACCCATCTCTACTACTGAATCACCCATCTATCCATCCGCTGCCTTCGAAGAGTCCATCCCTTCACCTCCTATCGCACCATCCACTCCAAACCAATCCTGTCAAGATCATGCCCAAAAGCATGTTGACATCCCCCAAAGCATAAACAAAGATATCATCATACCATGTCTTCCATCCATAGTGCAGTCACTATCCCCTCCATCTCCAAAGCCTCAAACCATACCTCCTCTACTACAGGATATCTTTTCATCCCATCAGCTAAATCAAGATCCTATCCTACCATCTCCTCCACTCCATGCTTCCATCTTATCACCTATCCAAGCTATTTCACCATCTATAATATACCCTCTTGGTTCAGTTACCTTCATCCATAGTGGCCTCCTCTTAGTAGAAGAATTAACAATAGTATCTCCCTATTGCAGTACATCTGATAAAGCTCTTCCACCATTTTCTGCAAGCAAAAAGTATCCTCAGCTAGTTCAAATGCTCAATCGATGGCATTATCAAGGTCAAGGTCTAGAAAGCCACAAGAGCAAGGAATCAGAAAGCCTATTATTGCACAAAAATATCTAGGATTTCATGGTCTTGGATATGTATCCAAAGGCTCACCATGTAAAGGTGTTGGTACACCACACCCCCAAACCAAGCCTATCTCCAAACCCCCCATGCCAGCCTCCCATCACTCCTTCAAGAAATCTTATGTCATCCCCCCTCCACCATCTTTGCAACCTAAAACAACCTACCATATCCCTCCTTCATCTGTTAAATCCATTTTGGGTCCCTATGTCCCAAAATCTACCATCCTCCATCCTCCTATTAGCCATCATTCAAATCCTTTTCCCTCCATTCCTATGCAAGATCAGAAAAGGCACATATCGAGGCACATCATCCATCATCATCCCCCTACACGCTCTCCCATATCCTCTCCATCTCACAAAGCTTCTCCTAACCATCTTCCCAAAGCTTGCCACAGCAATGTAAATGCCAACTTCAAAATGCATAAAGCTAAAAATCCACATCCTAGGAAATCATATGTCTATTCTAAAAGACATACTCCAAAAAGGAAAAATCCAATCAAAGAATGCCAAATAATGCAAAAGCATATGAAAAGAAAATCCAAAACCATGTGGATCCCAAAGAAAAAATTTGAAACCCAATGCATAATGGCATCCACCATTGCTAATCCTCCATCTAGTGACACATTTTCCCCATTTCCTAACTCCATCTTGGGTGCCTATATCCCCAAGCACACTTCCACAAATCCTCCATCATGCCCGCATCTACCATCTATCCCCCATATGCTCTTTTCACACCCATCCCAACATGTGCCAATGTTGCTCTTGCAAGCATCCCCATCTCATGCTCCTTTCTGACCTTTTCATCCCTCCATCTCCTACCATCAATCCCATCTAATCCAATCTATTGCATAAATCACACATCCGGTGTACCAATAGCTAGCAACAAAATTGAACATTCCAACAGCCAGTGAAAAATCCCAAAATAGCCAAAATAGCTGAAGAAAGCCAAAATCATTCCAGCTAAGTCCAAAGTCAAAAAGTCAAAAAAGAAAAAAAGAAAAAAAAAGCATCCACTGGTGAAAACTTGGCAATTCAAGCGCCTTGGATAAGTACCATGATGAAAACTTGGAAAACAAGCATCATGCGTAATCCCGCCATCCCTGGCTTAGCCTATCACCCTCATTCTTTTGGTCATCTCTTGAAATCCAACTCCTTCTTCCAATATATCCACCTATCCTCCGCCCTTCATCCTCCATCTCACACCATCCACTTATCTCCTGCAGCTGCAGCCAACCATCCCAGCTATCATCCATCTCCCTAGCCCCTTCAGCTTTTTCCATCCTAGCTTCAATCCTATCACATCCAACATAAGACCTCCTTCCACATGTTATCTTCTAATTGGGGGAACTATATTCCTTGGAGATCTTGTCTTGTCCATCCTCCCTTTTCATTGGTATCTAGCTCTATGCTATCCTCATGCAAACCCAATGTCATCTCTCTATATCCATCATAATCCTAGCTATCTACCATCCTATCTAGCCATCTCATCCTACTCCTCTAGCTATCCTTGATCACAAAATCTCTCATCATCATTGGATGCATCCTACCAAATCCATATCTTTCACTATCACCCCACCATTAGCTTTCACATCTTGCACAACATCAAACCATCCCGCTATCCTATCATCCTAAACTTTTGACTCCTTGTAACTATCTTGGTCAGCTTCATCTTGTAAATATCTTGGTCCGTTAGCTTGTACATCCTCTTTAGCTTAGTACCATTGTATCTATCTATATTTTGTGTCAATTCCTCCTTGATCAGCATCTTGAACACATCGCACAACCCTTGGTTAGCTATCCCAATGCATCCTTTTGCTAGATCTCCTATCACCAAAGTGTTATCCTTCTTAGTTCAACTTGCTAGATGCATCACTCATTCAGATCCACTAGCTTAGGTGCTCTTTGATAGATCCTTGTAGGATATAGCTTTCCTCATGTCTGATCTTGGTTTGTTAGTACCTCGTCCTACCCATCTCATTGGCAAATGTTTCTCTTTTGGATTTTTCACTTTCTTTTGATTTGGAATCTTCCCTTTTGGGTCTTAAAGTATCTTTTCGAAAAAATCTTTTTGTTCCCTCCTCAAAGTTGCCACGATCTTTCATATCATGGTATACTGCGAATGGGGCAATCTGGGCATAAGGCCTTGATCAAGTCTTTTGTTTTCTACTTGTGGGTTACCCAATGTCGGTTCCACTCTGATTCTTTTGAGATTCATGTGTGATGCCGGGAAAATCCTTGCGTGTTTGTTTTGAGTCAGTTCGTCAATCCTCTAGACAGTTGGTGAAAAGGCCTTGATGTTCTTGGTAACCTTGGCAATTAACCAACAGTCCTATAGAAAATCTAGTGCTCAACTACCTAGTGGTACTTCTCTTTGAAGTATCCCCTTGCTGAAAAAAAAGCTTCAATGGTTTCCCTTCATCTCCATTATCCCCCATCCATATCCAGCATTTGTCTTTCCTACCCAAGCTTATGCATCAGTATCTCTTTGAATCACTCCTCACCTTTAGCTTTAAGGATTCACAATCCTAGTCTTAGGGATCCACCAATCCAAATCAATCCACCAAGCCTCATCTTTCAAGATTCAGAATCCTAGTTCTAGGGATCTCCAAAACCCATCTTCCGCCAATCTGACTCTTTGAAATCCTATTTTATCAGCTTTATAATCCCCTCATCCATCCCCCTATCCTGGATTCCTTTTTATAGTGCTCTACTCCTTCATCCTCCACCTTCCCTAAAGTCTTAAGCTTGCTTCCTCTTGTGCATCTGATTCTTCTTTATCATTCTCCCATAGTGAGAGTTTGAGCTAATTCAGCCCTTTCCCTTTGCCAATCTGAGTTTCCTTGCTCATCCAAGATTCTTGTACTTTTCAAGAAGCCATCGAGCCTCATTTTCTCTCCCCATTGCCTTCTTGAGGGGGCATCTCATAGTCCATTCTCTCCTCTTCTGCTCTAGCCTTGGGCATCTTATTTTCTTATCTTTGATGTCATGCCACTTGTGGCATCACATCAAAGAGGGGCAAAATGTAGACACCTAAAAACCTTTAAAAAATAAAGTATTTTTATTTTTTGAAAAATTCTTGATGACATCATCATTTATTAATTAATTTATTTATTTTTATGCCATTAAATCCCTTTATCTTAATTAAAAATGTTTAAATAAGGAATCCCTCCCAAAAATGTTTAAATCTTATTTAAACATTATTTCCTTATTTAATAATTATTTAATTAATAAATTGACCAAAAAACCCAAAATAAATAAAAAAATTATTTTTTGCCCAAAGCTTGGCCAATTTCCTTAAGACCACTAACCTCTTCCAAAATCTTCTAATCCTTCTTTAATTTTGATTAAAGGCTAATCCCATCATTTCCTACCCCTAATCCCAACTCAAAATATTTAATTAAGATTAAATAATAATCCTCATGTTTATCAATTTTTTTTTAATAAATATCTCCTCAACCCAAACCCTTGAAATAAATAAAACTTTATTTATTTCCTAAAAACCTAATTTATCCTCATCCTGAGAAGTTCTAGACTCTTCTAGAAAGTCTTCATCCTCATCCTAGGAAGTTCTAGACTATTCTAGAAAGTCTTTATCCTCATCCAAAGTCTAGACTCTTCTAGAAGATGTCTTTAAACCTAATCCTAATCCCCTCCTAACCTTGTCACATTCCCTAAACATGGGTTAAAACTTACTAACCCAAGCCAAAGTTAACAAATATCTCCTCCTTCACCCACCCTCATTAAATGCCATCCACTTGCCTATCCCTAAGCTAATCCTAAACCATCCTAATCCATCCTCTAATCATTTGCACAATCCTAAGCAAGCCTAAAACCCTCCTAAGCAAGCCCAAGTCAAAATTCCTCTCATCTCCTTCAAAATATCCCAACCATAAAACTTTATGAAGCCCACTAGGCCATAAATGACTCTTCCAAGCCCTTTTATTGCTCTTACAAGCCATTATGAGGGTCTTTATGAAGATTTTATCCCTTGAGCCTCCTTTGTTGACTCATCCTTCCCCTTTCCTCCATCCTCTCACCTTGTGATATGTGTCCCTCCCTGGTTGGCAGTAAGGAAGCACAATCCATGTGCTCTCCTCTCATGCAATCTGAGCCTTCCATAAGCTTTTTCCCATCCTTGCATCCTAGCCATTGATCCCCCAAACCCTTTGCCTATTTAAGGAATCCTCTCCCAAGCTATTTTAACACAATCCATGAAGTAAAGTCATAATGCCATTTTAAGAAGCCATTTTAAATCAAAAAGATACACTCACACCCAAATTCCAACTCCATTTGAAGCCCTTTTTGAAGCATAAAGCTTGAGCATACATCCTATCTATTTAGACAAAGCTAGTCAACAAGAGAGCTTCTTATTGAGAGAGTCCATTTATGGCTCATATTCTCAATTAAGAGCTCATCTTAGTCTATCTTGAAGTTTATGAATTTTGTTTAGTTTGTAGAAGCTTTATTTAAATTTGGTTTCTATTAGCATACTAACATTACTCATATACAAAAAGGATCATAGTTATGATCTTGCCAAGATTGAATTGCAATAACTAACAAAGAATCTTGGAGCTATAAGGAAAGAAAAGAACACATCATGTAAGTTTGGATCTTTGTTAGTTTGTATATTTTTCTATATATAAAATTATTTTCTTCCTATTTGTATAGTAGCATGTCATAGGAGTAGGCTCACTATGAAGAAAATAAATGACTTTTTTTAAAGCATTAGATATCAGCCAAAAAAATGTGGGGCTAGCCGTAGAGTACAAAATAGGTCGTAGGTCAACCCAAGGTTACCTTCTAGTTAGATAATCAATACCAACTTTAAACTTCAAAAAAAACATAATGTCCATAAATGAATTAATAGTACCATGAGTCCTTGAAGAAAAATGTAGAAAAGACTAATAAAGAAACCATCACCATTTTAAAACATTGTTGCTATTAGTCACAATAACTAAAAAAAGTGTAAAGAGTAAAACCCAATAGGATACCTAGTTCATAGTAATGAGCAGCATAAAAGTAGAAATAAACACTAGACCTAGAGCTAATTATCCCCCTTTCCATGATCATCTTCCTTATTTTCCTTAGGCACATCCTTATTCATGTCCTCCTCATCCATCTTGACTAGTTTGTCGAAGATGTTCTTCATCCATTCTTCTGCTAGGAACCCATAAATAGAGCAGGTTGTCTCACATTCCTTTCCCAAGTCCTTCTCCTCTTTATTGACCTACAATAAGTAAAGTTTGGTGGCTATAGAATCGATGACATTAGTGGAAAATTCCACCAAAGTATCAAATCTATGGCATATACCAATTAGATTATCTACGAGGTCCCTCATATACTACTCAAGCCTATCCATTCCACCCTTACTATGGATCTATTTGTGGCTATACTTTCCTTTCTTCACCCCATCTTTAGGAGTTTCTTTCCTAGGGGATGTGATGTCTTCCCCATAGCTTCTAGCTAGTATAGTGTTGAGGGTGTCAAATATATAAGAAGGGCTAATAGGGCTAGGGACAGGCTTGGTATTTTGGGGCAGTCTCTTCTTTCTTGCAAGTTTGGCATCATTTTCAAAAAATTCAGAGCTTGAATCATGCTTAGAGGGGGGGAATGACTTAATTTTTTTCATTTGGATGCATTTACTAGATCACTTGGCACTTTTTCTACCCTTCCTATCTGTAAATTAGATTCAATGAAGCTAATTTTAACCTTAGGGCCTAAGGTTTTCTTGATTTTCTTGTGGCTAGGGGTAGGGCTAGGGTCCAGAGAGAGAGAATCAACCAATAGTGGTAGATTTTAGGTGATATTTTTGGAAAATAGATTTTTGATGAGCCCTTGATGGATAAGGTAGAAGGTTTTACCCTCCTTATATTTCCTCCTAGCCTTATAAATTTTTAGTCTTCCAATGAACACAAGAAAAGAAATAGGAAGGAATGTGATCCAAGTTTCTAAAGTGATTAATAATGGGGAAGTGGTAAGAATAGAGTACTTAGAAGTGATCCTCAAGGGTGATATACCACATAATCACATAGAAGATTACATCCCAAGGTTTAGGAAGGGCTTCCCTTGAAAAACCACTACACATTTGCATCAACTCCTCCTTGAATATGAAAACTTGGAGACTCGTTTCCTCAATAACCTTGGCATTCCTCCATCAATTATTTCCTTCCATGGTAAAATATCCAACCCTCACAAAAAGTTTTATTTGAAATTTCAAATCCCATCCCATTGACAATCACATTCCTGTCCTTCCAAGGATGAAAGAACTACATAGAAACATTATCTTCATGCTTTGTCATTATTTCTATATATGGTAAGAGTCCACCATTATACAAGTATACCATCGCCACTTTTTATGGATACAATCCTCTATACCCACTAGTTTAATGTTATCACTAGTGCCCATGTTGTCACCCTAATCAACCACCTACTCTTCATATTTTTTTGACATAGCCTTGTTGGAGATTTGGCAGTTATCGAATATAAAATGAAAAGAGTGAAACATTAAAATGAAAAGATAATGCATAACCATCATAAGTCCATAATATTTTTGACCCTTAGCAACATGTTTTACTGGTCCTTTTCTGTTTGTAAATGGTCATCACCAACTGTAGTTGGTGCAGAAATTTAAGAACTTTTCTTTTTTTAGTATTAACTAATAGTTTTTTACATTTGGGAAAATCCACACTCTGTGTCCTTTTCCAAAAATACTTAAGACTCACCAAAATCAAATCATTAATGTGGATCATCATACAATATTTACAAATGATCCCTTTTTTAATAGCCATGTCCTTACATCCACATAGATAAATGGAAGCTTTCCACCTATTACAATGATTCATATGGTATTATTGCAAGTATGCTCCTTTTTCATCATAGATTGAGTTGATGATGCCAATAATCTAACATCCACCTATTCCATTGAATGCATGATACTATGGCCAAATTTGGTGAACTCATCTACCATGCCATCCCCTTTATGATATATGTGAGCCACATAGATCTCATGGTATTCTTCCATCAAATTTTGAATTTCATCGATTGTAACTCTAATAAACTAGTTTCTCTATCTCTCTCCCTCAGTATCTCTAATCATTAACATTGAGTCCCCCTCTATGTAAAGCTTATTGAATCCATGATTTTTCATAAATATCAATCCCCATAGATGAACCAAGGCTTCTACTTCATTATATGAGCCTCATAAATAGTTTCTAGTATAGGTGACCACCATATTTCCCATACTATTGTGAAGGACACCTCCTACTACAATGCTTCCCATCTCAGATGAGCCATAAAAATTTAGCTTGATTCATGACTCAAGGGGGTTGCCATACCATCTTCTTTCTAGCTATGACTTTGGAATTGTCAAATACTACAACTACTAAGCCAACATTCCAAGTCAATGCCCATTTCATATCAAATCTTCTCAGGGTGTTCAATTATGGGAGGGGCTTCCAATGCTAGATCCCACTACAATTATTTAGTAGCTGGATAATCTCTTAGGCCAACCCTAACCTAGTATTGGCATGTTCCTCAAAAATCCTAATTTTCCTCTCCTTCTAGATTTTCAATGAAACATATGAAGGGAGAATTGACCATAAGTTTTTAAGATATAGGTGAGTAGATAGTTAGCCCTAGTGAACAAATTTCTTTAAATTGCTATGCATACGCCACTAGGCTTCACATAAAGTAAGGAATTCCTTTCGAACATCTATAGAAAAGGAACAGTAAATAAGTAGGTGTGCAATAGATTCAACATCTTGGAGGAATAAAATACAACAATTAGCAAGTTGAAACCCTCTTCTCTAGAGATTTTAAATGGTGAGGATGTATCCATACAAACCCTCTACCAATTTTTTTAAAAATATTTGGTAGAATCCGAGGGTGTCAAGCCTTTTTTCCAATCATCCTAGGCCACCTCCCCCTCAAGAAAACTAAGATAAAAAGAGTTAATTATAAACTCACTTGAGAGTGCGAGTCTCCATACTAAGGAGTCCTCGACTAGGGTCAGGAGAATCCTATAGTTCTGAAGAAGGTCCTACAACTCTGATACAAGTTCCAACTCCATAGGCTCCAGCTTGTAGAATTTGATCCATTTTCTATCAGGGGTGATGAAGTTTTGAGCCTGAGGGGCATACAATCTAGTGTACATGTTGTGCAAAGGTAAGAGCTTGTATGTATCAAGTGGTTGTCATGAATCTATTGATTTTCCCATAAGTGAATAGACTTATCATTCTCCATGATCTAGTGACACCCCATTTTCAAGATCTTTTAGGTTTTAACCACATTGTTCTGGATCTTGGAACCCTAGGGGAGAGCATGTGTCAAAAGGGATTGATGGAAAGAAGAAATTGAAAGGTATTAGCCATCACAATATTACACCAACTACCTAGAGATTTCACCAATTTATAGAAAATTTTGTTTAGGATGGCCATATTCAATTTTCATATTCTTCTAATATTGAATCCTTGAAGAGCTTTCAGATGATAGATTTTCTCCTAGCTAACCAAACTCATTCTAGAATTCTCTTCAATACCAAACCATAAAAACTTACCCTAGATTTTCTCAAGAATATCTTTGAATATGCCTATAATTTTTAAAATTAGAGAGGAAGTACATTAGGATAACCTACAAGGATATCTCTTCTAGACACTAAGAAATAACTAGTTTTAGAGCCATACCTAGGTTCTTACACCATTTCATTGAGTAAATCACCTCATGGGTTGTTATAACTACATCAAGAATATGCCTCTCTAGCATAAAACCATTGCGATAGGGGCAAAGAAATGTGTACACAAGGGGCATTATATGATTCACGATAACCTTAGCAAGAATCTTATAAATAGTATTACACAAGCTAATGGGTCTAAAATCTTCTATCCTTGTAGTGTCCTCAGTCTTAGGTTTAAGAAAAATGGATGTTTGGAAGAGTTTGTTTAGTACTTTAACCATTTTGATAAAGTCATGAGCAGCATGGATCATGTTATACTTTACAATGTCCTTGAATTCCTAAAAGAAACCAGGAGTAAACCCATCGAGACTGGGAGATTTCTATTGATTCATGCTAAAAAAAAACCATTCTAACATCCTCCTCTTTGACCTTGCTTCTCATGTCATCATTCATCTAGCAATTGATCATCAATTGAAATGACATTAGGATATCACTTTGTAGGCTATTGCTATCTTGGGAAACTACGGGCTTATAAATTTCCTGGAAATAGTATTTGGCTCTATCATTTATCTGTTCCACTTCAGTAACTTCTTGTTCATTATCACCTAGAAATAGGTTAATAGTGTTTCTCTTCTTTATTTTTGAGGTTGATCTATGGAGGGTGAAAGAAATAACCTGTGTCACCCTTTTGTAAAGGAAAAGGCTAACAAAAGTATAACTATTCACCTTCAATGGCATAAAATTGGTATTAATATTTTGAATTTGAAAATGAACTAAACTAATGAAATGTGTAGAAATGGAAAAAATTTAGGATTAGAGTTTTTAATAATCATTTGGAATAAGAATTGATACACTTTCCTAATTTTTATAGATAATTTTTTAGCTAGTGAAAATAGCCAAAAATTAGGGGTCTAGTTCTAACCACAAAACTAGATTTAAATAACCTTATTTCTCTTTGATCTTAGACTATGTTATAGATAACATATATAGCTAGAATAATAAAAAATGAAAATCTACTTTAGACTTATATTTTCTCTTTTATAATTATTCAAATTTCAACTTACCTAAAATTGATAGTTTTCATCTCCCACCACTTTTTTCAAAACAAATCTATTCTAACCGAGAGAAAAAATTTACATTTTAAAAGAGGACTATCTCCTCTAGAACACAATATAATGTTTATTTATTTATTTAATATGAATTAATATTTTTTTCCTTTCTCAAAATTGATATCTTTTCAAGTGTCAACATATGTGCTTGTAGAATTTTTGAACTACAATGGACTATATCTAATTAAAACAGTATAAAATCTATATGAGAATATTCTTGACTCTGAGATCTATGAAATGGTGTTTATATGTTATTAAAATTTTATCATAAAGAATAGTAAGAGTTATTCAAACTCCACTTTTTTGAAATATTTGTATTTCTTTAGTAATTGGATACAAACTAGTATAAAACATGTATTTAATAGGCACTTCTAATTGGAAAAGTGTGAGACCATATATAACTTAGCTAGATTGAATTTATCTAGATCATATGTTTGGACAAAATTGACTTTTATGTAGAAATACTCAAATTTAGTCATTCTGATAAGTCAACCTAAAAGGTGACATAGATTTTTACTTTTACACATGAAGGAGGTCATTTTTCTATCACCCTCATCCAATCATTGAACCCTAGATCTCTATTAAGTCAGCTCGGAGAAATTTTTTGATGCATAAATAGATAACTATTTTGATGAGCTTAAACATGAAATGAGAAATGATATGAGTATTCCTAAATCCACTATAGATATATATTACATGATATATGTTTCATGGTAGACACAAATTTTTTAATCCCTAAGTTTTACTACCTAGAATTGTGTGCTTAAGGCCAATGCCTTATGAGGTTACTGTTAAGATAAAGTCACAACAGTAGTGACTACACTTTTGTCAAAAGATGTTGATGTGAATGTCAAACCATTTGGCACATATGGTGTAATAAAAGATCAAATAAATATAGAGAGAAGTGAACCAAGAGAGATAAGAAAATAAAAAGGACAATCAAAGGCCTTGAGGGAAAATATGATGAAGGGGAAGGATCAAAACATACAACTCAAGCTAAGGAATCAAAAGGAAAAGAGCTAACTATTTACAAGCCCAAGGAAAAAAAAAGAAAAAAGTAATAATTTTTTATCCAAAGGTAAAAGAAGATCTTTAGAAGGGTGTGTAGAAGGTTTTACATAGCAAGAGCCAAAAAGAAGAAGAATAGTGAGATCAAAGACAACTTAGCCCATGACTACAAAGCTAAAAGTAACTCAACCAAACTAGAAACTAACTAGTTCACCCAAGAAAAATATTTTGTAGAGGTTGAAAAGAAGATTAGTTGTAGTAGAGGAGGACGAATATGATGAAGAAACTAGGTTTGATGATCTCATAAAATTTTGATAATGTTGAGACCGCCTCCATCAATTGTAGATAAGATATGTCAAGAAATTTTTGAATTAGTATGTTGGAAAGGGTTTAAAGATAATAACTTTTTATTCTTTGTTTAAAAAAGATCAAGAGAAGATTGAAAAATCTATGATATACATGGTGATACAATTCAAATATACACCCATAGTGTTAGGATAAGTTATTCTAGAAATTTTGTATAATAGGATTAATGCTAAGTGGAAGTGGGCATTATCCACTGACAGATAGACTAGGGAGACCACTTTAGCACAAAAAATACCTAATGGAAGGAAGACACATATGCCTATTTCCCTAAAACATTTTATGAAGAAATGTATGACCAATGAGAGGGCTTATAGAATTTTGATGAATAAAGCTCATGAAGTTGAGAAGGAGAGCATAAGTATATGGAAGGAAGCATTTTGGTTGCTTGTTCTATTGGCTCATAAAGAAACTAAGGAAGGAGAGGAAAGAAATGGATAGTTAAAGAAGAAGAGTGTGATGCAATAAAAGTTACAAAGATTGCAGAAGAAATCAAGTAATCAGTAGAAGGTTGTGTACAAAAAGAAATTGTCACCATTGAGGATATTATTGATTCATCACTACACGTTCAAAAGTTACTGAAAAAACAAGAGCTAAAAAATTTTGAGTCAGACACATCTCTGCCTAGAATCAATCTAATACTAATAGAAATAAAGGATTATCTAAGAATTTGAAGTGCCAAAACTTATAATGTTAATGTTGCATTAGTCACTATTGATACAAGCATCGAGAAACAAGGCAAGGCTCTAATTATGTTTTCACAAGTAACTTGTATCCCAATGGGTCAAACAATTGAAAATGTTGAGAAAATAAAGAAATAGAATGGAAGAGGAAGGAGAGAATCTCATAGAAAAAGAGGCTACCAAATCTCTTATTCAAACATCAAGTGCCAAGCGTGATGAGATTCTAACTATTACACTTGAACAAAAGGTTATATCTACTCAATATGAGCATGATCAGGTATCTAGATTGATTGAAAAGGGTAAATAATTATAGCTATCACTACCAAGTGACACAACCAATCTATCTCAAATAGTAACACAATCAAAAGAAATGTTAGAAGAGTCAATATGTCTAGATGAGGTAATCAGTCTACCCATGTATGACTTAAACAATCTAACATTGGAAAAAATGAAGGAGTTGCAATTTTTTTTAAGTCATAAGGAAAAACTAGAACTAGTAAGAAGAGAGCATAAAAAGGAGTGGGTATTTTGTAATATTAGAGAAATTTGTGTGGATGGATCTAGAATCATGGATATTAATAGCCAACATCTAATTTTTGATGAGTTAGTGTATATAATTGATAAAATTCCAATGAATGATCTATTGAGACTAATGATAAATTATTCCAATGGTCTAAGAGAAAATTTAAGCACAAAGTTTTCGAGAAAGTGTATAGGGAACTTGTACATAGAAAAGTAGAGATTTCTAATAAAGTCAAAAAGATGAAAGAAATTTTGAAGACTATTCATTCATTATATGTGAAGTTTTCTGAAGTTGAGTTCTTCACATTAGAGAACTAATGATCAATTGATATAATTTGGGTAGATATGAAGGCATTTTCACATTCATTGGGAAAGAACACAACCTGAACCTCACCTTCATATAATTAGTGGGTTGAAGCAAGAATGTGGGTCTCAATTGCATGGAAGTCTGTTGATTGATATGTATCTCTTTTAGAAATGGGCATCCATTTTTTTAAAATGGGTATGTATATTAGGCTCGAGTGCCCAATCCAAAATTGAAAAAATGGGCACCTATTTTTTTCAAAAATTCGGTAACCGGTTTATATTTCCAAGAAACTAGTACCCATATTTAAAAATAATTTTTTTAAATTTTTTAAGAAATGGGTAACCATTTATAAAAACTCAAAAAAAATGGGGGATTTCAAATGTCTTTTAAATGGAAATTTTACATTTTCGAAATGGACACCCATTTTTTAAATTTCAAATAACTACTACTCATTCATTTGGTTCAATATAGGCTTAGTCAGACCAATCCTATGCTTGAACATCTAAATATTTGGCTAATGCATTAAACTAAAAAATTCATGCCTTGTCATAATTTCTATTTGGTCTTCCTGATCAATTATTTTTATGAAACAAAATCCCATTAGAATTCTTACTGTCCTAATTTTAGAAATATAAATTTTATAGTGTCATGGTTTTGTTTACTATTTTTGGATTTTTTAAAAATCAAATGTGGTACCTAAATATAAAATAGAAAGGTTCACTAAAACTCTAATAACTTTTTTATTTTATGTTTTTTCTAAAATTAATTTATCTATCACCAATTTGCATACAACTCTTTTAAAGTAAAAGGGAAAATTGGAAAAGGAAAATTTTGATCAAATTATGGTGTCCATACAAAAGAGGTTTTAAAATTTATCTTTATAACCAATTAACGATTAACAATAAAATAATTACTCAAAAAAAAAGTAAGAAAAAATATTATCATCAATATTAGGTGTATTAGGTACTCTCTTTTCAAGGATTTAAAAAAAATCATTTATTTGTGGCAAACTATGGTGTCCATACATGAGTGTGGTATGGTCCTGAAATCGGCATTTCAAAAAAATGGTTTTTAAAGATCCATACAAAAGAAAATTATCTATCATATGGGTACACAAATAAATTATGTTTCCAAAAGGTACATTCCAAACACTACAATATTTCTTTCTGAAGATTTTTTATATTCAATCTCTAAATGCCTCAAATTTTGACATCAATTGAGAAGAAATTTCAAAAATAGGAAAAACACTTCCACTTTTTGCCCAAAAGTGAGACTGAACTTCTTGCACTTACCCTAGTTTTAATTTTGTCAACACAGTTTGTTGAGAATATATTGAAGAAGCTAATCAAAGAGAGAGATTATAAAGGAAGATTTTTGATAACATATAAGTATGGAAAATATGCTTCAATCATTGTTTTGTCACTAATGTCAAAACTGTTATTTGTTGGTAAGACAATTACTTATAAGATTCAAGTACTATAACTTACTTGATTGATGAAGAGGATTTGATGAAAAGATGTAACAATATCAAATAGAGGAAAGCTTGAGTTATCATTCTATAATGAAATACAAGAATTAATTAAGACAGTGATAGCATGATGTATTGATAATCTACTTAAGGTTACAAAGGTTGGTTACACTAAGAAAGTTTAGAAGAACAAGTTAAAGTTTTTCTACCAAGCTTGATTGAGTGGATATTAGGTTCCAAGGAAACATAATGGAAGCCAAGTAGAAAATTAGTTGGATCCAAGTAAAATTTTACTCTAGTGTATGCTAAGAAGAAGAGTGGATGTTGAGTAAAGTTTAGTTAATGCAAAGTAGCAATAAACTTTAGTTCATGCAGAGTAATTTCATAGTGGACGCTGAGCAATGAAGTATGTGCCAAGAATTAGAAGCTAGATAATGTCAAGCTACTAAATTATTTAAAAGATGATAAAATTTTATGGATCTAAGCTAACAAGTCTTTTTTCTTCGATTGTTTGAACTAGGTGGAAGATAAGGTTGCTGAGCTGGTGGCATAGAATTCAAGGTGAAATATTTTTAGGCAAATTCAAAGAGGATTCTAGAAGAATTTTTTAGAAGAAATATGGAATGTGAGATAGATTCATTGTATCCTATGTAATCCATTCTAACACTAAATTGGATGATGGAGAATGAGCGAGAAAATATCTTAATTTTCTATTTATGAGAATGATTGGTCATGAAGCAAGGTTGTCATGTGCAAGAACTTAAGGAAGACAAGGGGTCAAGGGTTTTGCTTCATCAAGTGACTTAAGAGAATATTTTTCAATGACATGTTAAGCAAGAAGGCTTAAGTTTATGAATGCTTGAAGGGTGAACAAGCTATCAAAGCTACAATTAGTGAAATCCAAGAAGAATGGAGCATTGAACAATGAGCTATAACATGCAAATGAATTTGTAATTTGTATTAGATCAAAGCCTTAATATTACTCTCTAACAATTGTACAACTCTAGGGTAAATCCTTTGGAGTAAGGTTGGCGTAACAGTCATTTTTAGTTCCTTTAATTGGGTGACATTCCAAGTGAATGGTCTAAAGTCCTCTAACAAGGCTCACTCCTAATAGGGTGATTAAAATCCTCTAACAGGGTCACATTTAACACTGTTTATTGTAACCTTTAACAAGGTTGGCCATTCATAGGGCATCACTTCAGGAAGAGTGAAAAGAGTAGCATGTTATTGGTGGTTTTCCAAAATTGGATTTACACATAAATCATTGTGTCAGGTGTGTTGACAAATCTATTATGTTTCATGTTTACACTTTTGCAAGTTGATTTGACAGCAACCTACAAGTTTTAAGTGATTGCATAATCTTATGGATGCATGCATGTGTATAAATGTTTCATGGGATCATTAAGCTAAGAAAAGTTTTATTTATACATCTAGACCTTGGATAACTAATTCACCTCCCCCTTAGTTATTCTAAAATATTTTAAAAATTAGTATCAAAGCCATCTTCTTAAGAGGACTAGATTGAAAGTGCTAGAAGTGCAAAGATCAAGATGTCTAAAAGATAAGTACCCAATCTTAATAGAGATAACTTTCCTACATGAAAAAGTTTGAGGAATCTACACCTTCGAAAACTTGGAGATCATGCACAATCCACCATTTATGTTGAGCATGTTGATCCTACTAGTGCCCCAACTACTGAGGATATGAAGAAAAAGAAAGAACACAACTAGGCAATGCTTGAGATTTCCTCTTCCTTAAGTTATGCCGAATTTGATGATAGTAAATGTCTTGAAAGTGCAAAGAAAATATGAGATGCCCTAGCCACTATCTATGGAGGAGTTGAAAATGTTCTAAGAGCCAAAGCTGAAAGTCTCAGAGGTATGTTTGATGATATGAGAGTAGAAGAAGGTGAAAATATTCCTCAATATGTTGAAAGGATAAAAGATTTTTTGCAATTCAAGAATTGAGATGTATACCAGGGAATAAAGTGTCACTTGTAGGTTTGGTAGGTAGACTCACTACTTCTAAGCTATCTAACTTTGACAATTACAAACCTGAAAAGATTCAATCTACTTTCAAAGCTAAGGTGTCATTGAAGGAACCTAATGAGGAGGAGGAGAAGGAGGAGAAGGAGGAGGAGAAGAAGAAGAAGAATGTGTCCAGTGATAGTGATACAGATGAGGATGATGTTGAACAACTTGAAGCACTATTGGCAAGAAGATTCCACAAAGGTAAATGCAAGTTTAAAAGTTAGTTACCAATCATTTGTTTCAATTGCAATGAGGTTGGTCATATTGCTGCTAGATGTCTAGAGAAGAAGAGATGAACACAACATGGACTACCAAGACAGAGCCAAGAAGTCTTGGTATATTATTGAAGAGGAAACAAAGGATGATTCAAATGAACATGATGATGAAGTGGTGTATGTTGCAATGAAGGATGAATCTAATGAAGATGAGGCAATTGCACTTGTGACTTGTGTGAACAAGAATGATAGATGGATCATTGATAGTGGGTGTTCATGTCACATGACTGGTGACAAAAGTAAATTCATTACATTGAATTTTTATGATGGAAATACTATAAGATTTGGAAATGATGCACCATGTTTGATGAAAGGAAAAGGTTCTACCAAACCTATAGGTAATATTTTATGTGAAAATGCTTACTATGTTGAAGGACTTACATATAATTTTTGAAGTGCATCAAAAATGAATAATTTATGATGTAAGGTTGAGTTTGAGAACAAGATTTCTAAAATATATGACACTGTTGGGAAACTGGTTGGAAAGGGCGATCAAAATAGAAGTAATCTATTCTATCTTGACATGGAGGATGTTACTTGTCTTTTTGTAAAATTTGATAATATATGGCTATGGCACAAGATGTTATGTCATATCAATTTTGATAACCTAATTAGTATTAGTAACATGAGAAAAGTCAGAGATTTTCCTAAGTTAAAGAATCCTAATAATACAATGTGCAAATAATGTCATTTCGGCAAACTGATAAAGTCAAGTTTTAAGAGTAAAGCTCATACCTCTAAAGAAATACTAGAGATTGTTCATACGGACATGTGTGGTCCAATTTAAGTGCAAAGCTACAAAGGAGATAAGTACATTATGGTACTTGTTGATGATTATGTTAGATTGTGGTGACTGATCAGGAAAGTACTGTACATACTTCATAAATTTTTTTTGGAAGTAGCCGACATCGACATGGTAGCCGACATATTATGGCCAACATATGGCCGACATGTTATAACCCTAAAGCGGTTTAATACTTGTATAAAAAGGGCTTAGGGTTGGGTATTTTTGATATGTGGTGATACGAAATTGGTTCTTGCGGCGGTATTGAGCTGTAAGGGATTACGGATTGTAATCAGGTTGTAATCACTGGATTGTAATAAGATCGGACTTGCTGTTTGGTGGACGTAGCCCAGGGATTGGGTGAACCACGTTAAATCTTGGTGCCTTGTGTTCATTTCTGTGTGTTCTATTATTTTTGTTATTGGTTATATTTGCATGTAGTTTTTATTTCTGTCCGTGGTTTATCCTAATAGTTCCCTATAAGATCATCTTCGATAGAGACTCATTTTTCACTTCTTCATTTTGGAGAGAGTTGCAGGCAGCTTTTGGCACTAGGCTCAATTTTAGTACAGCGTACCATCCTCAAACCGATGGTCAAAATGAGTGAGTGAATCAAGTTTTGGAGGACATGCTATGTATGTATGTGATGGACCATCAAGTAAAATGGGAGGAATACCTACATCTTGTCGAGTTTTCCTATAACAATGGGCACCATTCCTCCATTAGTATGTTGCCTTATGAGGCCTTGTATGGAAGATCATGTAGGATGCCCTTGAGTTGGGATAGGATTAAGGATCAAGTGTCTATTGGTCCTCAGTTAGTCAAGGAGATGGAGCAGTAGGTAACCCTGATTAGACAACACCTAAGAGAGGCACAGGATAGGCAGAAGAAGTATGCTGATGCGAAGAGGATAGATCGAGAGTATCAAGTTGCTAATAGAGTGTTCTTGAGGGTGTGACTGCACAAGAGTCCAATTCGATTTGGAAAGGGTTCTAAGTTGGCATCTCAATTTTTTGGACCGTTCGAGATCCTAGAGAGGATAGGACATATTGCATACCATTTAGCTTTGCCACCTAGCCTATCACGCATCCATGATGTGTTTCACATTTCAGTACTTCGAGGATACATTTATGATGAGTCTCATATTATGGATTAGGATGCTTTATAGGTGGAGTTGGATGGACAGCTAGCACTAGAGCCTATCTGTATTATTGCCTGACAAACCCTAGCACTTTGAAGCTGAGAACTAGACCAAGTTAGGGTCTAGTGGGATTGTTACGATGAGGTCATGACTTCATGGGAGGATGCAGTGCAGATGCAATCTCAGTACCCTTATATTTTTTATGAACTCCAGAAGGAAGTTCATGCCTAGTGGAGGAGGATGTGAGGCCTCGCTCTGACCCATCATAGCATAGTGATACATTACTATTATTTTGATACTCATGACTCGAGATGTCGAGACATTATCTAATGCCTTGAACATATTATATTATTTCATGTTGTGTGATGTTATTTTCAAATATTTGATGTTCGTCATTTAATGTTTTATGTATATGTATGTTGATGAAATAAGTAAATGTAGGATTAACACTTTGATTAAGGGATTTTAATGGTTAAGAATTGAATAGGATGAGAGAAACCTTGATTGTTTTATAGATGTATGTTTTAATTTATGTGTTTCCTGATACGTATATACATATGTACATGTGATTTTATGGGACTACTGATGTGTGCAATGAGTGTGCAGGATATTTTAGCTGAGAAACCCGACGGGGGAATAGAACTAATCCCTATGTGCTAATTGTGGAAACCTTGTTGTTTGTAACTAAATTAATTGTGAGATGTATGTATGTATCTTTTCATGATCAATAAATTTTAATGTTCGTAACTATGTTCTTTAAGTGTCACTTCACACTTGTGAATTGTTTATGCTGTTCAACGTGCTAGCTAGGGTTAGCTGTGTAACCTTTGGGCCTAAGTCGGATTAAGTTAGTGTTTTTTTGCTAATTTTGTTCTCAATCAATTTTAGTCACCCCTAATTTGGATTAGTGCTTAATTTGCATTTTTAGAGTTGTTAGATGGTCCTGAATATTTCCTAGCTTTTGTTTGGTTCCAAATCTATTCCTAAGGTTTTAAAACATGAAATATTTATACCCAAGGGGTATGGGTATGGGTTGGGGGCATTTTCCAACCCCTAAGACCCTTTTTATTGACTTTTGAGGTCACTCAAAAAGTCTATTTTTGCCTTTGTGCGAAAATTGCAAGTGGTAACCTTGAGGTGCATCCTCTCAACTCCACTTAGTAGTTAACCTTAGTATGGGTTGAGTTAGAAACTTATAGATTTGTAGGTGGGTGGAAGAAGTTATTGCCTTTTTGGTGGTTGAGTTTGAGTCTTATTTAGAGGCCCTTCTTGGAGTAGTTTTGGTTGTTACCCAATCTCTACTTTTAGAGAGGAGTCTTCGAAGATTGAAGGCAAGGAAGGGAAAAGCTCTACTCAATTGTTCATTTACCATTAACTCTTTGTGAAGGTCTGAGTTCTTCATCCCCCTTATTCAGATTTTTATGCTTGTTTCATGCTTAAATGCTATGGTGTTGTTATTTGGATGCTTGTATGTATGTTGGGTATGCTAGGAAGGATTGCAACCATGTTTCTTGAATATTTTCCTTTCATGTTTATGTTTGAATTTTGAAGTTTTCTTGTATGGGTGTTTTGGTATTACTCACCCTTGGATAGGGCAGAAGTGAGCAATTTTGGGAAAGATTTTTTTTAGTTGGACTCCAACAAGTGTAGAGTCTCTTCTCAGGATGAGAGGAGGGAGAGAGGGTAGGGTGTAATTGGCCCCTACCTGTCAGTACAAACATCCTATGAGTTTGGCATGTTAAAATAGAAGAACGGAAGTTCTTGGTTTATAGCCCCGATTGGGCATCTATTTTGGTATTGTGTTTGACTTCTCCTATTTGAAGAATCCACCTTTCCCTACTTTTGATTCATTGTGAATCCTATTGTGAAAATCTAGTATGAATATGCATGATTATTTTGTCATTTGGTCATGCTTGTTGACACTTGATTAGATTTTTTTCTCTCCACGGTTCTTAGAAATGTGTTGCAAAAATTGATATAGAACCCTTGATGAGGGTCATGAAGGAAATTCAATTAAGTTTTTGTAATTTTGGGATTGAAATCCTATGAAATTTGTACTTCAAAACTTTTTTTTAATGGTAACGAAGTTGGGTTTTCTTCCTGGTTCTTTCTTAGTTGAGCCCTTGAATCAGGTTTGCCAATAAAATGGTGATTGAGTAATATTGTTTATCATGAGATTTAATCATAATTTTTCAGTTATATGAATGCACATCAAAAATAGGATGGAAATGATGTTGATTTAATTAGAAAAAATTTCAAGTTTCCTTATATGTTGAAAACAAAAAAATTATGTTATGAATGAAGGTTCAGTTTTCGTGATTATTGGAATTAAATCAATTCTTGCATTGTGGTTTAAATGGATAATTAAATCTCTTGATTTACTAATTTGCAAGTAGTCCTATTGGATTTACTTTAAAAAAAATAATCCCCTCTTGGTTATTAAATCAACTGGAAAATTTACACTTAGAAAAATAAAGATTAAAAAAAATGTTCCAAGAGATTAGAAACTCTCTGGTTTTTGTATGGGAAAAAGAATTATTACCTCTTTGGTGATAGAGAATCTAAAAGATTCTGTTAATATCCTTTTAGCTTTATTGAATATTATATTTAAAATGAAAAATAATAATCAAATAAATATCAAAAAGGAAAAGAAATTATAACTAAACTAAATATCCTTTCTCACCTATTTTGTTTTTGTATTAATTCCTCCTTGGTGGGTGCCAGTTTTGGGTCATGCTCTAAATAAATTCTTTTTACATCTAAGTCCAAAATAGTTGCTCAAGGGTGACATCACCTTGTCCCCTCCATGGAAATTCGCAAACCCTAAGATCTGACTTGCATTGTAAAAAAGAAAGGGATTAATATTGCTTAAGTCCTTTCCCCCTTGCTTACTTGGGTCACCACCTCACTTGGCAAGTTGTGTCAGTACTTGTTTATACTTGGGTAGCGAGTTTCTTTCTTGGAATGCGTTGGCCTTGCCTTGCCATGGCTAAATTTTCTTTTGGTAAAACTTGTTTAAGTTTTTGTCCATCATAACTTTGGTCACCACTTTTATTTGAGGGAGGGTCTACGCTTAATTTCCTTTGGCAGAGCGCTATTCCATGAATCAACGCTTGGAAATGCGCAGGTGTTTGAAGGGTGTGGGATGTGATGTTGGTTTGGGAGGTCAATATGACATGTGCGGAGAGTAGAGTAGGATTAAGCGGATAGGATAGGTGTGTAGGATTAAGGGTAGTTAGTAGGTGGTTAGTACAGGTTAGTAATGATGTTAGTTTAGTTTAGTTTAGTAATAGTTTTAAATTAAAGTTTTTAGTATGTTATTTTCTTTTTAAATTTTATAAGTTTTTAATTAAAGTTAGTTAATTTAATAAATGGTTTAGCAATAGATTTGGTTATGTTAATATATTTGTTTATTAAGGTTTTTTTTAAGATAGTGAAATTACATTATTTAGTGTAGTTAGTATATGTTAAAGTTAGTTAGCCTTAAATTTAAGTTAATCTTAGATTTAAATCTAGATTGTTAGTTACTAATTTATGTTAGATTGTTAGATTTTAGTTAGTTGTAATTTATGACTAGTTTAGATTTACATTAATAACATTTAATTTAATTTAGGTATTAGTGTTTTGTTTTAATTATTATAATTGTTTTAGTATGTCCTAAATTAAATCAAGTATGGAAAAGTAAATTAAATTGTGTTGTTAGCGCTTGGATTATAAGATGATGTTAGAGATTAGTTCTATTTTAGTACAATTCTTTTTTATCAATTTATTTAGATAATGTTAGTTAGTTTTGTTTAGTTAAAATCTAAGTTCAAGTTGTGTTTTAAATCAATTAATCTCAATATATTGTGATAATCTTAATATAATAACTATTGTCGATATCAATTTAATAATGAGCGTATTAATTTAAAAAAATTATTCCCCCTCAAGATATTTAATTTAAGATGTAATGTAGAGAACCTTTACTTTAACTGTGATCATAACCATATCGGAATTAGAGCATTTTAATTATTAATTAAAAAAAATTGTGTGTTTTTGCCCTCATATTTTCGGCATGACAGAGTATTTGGTGAAATGGAAGGACTTGCCAGTTGAGGATACAACATGGGAGAATGAGGAGTTTTTTTTCAGCATCCAGACTTAAAGTTGCTTGAGGACAAGCAATTTCAGGGAGGGTGAACTGTAATGTCCCCATAATTTTAGCATATCAGTAGAGTTCTTAGCCTTTACATTCTTCGAAGGATAAGTGGAGAAGTAAGGAGAAATTGATTAAATTAATTTCTTATAAAGTCAAAATTCAAAAAGAAAAAAGAAAAAAAAAGTGACTTTATATTTAATTAATTTAATTTATTGGAGAATGCATTGATTATTAGAAGGGGGAAGCATCTAGTAATGTATTTTTCTAGAAGCACAATTAATTATTGTATTGCAAGGGAGAAGCTTCTAGCAAGTGCATTAATTATTGGGAGGGGGAAACTTCTAGAGAATGCAATTATTAAATATTTAATTTAATTATTGTATTACAAGAGAGAAGCTTTTAACAAGTGCATTAATTATTAGAAGGGGGAAACTTCTAGAGAATGCATTTATTAAATATGTTATTTTCTTCTTTGAGGGTCAAGGAAAAGTATAAAAAAGAGTTGAGAGATTCATTGTTTATCACCTGATTTTGTTTATTGCATTTGATATCAAGTTGGGAGAAGAAACTAAGGTTTCCAATTTTAGCCAACCATTGGAGAACGTCAACTCTTCAGTGTTGCAACCATTTGAGGTGGTGAAATATCCATTGAATTTAGTACTTGGGAGAGATTCAATTTAGGTGTTCTATTTTGTGCTTAATTTGGAGAATAAATTTTGATTGGTATAGTATGCATGCAAGATTCTGTACTATAGTGTCTATACTTGATTCATTCCCATTCTCGGACATCACTATTATCATTGTACTTCATCAGCATTTTCTATGATAATTTAGAATAAAAAATTATGGCATCATTGTTACGTCTCGTTTCAATGTATTTGCACTAATAATACCAAAAGAATTGCACTTGAATATTAGTTCCTTGAGGGAATATTACATAATGATGAAAGTCTTAGACTCAATTTTTCATTGATATCAAATTAGTATGCACCAAGGTTAAGTTAGTCTAATAGATGATTAAGGGTACATTAGAAGAAAGTAGTTATATCTTATCATATAATAGAATTATCTTATTGAAAACAAGAAGAGTTATTACATGCAAGGAAAAAAGAGAGACCATTACTAGATAACTAGATAGTTATTGCTACAAATGACATATTCAAAAATTAATGGGTACATGGGATACATGCAATACTATTAGGCAAAAGGAGAAGTAGGTTATTGATATAATATAGGTTATTGGAAAGAAATGTTGTGAATAGATAAAGAGTTTTGAGTGAATGACAAAGATGATTCAACCTATTGTGTTAGACACATATTCAATGAATCTAGTCAAAGGTAAAATAGATTACATAGGAATATTAGAGAATTAAAATAATGTATGGCTGTCGATAATGTAGATTTGAGTACTCATCATGACGGGAGTTTTATGAACAATGTTATACCTTATAAATGATAAGGAATTATATTATAGATCAAGGAAAATAGTTTATGGATATATTCATCATTATACTATAATAAACCTTAAATATGTATCAAACTTAAAGAAGGTCAAGAAGGATGAGTATGTTTAAGAATCAATTTAAGGAATAAAGACAATATTGTAAACATAGAGATGGTATAGAAGACATTTAAGAGGAGTGAACTAATCATTATACACTCTAAAGAAAGAAGGAATGCATAGGTTATTTGGAAGGAAAGAAATTGCATGCCATTTACTATCTTGTATGAATACTAAAAAGTTTCTACAAATTATTATAAAATCCCTTAACTAGGTAGTCTATAATTTGACATAGAATTTCAAGATTTAGTTTGTTGTAAATCAGTTCATGAGGTGATCATTATAGAAATGTGATTAAATATATTGACAATGTATTTCTTACATTTAATTTAACATTCATATAAAAATGTATCAATAAATTTTAACCAGGAAAGCCCCTTAGAAGGTAACACATTGTTCTTAACTTCCAATTAGATTCTAGTATAGTGTGAAGTTTTGGCTACAATTCTTGTCCTAGTTTCTTCCTATAAGAATGAGTTTCTATGAGACCAAAAAATATTTTTCTATGTTTGATTAAATTTCTCTAATGGTTTTCTATTACTTTTTTATTAATCATATGGTTACTAAATATTGATAAACTAGGTAAATTGTAGTACTATAATACGATAGGATTTACACAAATAAAGTTTATGGTCAAAATTTTGTATATGTAGAAGTTTTTATGTATTGATTCACCCATCCTCCCTCTAGAAACCTAACTCTAGAGAAAAGTCATGAATCCTATGTATTTTTTATAAGTTACTCTTATGTAGTGTTTGATTTAGGACCATACATATGTAGATGAAAATCATGCATTGACCAAAAATATTTCCTTTATGTTTCTTCTTGTGTTTGCTAATTTTTCTTGTTTTGTGTGGTAATTATCCTAATTGTCTTGTTATTCTATGGTAGCTTTATGGCATGTTCTAGATATAATGTAATATCTATGAAAACCTTCACATCTTATTTGGTTCATTCCCAATGAATTTCTTTTGAGAATGTTTTTGTCATATTTTTTCTTTCAATTCATACGGAAAAAAAATAGATTTTATTAAATTTTTTATGTCATTAAATAAACTTAATGAAATATATATAAATTTTCATATTTATCTTGGGTGTACTTATTTCTTGAATCATAGAGATTTACACACTTTATGTAATGAGATTTATATGATTTGGCTCATTACCTATATGTTGTACTACATTTGGTACAATATTATTGAATCCAATTGAACTATCTAACTTCTAACTTATAAGTTGTATATTTTCTTTCTTTCTTTTCATAGTTTAGGCAATCTCCAAGTAAAGTCTTAGTAGTAGGAATCAACGAATCTAAATTTCTACCATTTCATTGTAATAGGACATGTGTGTTGAAGTAATGTAACGTACATATTGTAGGTATATAAATGACATAAATTCTTGGATCTAAAATAATAGGAAGATGGATTTGTTGGCATTAAGTTATTATTTCCATTAGTGACAACACTTCTCTACATCAGTATAGCCATCGAGCATTCCAGTGTTAATGAGCTTCGCAGTTTACATCAAGCTTTGTAGTGATTACCTTGTAGGTTCATCACTTAAGTAGTTCATACTAAGCATTCATGAAGCTACCAAGTGAATGTGCAATCCAGAAATATCTATCAACTTCACAGTGTTCACTGAGCTTCACAGTGTCTACCAAGTTTACAGTGTTCACTAAGCTTCACAGTGTCTACCAAGTGATGGAAGTACAGTGTTTACCAAGTGAAATCAAGGTAAACAAAGGATCTAATTTTTATTGAGTGACACTATATCTACCGAGTCTCTAATGGTTACCCAATTCCAAGCTATGTTGTGTGGTTAGTATGGACTGAGCTTCTATTTCTACTAAGTGCATGATGATACTGAGTAATGTAGTGGATGCCAAGTATCAGAAGGTCACCAAGTTAGCTTGAAGAACCTGAGTTTTCTACTATTTAGCTAACTCAGTAATGTTTTTTTCACTTGTGTTTTAGCTGACCTTGCAATTGTAATTATTGGAATGGTATATGTATAATGCATTATATCATTTGCAAAGGTAAGATGTATGTGAAGGATGGATATGTAAAGCTTTGAGAAGAATGAAAGTGAATCAACAACAGAGTAGAGTATTCAGCAAGGTCTACAAGGAGCAGTAAAGATTCATTAGTCACGAGAGGTGATCTTTACTTCAAGGATCTAGTTAGCAATCAAGTTGTAAGTAGATCCACTATTTCATCCTAATAGGTGAATCAGTTTTACAATTCCTTTAATAGGGTAGACTTAATAGTTTTTGTATAAATCCCATGACAGAGTGCATACTTCAATGTATGTTTGTAAATCCTCTAATAAGGTGGACCTAGTAGTCCTTTGTGCTCCTAACAGGGTAGATCACTAGAAGTGGTCAATGTAAGCCTTAATAGGCCAACTTCATACTATAGTAACAAATTTTTGTGGGTATCATCCCCACCCAAGGTTTACTTTTTATTTGGAATGCTTCTGGGTTACCAAATCACTATGTACATGTGTTATGAATGTTTGATCTCTCATACATGTAGTAGATTAGATGAATGTATGGTGAATACTATATATGATTAAAGTGCTGAATTTATTTAATGTTTTTTAAGTTACCGATTCACCCCTCCCCTCTCAGTAACCTATCATATCTTGAATATTTCCAACAATTGGTATCAAAGCATTTTTGGTTCTCAGGATAAAGTTTAACAGCTTGAGCAAAGATCAAGGACAATGGAGATATTTAGACTTGACAAAGCTATTGAAAATGAAAAGCTAGATCTACAAATGGCCATGGCTCAACTCAAAGAAGCAAAGGAGCATCTTTCTCAATCCCTAAAGAGAAGGAAAGAACTTGCAAGACAAATGAATGACCATCAGTATTTTGAAAAAAATATTGAAGACCTTTTACCATCAAGTAGTTCAGATGAAGCAAATGAGGCAATCAAGGAACTCCTAGCAAAGAATGGCACTCTGTATGAAGAAGTAAGAAAGCTTAAAAGAGAACAAGAAATCTAATCAATTAGGCTATGTGAAGTTTTGGAACAGAAAAACAAGGCAAATGAAGACTTAGAGGCAAGAAATAATCAATCCCTTCAGCATGAAGATCTTGTAGATCAACTATCTAATGCAAATGAAGAAATTATGAATCTGATTTCTAAAAATAAAAGCTCGAGGAATGATTTAATCACTAAAAGACAAATCAATGAAAACTTACAAAGCGACTTGAGATCTAAAAGACAAATCAATGAAATTTTGGAAAATGACTTAATCACTAAAAAGCAAGTGAATGAAAGGATAATGAAATCTCAAGCACACATGACTCAACTAAATCAACAAAGTGAGTAGAATCTTTATAGACAAAAGGGTAAAGAAGGCCTTGGTTATAAGGAAGAAGGTGAAACCTCCAAACAAGGTGCCCAAAGGAATCAAAGAGCTACTTGCAATCACTATGGTAAGTTAGGTCCTACATCAAACAAGTGTTGGAGCAATGCAAAGGGTAAATTCAAAGGTAAATGCTACAATTGTAATCAACATGGTCATAAAGCTAATGAATGTAAAGAGAAATAAAAATTTGAAGGAAATTGTCACAAATGCAAGAAGCATGGTCACAAGGCATTCCAATGTAGATCCAAATCATTCAATCTAGCTGAACAACTTGTTAAAGCAATATTTGGATGGGACTACAATACTTGGTGTAGATGTCATTATTGTGGAATATATGGACATATTGGTATAAAATGTGCAAGACATCACCTAAGTAAGAAGGACACTACTATAAGGTGTTATACATGCACATAACTCAGTCATAAAGCTAAAAACTACATGAAGATAGGAAGAGTTGAAGATAAAAAAAAAACTAAAGCTGATAACATTCGGAAGCAGATGAGGCAACAATGGATTCCTAAATCTACCGAGCAAGATAGTTCAAATGATGGCAATGTCACTCAAGAAGTGGGTGACTCCACCATTTCCAATTAGATTCATAAAGGATGATATGGAACTACATCTTCTAGTGATATCTCATGCAGTTTCAAAATAATAGAAAGAAAAATAATCAAATCAGTATTCTAGATAGACAAGAATCAAAGAAAGCGTATCTTTCATCGAGTTGCATCTATCGAGGAAAGTCGATTGAAAACCTTGCCAAGCGAGGTTGGGAGCAACAAAAGTTTTATTCAATCCTCGAGTTGCATGGGTTAAATCTCTTCCTTATGAGATTAATATTGACAAATCTAGGGACATTATTGAAGCACTAGTAAATGAGCTTGTAGATCCTAAGCTTCCTTCTTTGGTAGTTATGATGAAGCCAAGACTAGAATTGAGCTTGAAATCAAGCTACCCCAGGCTATAAACAAAGGAAAGAGGAAGATAGCCAAATTGAAAACTACGACTGGCCCTCTTATGCTTACTGAAGGAAAAGGTGAGGATGAAGAAGAGGAGGAGGAACTGGAAGATATAGAAGAAGAATCAGAAAAGGAGGTAGAGCCAGTCAAAAAGAAGGGCAAGGTAATCATTACCAAGCCACCCAAAGCCTCGACAACTATTTTCACTAGGCGAGAAAAAGGTAAGAACAAAGGTGAAGTAGTGTTCAAAAAGCCCCAACTAACCATCCAAGAAAGATTGAAACAATTGGAAGAAGGAGCTAGCATCTCAAATTTCAAGGCATTGAAATTTGAAACAAGGACTGATGCAGAGAAAATGCAGATTGAGGAACTGGTACTTAACTATTGGTAATGATTGAAAAGATCATGAATGCACTGGTAAAGGATGTTTTCAATCATTGTTTTTTCATTGATGTCAAACTTGCTACTTGTAGGAATGACAATTACTTTAGTAATCCAAATACTATCAATTGATTGATTGACAAGGAGGCAATCAATAAGATGTAACTAGAGCACCTAGAGAAAGGTTGAAGTTATGATGTTATAATGAACTATAAGGATCAACTAAGCCATTGATGAAATAGTGTATTGATGTCATACTCTAAGACATAGAGAATGGGTACACTAAAACACATCAAAGATGTAAGGTTTAGCTAAGTCATTTGTAAAGCCTAAGTAAGTTCATTAGAGAGAGTTGAGCAAGCTAGTTAGTGCCGAATAGATTCTCAATTGAAGCCGAGAAAAGTTTAACTTTATTAAGTACCGAGTGAAGATCAAGTATCGAGTAACCTCTAAGTGTCGAGTGAAGATTAGGTGCTGAGCATGATACAAGTACCGAGTAACACAGAAGAAGCGGAGCATTAGTAAATCAATAATGCTGAGTTGCTACATTATTTTGAAGATCGAAGATTCACCAAATCTGAGCCAACATGGTAGTTATCTAGAATTTTGTGAATCAAATAGAAGATAAGAATGATGATCTGGTGGCACAGAACACTATGTAAAATGTTTTTGGCGAATACAACTAGATTCTAGACAAAGTTTCTAGATAAGAGAAAGATATGGGACAGATACATTGTATCCTACCTAATCTATATAAACCCTAAACTTGGAGAGGGAGAATCGAGTGGGAAAGGTATTCTAGATTTTTGTTTAAGGAGACATAAGGTCAGGAAGTAGATAAGGAGGTCAAGCATGAAATCATGAAGTGCTGAAGTAGGTGCTAAGGAGAAAGAGAGCACATATACTCGATTTTGATAGATGACCATAGAGATGATTGCATTGGTATAATGAGAAAGAAGACTCAAGGAGACAAAGCTTGAGAAAAATAAAAGTTGTCAAAGTCATAGTGATTAAAGCCAAGAAAAGGATTGAACTGAAGTGTGATCTGTAATCTGCAAGATATGTTGTAAGTTGTATCAGATCAAAAGCCATTAATGTTACTCTCTAGAAATTGTAACAGTTAGTATAAATCCTATGGACTTAGGTTGGTTTTATAGCCATGTTGTAAATCCTTTAACAGGGTGACATTCCAATGGAATGTTCCAAAGTCCTTTGACCAGGCCCATTCCTAATAGTATGGTGAAATCCTCTAACAAGGTCACATTTAACAATGTGTTGTAAGCCTTTAACAGAGTAGGCCTTTAACAGGGCATGACTTTAAAAGAGTGAGAATTGAGTAGCATGTTACTAGTGGTTTTTCCCAAATTGGGTTTCCATGTAAATCATTGTGTCATGTGTTGATCTTGCATGTCTTATTCTTGCATGTTGATTTGTTGTAACTTGCTAAGATCGTTAATTTAAGGTTGGATGGATGAATAATTTAATGGGCTCACTATAATTGGTATCAGTGCATTGCTGCTAATTTAGTTTAAAGGGACTAGAAGTAGAAAAGATCAAAATGCCTAAGAGAGAAGTTCCCAAGCTCAAAAAAGACAACTTTGTTGCATGGAAAAGTTTGATGAAGCTACATCTTGGATTCATAGGAGATTATGCCAAAAATTCAATTGTTACTAAACATGTTGATCCAACTAGTACTCTTACTGCAAAAGATTTGAAAAACAAACAGGAACACAATCGGACAATTCTGGAGATTGCTTTTGCACTCAACTATGTTGAATTTAATGATATCAAAGGATGTGACATTGCATTCAAGATGTGGAAAGCCCTATCAGGCAGTTATGGAGGAGATCTGAATGTCCAAAGAGCAAAAAGAGAAAGCCTCAGAGGAAAGTTTGATGATATAAAGATGGAGGAAAGTGAGAATGCTACTTAGTATGCCTCTAGAATAAAGGAAGTGGTAAGTGCAATAAGATTTTTGAGTGGTCAATTAGATGATGATACTATTAATAGTAAGTTCTTAAGAACCTTGCTCCCTGTCTATGCTATTAGAGTATCATCTATACAGGAGCTAAGATGTGTGCTAGGAAACAATCTAAGTTTTAAAGGTATAGTGGGTAGACTCACTATATTTGAGTTATCTAACTTTGACAACTAAAGACTTGAGAATGTTGAATCTGCTTTCAAGGTCAAGCTATCACTAAAAGATTTTGAATAGGTGAAATCAAAGAAGCCAAGAGAGATAAAATATTTATCCAGTGATAGTAGCACTAATGAGGAAGATGTGAAACAATCGAAAGCATTACTAGCTAGAATATTTCACAAAGGCAAAAGAAAATTCAAGGGTAAATTGCCTATCATTTGCTTCAATTGCAATGAAGTAGGACATATTGCTGCAAGGTGTACATAGAAAAAGGAATCCAAGGAAGGAAACAAATACAAATATAGAAGAGAAGATGATAAAAGAGATTGCAAAGACAAAGGCAAGAAGTGCTATATTGCTAAAGAGGATTCTGATGATAATGATGATGAAGTTGTTTATGTGGCCATAAAGGACCAGTTTGATGAAGAAGAACCTATAGCACTTGTAACATGTATGAACAAGAATGATAGATGGATCATATACAGTGGATGTTCACATCACATGACAGGAGACAAAATTAAGTTTTTTGACTTTACTTAGTATAATGGAAATAGTGTTAGATTTAGTAATGATGTTCCATGTCAAATAAAAGGAAAAGGCTCCATTAAGCTTATTGAGAAAATTTCATGTGATAATGCATACTATGTTGAAGGACTAAACTACAATTTGCTAAGTGTCTCACAGTTAGGCAATTTAGGGTGCAAAGTAGAATTTGGAAACAAAACTACAAAAATCTATGATACTAATGGCAAATTGATAGGAAAAAGAGATCAAACAAGAAGTAATCTTTTTTATCTTGATATGAAAAATGCTTCTTGTCTTGTTGTGAAATTTGATGATTAATGGTTATGGCATAGAAGGCTATGTCATGTCAATTTTGATAATTTGGTCAATACTAGTAAAATGAAGAAAGTCAGAAGTTTACCTAAACTGAAGAAGCCTAAAAACATCATGTGCAAACAATGTCAACTAGGAAAGATGACAAAGTCAAGTTTCAAGAGTAAAAACTATACATCTAAAGAAATACTTGAGTTAATCCATACTGATTTATGTGGTCCAATAGAAGTACAAAGCTACAAAGGAGATAAATATATAATGTATTTTGTTGATGACTATTCTAGGATGATGACTATTATGCTCTTAAAGAAAAAATCTAATGCTTTTCAAATGTTTAAGTGATATGTAGCTAGAGTTGAAAAGGAAATAAAAAAGAGTTTGAAATGCCTAAGATCAAACAGAGGTGGTGAATTCACATCAAATGAATTTGAGATATTTTGCAATGACAAAGGGATCAACAGACAAACATCAGCTCCTAGAACTCCACCATAGAATGGAATTAATTAGAGAAGAAATAGATTTGTGATTGACTCTGCTAGAACATTAATGATGGAAAAGACTGTTGCTCTAAAATATTGGAGAGAAGCTATAAGTGTGGCTATTCATACACTGAATCGAGTACAAGTCAAGAAAGGTACAAGTACAACACCTTTTGAATTATAGTATGGTCACTCACCCAATATAAATCATTTCAAAGTCTTTTCTTGCAAATGGTTTATCCTTAAAGATGCTAGAAATGGAAAATTTGATGCAAAAATTGATGAAGGCATATTCCTTGGTTATTCCACTAGAAGTAAAGCATACAAGTGTTTGAATACTAACACTAACAAAATTTTGGAAATTGCAAATGTAAACTTTGATGAGCATACAAAAATCCAAGTTGAAGAATCAAAGAGAATGGATGAATACAGAACCTTTGTCTATTCTTATGAAGAAATGCCTATTGACAAGGATGTTATCAATCAAATTGGGATTCAACAGCAAGTTTCAGTTTTAGCTAAGTCACAACCAGTGAATGCCAAGCTACATTTAGAAGCTAAGTTGCAGAATGAAGGAAATGCACATTCTGGTTTTGAAGTCAGTACACATGAAAGAGATGAAGAACTACCTGAAAATGAAGTGCATAGTGACTCTGAATCTGAAAGATCAAACATGGAAACAAGGACAGAACCAAGACTATCCAAATATATGAAGAGACATCACCCTACTGAACAGATAATTGGTGACAAAGATCCAAGACCAATGACAAGGAATAGACTAATAAATTAATCATGTCTATTAAGAAAAATTGAACCTAAAACAGTGTATGATGCATTACAAGATGGTGACTGGTATAAGGCTATGGAAAAAGAGATTGATCAAATAAAGAAGAACAAAACCTGGATTTTGGTTCCTAGACTAGTTGAAAAAAATGTGATTGGCACCAAGTGGGTATTCAGAAACAAGCTAGATGAGAATGGTAAGATTACTAGAAACAAAGCTAGACTAGTATGTAAGGGTTATGCTCAAGAAGACAGATTAGACTATGGGAAAACGTTTGCCCCTGTTGCTAGAATGGAAGGAGTAAGAACTTTACTTGCATATGTTGCATATAAAGGTTTTAAAGTCTATCAAATGGATGTAAAGTTTACTTTTCTGAATGGTATATTGGAAGAGGAAGTCTATATTGAACAACCAGAGGGGATTTTTGATGAGAACAATAGGGATATCGTTTGTAAACTACATAAAGCACTCTTTGGTATGAAATAAGCACCTAGAGCATGGTATGAGAGACTTCACAAGTATCTAGTGAAAATAGGATTTGAAAGAACTGATGATAACATCAACATGTACATCAAATCAGAAGAAGGTAAGGATATTATTGTATCTAAAATCTATGTGGATGACATAGTTTTTGGAGGAAAGGAAGTGCTTTGCAAAAGTTTTGCTGACAAAATGAAACATGAGATTGAGATGTCTATGTTTGGAGAGACCAATTTTTTTGTTGGATTGCAAGTACATCAACTAAAATATGGTATATTTGTGACACAATAAAAGTACATCAAAGAGATACTTAAAATGTTTGGATTGGAGGACTCCAAACTAGTTAGCACACCAATGGCAATAAGACATAAGCTATCCAAAAATGATGTATCAGCTGAAGTCAATCAAACAATGTATAGATCCATGATTGAAAAACTACAATATGTTGTACATAGCAGACCAGACATAGCATTAGCAGTTGGAATAGTAGCTAGATTCTCTGCTAATCCTAAAGAAAATCTTCTCATAGCAATACAAGAATAATGAGGTATCTCAAAGGAACTGATGATTTTTCCCTATATTACAAAAAGAATGAGAAGTTTGAGCTCAATGAATACACAGATGCAGATTGGGGAGGCAACATTGATGATAGGAAAAGCACAAGTGGAGGTGCATTATTTTTAGGTAAAAGACTAGTTACTTGGACTAGCAAGAAACAAACATGCACATCTCAGTTCATTGCAAAATTAAAATATGTGGTAGTAGTAGTCAATTGCACAAACATTGTGTGGCTCACACATCTATTGAAAGGAATGAAAAAAGAGGTAATTAAACCTGCGATACTGTATTGTGATAATACAAGTGCTATAAACATATCCAAGAATCCAGTAATGCATGCAAAAACCAAGCATATTGAAATCAAGTATCGCTATGTCAAAGAATTGGTAGAAGGAAAACAAGTGAAGATGGAATATATCAATACAAAAGAACAAACTACTAATATCTTCACCAAAACATTGCCTAAAGATGCTTTTGAATATCTTAGAGGCAAGTTGGGGGTAATGCCCCTAACTCAAGCAGTTTAAAAGCAACAAAGAAGTGGCCTTGCATCAACAAAAAAAATTATTGAAATATCAAAAGAATGATGCAGAGGATGACAATAGGAGTAGAAACTCCAAATTAGTCACAAGCATGGTGATAGAGGGAGAAAACATGAGATGCAAAGCTTATATTTCACATATTAAAGATGCTACATCTTTGGCATTTATGTCAAAGAGGGAGATATATGTAGAAAACTAATCAAAACAAAGTAAGACAGAGATATATATGAAAGAGGGAGATTTATGAGAAGCTGAAAGGTAGAGATATGGAGATATATGAGATCAGTAGTAAGGATGCAGTAGTCAAGAGAGAGAACCAGATAGTAGCTGCAAATGTATATAATTTTGCTGGTAACTAAGTTGATCAATTGATCAGTTTTGTTTGCCATCAATGCCAAAGAGGGAGATTGTAGGTAATGATTGAAAATATCATGAATGCACTAGTAGAGAATTTTTTCAATCATTGTTTTGTCATTGATGTCAAACTTGCTACATGTAGAAATGACAATTATTGCTCTAGTAATCCAAATACTATCAATTGGTTGATTGACAAGGAGGAGGCAATCAATAAGATTTAACTAGAGCACCTAGAGAAAGGTTGAAGTTATGATGTTATAATGAAGTATAAGGATCAACTCAGCCATTGATGAAATAGTGTATTGATGTCATACTCTAAGACATAGAGAATGGGCACACTAAAACACATCAAAGATGTAAGGTTTAGCTAAGTCATTTGTAAAGCCTAACTAAGTTCATTAGAGAGAGTCAAGAAAACTAGTTAGTGCCGAATAGATTCTTAGTTGAAGCCGAGAAAAGTTTAACTTTAGTAAGTGTCGAGTGAAGATCAAGTGTCGAGTGATCTTTAGGTGTTGAGTGAAGATCAAGTGCCGAGTGATCTTCAGGCGCCGAGTGAAGATCAAGTGCCCAATGAACTTCAGGTGCCAAGTGAAGATCAGGTGCCGAGTATGATACAAGTGTCAATTAACACAGAAGAACCCGAGTATCAGTAAATCAATAATGCCAAGTTGGTGCATTATTTTGAAGATCAAAGATTCACCAGATCTGAGCTGACATGGTAGTTATCTAAAATTTTGCGAATCAAATAGAAGATAAGAATGATGAGCTGGTGACACAAAATACTGTGTAAAACATTTTTGGTGAATACAACTGGATTCTAGACAAAGTTTCTAGATAAGAGCAAGATATGGGATAGATACATTGTATCCAACCTAATCTATTGAAACCCTAAAGTTGGAGAGGAAGAATTGAGGGGGAAAGGTATTCCAAACTTCTATTTAAGGAGTCATAAGGTGACAAAGAAGATAAGGAGGTCAAGCATGAAAGCATGAAGTGCTGAAGCAAGTGTTAAGGAGAAAGAGAGAATAGATACTCTGTTTCGATAGATGACCATAGAGATGATTGCATTGGTATGATGAGCAATGAGACTCAAGGAGATAAAGCTTGAGAAAAAGATAAGCTATCAGAGCCACAGTGATTAAAGCCAAGTAAAGGATTGAACTAAAGTGTGATCTATAATCTGCAAGATATGTTGTCAGTTGTATCAGATCAAAAGTCATTAATGTTACTCTCTAGCAATTGTAACAGTTACAATAAATTCTATGGACTTAGGTTGGTTTAATAACCATATTGTAAATCCTTTAACAAGGTGACATTCCAAGTGAATGTTCCAAAGTCCTTTGACTAGGCCTATTCCTAATAGTATGGTGAAATCTTCTAACAAGGTCAAATTTAATAGTGTGTTCTAATCCTTTAACAGGGCAGGCCTTTAATAGACCATCACTTTAGAAGAGTGAGAATTGAGTAGCACGTTACTAGTGGTTTTTCCCAAATTGGGTTTCCACGTAAATCACTATGTCATGTGTTGATCTCGCATGTTTTATTCCTGCATGTTGAGTTCATGTAACTTGCTAAGATGCTTAATTTAAGCTTGGATGGATGAATAGTTTAATGGGCTCACTATAATTAGTGAAAAAGTATTATTAGGGCATTTAGACCTTGGATAACTGATTCACGGCCCCCTCTCCTCCCACCCCTACCCTCTCAGTTATTCTAAAGAATTATAACATTAACAAGATGGAAAAATAGAAATAATCCCCAAACCAGCTTGCCCCTCAAATCTCCAAAGAACTATTGAAGAGATTGCAACCAAGGTGGGAGTCAGCCACCCAAATGGCCAAAGACATATATGAGCAATCCTTGAAGAATCTTCTACTAAATCTTACTGAAGCAGAAATAAAGGAAGCAATGAAGAACCACAAAGGTAAAATGATGATTAGATTTCACATATGTTTGATTTTAATCAAGGACATTGAACATGTTGTAAGAGATGCAAAAAATATGTGGAAGAACATCTATCATTTGCAAAAGCCCAGTAATGATCCTGTTGAAATCAAGCATGATGACAACAGTGACAGTGATGATTTTGATAGCACTCCATCCATCACAATTACTCCAAGAGAGTTGCATGCACTTATGGAAGAAAAAGAGGAATAAGACAAGGAGGAAGAAGCACTTGAGGAAGAAAAAGATGAAGAAGATCTAGTAAAAAATTACAGCATCAGTTACTGCATCCCTTCCTCACTCTCCACCAAAGACTGTTACATCTACTATGGAGATAGCTTCTACAAGTGTGACTGTGAGCACAATTGCCAAATCAATAGCTCAATCTTCACCAGCCACCTCCCAGCTCTAGGTATCTAAAATAGATGTGCCAAGCACTTCATCTACCAACCTGACTATCACCTCTTCAGCCACCGAGTCAGCCTTATTAGCTCCTTCATCATCAATGAGTGTACCAGTAAGTTCCACAATTTTGTTTCCGTCAATTCTAGTAAGTTCTATAGTTTTGTTCTCATCAGCATTATCTGTATCCACTTCAACTCCAATTAGTTTAGATATTTCTATCGGTACTCTACCTAGTGTGATACCATTTTTGGGAAGTATTTCAGTTTTTGATCCAGTTAGTACTTTTGTTGGTACTCAATCCTTGAGTCCTGTCCCATTTTTCACTACTAGCCCTTCTATCTCCACTATTGTGTTTATCCCTAAGGTCAATCTAGTCACCATAGAAGTCAAACACAAGCATCCATTAAAACTTCTAATTACTGGAAAGAAAATTGGAGAAGACATTGACTTAGACATAGAAATAGTGATTCCAAAGATTGACTATGACACTACTACCATTGAAGAGATGAGGTTAGCCAGTCAACTCATAGAGATAAAAGCTATGCAAAAATAGTTAAGATAATAAAGGGATAAGGAATATAGAATAATTGAAAATGCCAAGGATATAATTATAGATGCTATATGTGTTGAAGTACATTCTACTCAACACATTTTGATTCAATTAAAAGAGGAAGTACAAAAAATTTAATGAAGATTCTTCTGAACAAGAGAAACTAAATCAAAAAGCTGAAAGGAAATTTGATAATAAGCTGCTAGAGCATATTTCTTAAAAGATAGCAATCAAGCAAGTTGAATTGTCAACATTTTTGGGAAATTTTGAAAATTATTTTAATAATGCAACATCACTTTTTGCCAAACTTTGTGATGTTTCTAGTTTTACTAAAGAAATAAAGGATAGGCTAAATAAGATTGACATTGATATGCAATCAAGTGCATCCAAGTTGAAGGTGGACTCCTCCTCCATAATCTCCCATCACACCAAGATCTGATATCTGGCAGATGTACAAGTAGAACTATTGAGAGAGGAAGCAAGGATCCGATCTACACTCATAGACATCCAGCACATGATTCTTCCTATCATGGACACAATGCAGAAACATATTACTCATTACAAAACATTTGTCCAAGATCAGAACTTCTCAGTGGCTGATCACATGATCCAATTATCAACAGAAGTTCAAATTGCTCTCTCCACCTGTCAAATTTTGTAGCAGACTTGGGATAACACTTTTGCCAGCATACTTAAGGTACATCAAGATTTTCTATCTCACTTTGGTGTAACCATATAAATTGTATATATGTAGTCATTTGGCATTATTGTCAAAAACGGGGAGAGATTCAGTATAAGTGATAGGGGGAGTTGGAACTCAATAGAGTTAGCATGTGTACATAAGCATCTTTGTATATACATCATTAAGAAGATATATGTACAAATGTATATGTAGTAGTCTTACAAAGATGTACATATTTTTTGGCTTATAACTGTTTTGTCACTAATGCCAAAGGGGGAAATTGTTGGCATTAAGATATTATTGCCATTAGTGACAACACTTATCTACATCAGTACAACCATCAAGCATTACAGTGTTAACTAAGCTTCGCAGTTTACACCGAGCTTCATAGTGATTACCTTGTAGGTTCATCACTTACGTAGTTCATACCAAGCATTCATGAAGCTACCGAGTGAATGTGCAATCCAACAATATCTACTGAGTTCACAGTGTTCACCGAGCTTCATAGTGTCTACTGAGTTTACAGTATTCACCTAGCTTCATAGTGTCTACCGAGTGATGGAAGTATAGTGTTTATCGAGTGAATCAAGGTAAACAAAGGATCCAATTTTTACCAAGTGACACTATATCTACTGAGTCTCCAGTGGTTACCGAGTTCCAAGCTACGTTGTGTGGTTAGTATGGACCGAGCTTCTACTTCTATCGAGTGCATGACGATGTTGATTAATGTAGTGGATGTCGAGTATCAGAAGGTCACCAAGTCAGCTTGAAGAACCCAAGTTTTCTACTATTTGGCTGACTCAATAATGTTTTGTTCACTTGTGTTTTAGCCAACCTTGCAATTGTAATTATTGGAATGGTATATATGTAATGTATTATATCATTTGCAAAGATAAGATGTATGTGAAGGAATGGATATGTAAAGCTTTGAGAAGAATGAAAGTGAATTAGAAGCAAAGCAAAGTATTCAGCAAGGTCAACAAGAAGCAGTAAAGATTCATCAGTCACAACAAGTGATTTGTACTTCAAGGATCTAGTTAGCAATCAGGTTGTAAGTAGATCCATTGTTTCATACTAATAGGTGAATTAATTTTCTAAATCCTTTAACAGGGTAGGCTTAACATTCTTTCTATAAATCTCCTAATAGAGTGCATACTTCAATGTATGTTTGTAAATCCTCTAACAAGGTGGACCTAGCAGTCCTTTGTGCTCCTAATAGGGCAGATCACCAGAAGTGGTCAATCTAAGCCTTAATGGGCCAACTTCATATTGCAATAATGAAGTTTTGTGGGTATCATGCGCACCCTAGTTTTACTTTCTATTTGGAAGGTTTTTGGGTCACCAAATCACTGTGTACATGTGTTATGAATGTTTGATCTCTCATACATGCAGTAGATTAGATGAGTGTATGGTGAATAGTATATATGATTAAAGAAGTTTTTTAAGTTACTGATTCACCCCTCCCCTCTTAGTAACCTATCATATCTTGAATATTTCCAACAAGATTTAGCCTTTTTATTTTATTTTTTCATTTTTGAGATTGTTAGCTCCATAGTGACACTAGTTGTGTGTATTTTTGAGATTGTTCGTTCCATAGTGACACAAATGAATTACATATTGAAAAAGAACATTCCAAACACTACAACTTTTATTTCTAAAGTTCTTTATATTCAATCTCTAAATGCCTCAAAAATTTTCATCAATTGACAAGAAATTTCAAAAAAGGAAAAACACTTCTACTTTTTGTCCGAAAGTTAGAAAGTTAGACCAAACTTCTTGCACTTACCCAATGATAAAACATAAAGTTTAAAAATTAAAATTTATTTAAATGAGCTATAATTCATTAACTAAAGAATAAAGGGAATTTTTTTCATATTTTATAGTTGCTACACTAGGATTTTATAAGAAATAAAAGCCCGAGAAGGTATCCCTTACCAATACAAGACAACAACTGATATATGAATACTCTAGAGGATTTCATGCATTAAAGACATTTAGATGAAATTTGGAATGTTTACCATCAAAATAGATATTTCTTTATTTGGATATATGTTATGAGCATAAAAGCGAATCAAAATCTTTAATATTCATAAGTTATTCTCTTTATTCATTTCATTGAACTGGCTAGGATATCTTAGATATTGAAAATTATATCCCTTCCACAACTAACAAAAAATTTTGTGGGACTACTTCTTGATACCTAATAACTGAAACCTTAAACCATAATTTAGTAAAAATAAATTATTCTAGAAAAAATATACCTAAACTCAATGAATGTTGCAAACCATGCAAAATAAATAAAAGTTGCAAAAAAGTAGCGAAAATACTTTATAAATGACAAATATATTAAAAGGTGGCTAATTTGTTGGACAAAACTAATTTATACCAATCCATGTGTCTTCTTTTCTTAAATTTTCTTCTCCATACAACAAGTTTTAATAAAACTCTAATTAGGTTTATAATTATCAATTATATTACCTATATCGGAGTTGTTAGTTAAATCCATTTCTCATATGTGTTGGCAAGAGTGAATGTTCTATACTACATGTTGTCATCATTTTCGTCTAGTGTGTTGTATTATTTGATTCACATTTGGTCATTAAGTCATTAGAACCTTTATAAATTAGAATATTGTAATCTATTTTATATATCAATAAACAAAATCTCGACTCTCCAATATTGCAATTGTTTATATGAATTTTATTTTTTCTTATAAAGTTTGATCAATAACTTCATTTTAGAAAGATTAACAATTGATCAAATTCTATAACCACTTCATTTTATAATTTATGATCATGTTAACTCATATATTATAACGTCCATGGTCACCCAAAACAACTTTTAAAAAGATGGCATCACAACATAACATACAAATATCAGACCGCACAGTGAGAACTTCGAAAGAAAACTTACTTAACTCTATAAAGTTTGCAGATTTTAGATACAACTTCAGATAAAAGTTGTGATGACAAAGTTAAATTACATTGACAAAATTTAAGGAGCATTTCTCGAAGAAGATAATTTTTATCAACCATTGGTCATGTTATCTATATCATAGTTGGTAGTCGAATCGATTTCTGAGGTGGTAGCAAGATTGGTTGATCTGTCCTACGTGCTGCCCACATTTCAGTGTCATAAACTGTTGTATTTGATTTGTATTTGTCTCCAAATCTTTGGGACCTTTATAAATAAGAACAATGTAATTTGTTTTATAGATCAATAAATAAAATCTCCTTTTTTCTGCAGCAATTATCCATTTAACAATCTTTTATGTTTCTATTTTAGACATGATGTTTAATTCCCTAAGAGGATAACATTAATGATGTTGCCTATATCCTTGCCGCAGAGAATCATAAGTCGGTGCAATTCTAGAATGGTCGATTTCAACAATTGCAAAAATGAGTCTCATGTAGTCAAGGAAAAGCAATTAAATACATTAATGGAGCATATAGACCGTATAATTGCTCAAAATGGAAATCAACCTTATTCCAACGAGTTATTAGCTAAAGCTCAGGTATGACGGAGTCTTATAATGAAATGAATAAATGAATAAGTTATATGAAATTGCCTGAGGCATATTAACCTATTCTTTTGTTTATTTTTACATATACAGGAAATTGCATCGCAGTTGTACCACATAAGAGACAGGGAAAGAGTATATGAAGAGCAGATCAACCGATTAAACGAGATGGTAAAGAGTGATTTTAACCTTCTCACATGCTACTAAACGCAAATTTAATATTCTGTACCTTTTTGTCTTCAGATGGAAAAGAACATGCGTGCAATGAAAGAGAAGATCCGATGCGAAACCTCAGAATTGTTCAACAAATTGGAGATTGCGCGTATGGCCAGGAGAAGGGCAGAGAAAGAAGCGTCGTCAGTGAAACACGATTTAGATGCACAAGTTTCTGCACTTACGAAGCAATTGAACGAAGAAAAGACAAAGAACGCAGAAGTTTCAAATATACTTAATCAATTAACAGTAGAAATAAAAAAGATCCGAGATTTTCAAGCTACAGAAAAACATTGTTGCCGTTGGTGCTCATTATGTAAGGAAATCCAAAACATATTATCAAGACAATCCTTAAGATAACTACCCCGTCTAATAATCTTAAACAGTTTATATTATTATCCTTTCAGAGAAAATAAACTAGCAAAATAAACCGTACCTCCACAGGTTCCTGCTTACATAAGCCTGAAACAGTCACTTCATTCAAGAGTGATATTATTGTACATTAACAGGACAAATATGTTTTCTCTTGATAGGACAAATGTACTAGATTATATGAAATTAGGTGCCTTATTTTACAATTTATTTTTTAGAATTTTCTTTTTAAAACATATATGCTCTTATTGGCCAAGTATATATATATATATATATAATAGTTCTTTGTTGACTGAATTACTTAATACATTTGTAGATCGGTATGCATAGTTTTATTAGTCCCTGCCATCTAACGTGGGGACTAAAGTTTTCAGGTTTCTTTCTTGCAATAGTTCATGTTTGTGAAAAATCTGAAAAGAATTCCATATCTTATACTTTTGGAATTATTTTCTTTAAAATGAATTTTCTACTATAAAGAGATGATTTTTTATTGGTCCAGCTTTTTTGGGCAATCTTTTTATTTTCCTAATCCAAAAATTCTCCATAATATTAAGCTTGAAGAATTGTGAAATGGTGATGTGTAGCTCCCATATCTATTCCATGTTCATGTTACTAGACAAATTGAAGAGAGGGCATTTGCAAAGATTTTCTTGTGTCGTCTCCTCTTTCCATCTATTTATGGTAGCCACATATACATATAGAATGACTGGAGAAGGCGATTTAACTTTTTTACTTTGGCATCACCAATAAGATATTGAAAGTCGCGGTGGCATTATTCTTAGTATAAGTACACCATACCTCCCCTAAGTAATTTTTTTTTAGAATGCATTGTTAACAATCTAAAAACCTAGGTATGACCCTTAAACTTGATATTTTTTAAGCCTGTGATAAGGTTAGGTGTGACTTCTTGTTTGTCATTCTTGACAAACTTGACTTTGGTGAGAGGGTTCTAAAAAATATTAAGAATGATGTGACTTATGTTACCTTCTCGATGATTGTTAATGGTGCCTTAGGTGACTTCTTCTCTTCCTCTCAAGGTGTTCATCAAGCTGAAACCCTATCTCCTTATCTCTTTATTTTTGTAGCGGAAGTATTAAGTAGAAATTTAGTCTCTTTATAGGGCATCAAGACTACTTCTCGATGCCTCCCCCAAGTCTTATAGTAGTTTGTGAATGATACTTTTATGTTTGGTGTCTCCTCCATCCATGAAGCTAGAGAATGGAAAGACATCTTGAATATGTATGCTCTAGTCTCTAGCCAATGCATAAACTACCAAAAAATAAATGTTTTTCTTTTTAACACTTGTCCCAGTTTGTGGGAAAAGGTTACTAGTATCCTTGGATGCTAGGAGGCAACCCTCCCTAACACATATCTTGGTCTACCACTCACTGTTAAGGAGATCCCCAACCATTTCTAGAATGGTCTTGTGGAACATTCATAAAGAAAGCTAGTTGGTTGCAAAGGGAAAATATTAAGGAATGTTGGGAAACTCCAACTCCTCTCAGCCTCCCTACAAGGCATCTTGGTGTATTTCATATCTATTTTCAAACTCCCAAGAAAATTTAGTGATATCATTGAGAAAATTTAGCATAATTTTCTATGGTCTAGAATTGAGGAAAAGGAAAGAATGACCATGGTTAGTTGGGAGAAAGTTTGTGAACCTAAACCTCATGGAGGATTGAATCTAAGAAGAAGTGGACACTTGAATAAGGCTCTATTAACCAAAATTGGCTAGAAGTTGGTTAATTCCCAAGGTAGTTGGAGTAACATCGTAATGGCTAAATACTTGGTGGATTGTATTCCCACCAATTTATATGGTCATAGGCTCTTCCCTAGGGCTCTAAGATCTAGAATAACATTGCTAACACCTAGAAGATCCTAAGAAAGTGGTGTCACTAGATAATGGAGAATGGTAATTCAATAGACTTCTAGGAAGATCAATGGGTCCACGAGAACACCTTCAGGAAAACTATTTTTACCCCTCTATGTGAGATGCACACTAAAATGTATGGCTCTTAGACTCATGACTTTATCACCCCTGATAGACAATGGACCACTTTCAAGAATCTTCAGTTAAGGTAGTTGAATTTATCTTTAGAACTATAGGATCTCTTACACACCTATAAGATTCCCCTTATCCTAGTTGAGGACTCCTTGGTGTGGAAACTCACACCCTCGGGGGAGTTTATTGTCATGTTTTCTTATCTTTGTGGGCTGGTGGGGCAAGGGGCATAGGCCAATTGGAAAAAAGCTTGACACCCTAGGATAATACCTAAAATAAGCTTCTTTTGGTGGTAAAATCTAAATAGGTCAATCCTCACTATTAACAACCTCCAGTAGTGAGGTTGCCAACCTGCCAACTACTACATTTTATGCCTCAAAGATGTTGAATCTATTTCACACTTGCTCATCCACTATCCTTTTATGATGGACATCTGGAGGGATGCTCTTTCTTTATGGGATGTTAGTTGTTGTGTGGATAATGAGTTGAAGCAGTTTTCCCATTGGGAGGGCTTGGCTTCCTCCCCTTATCTCGAAAACCTTTCGTCAATTCTCCCACCTTATAGGAAAAATCTAGAAGGAGAGGAATGATAGGATTTTTATGGAGCACGTCACAACTATCTTGGGGGTGGCTCAATAAGTTATCACTTTCCTAAAGAATTTTTTTGATGGGATTTGGCACTGGAAATTACCCCCTCATCGCTTGATTGAAATTGAGAGCAATTGGGATTTGACTTGGGGCATGGGGCTGATGGTGGCATATTTTGACAATTCCAAAATCAAGGCAAGAAAAGAGACATTTTGGCACCCCACCGACCCACCTGAGTCCTGGATAAAGTTAAATTTTGATGGGTTGGCCATGATGGGAAACGCCATTATGGTGTGTATCCTCCAGAATACCATGGGAATTTTGGTAGCTACTTATTTGTGTAACTATGGTAGAGGTTTTGATAATAAATCCAAGGTGATTGAACTTCTCTAGGGTCTGAGAGTTATGAGAGATTAGGGATCACTAAGCTGGTCATAAAGGGGGGCTCTATGTTAATAATTAAAACCACTAAGGGAGAGGGAAAATTCAATTGGTGGATTAAAATCATTATCTATGAAATACAAAGGATGATGAAATATTATCATGATGTCCATGTGGCACATATATATTGAGAAGGAAACAATGTGGCAGATGACCTTGCCAAAGCTGGCCATAGTGTCATATGGTTAGTGGAATGGGATGACATCAGTTTATTGCCATCATCAACTTAAATTGTGATGAAAAGGGAGTGTACCTTTGATAATCACACATGAGCTATCAAACTAGGTGGTAGGTTTCCTTTTCTACACGTGGTCATAGGAACGTGGCACTCAGTAAAGGGTCTTTTTGGAATGTTTGGATGTTGATTGACATTTATGTTCCAAATACCATGAACATTGATGCCTGTAGTAAAAGGAAATAGAAGGGGGTTTCAATGAGATTTAAAGAACAATTTTATAATGATCATAAAGATAGGTTAGTTAATTCCCACAATTGGTATAATTGGGATGGCCATTTGTGGATTGAAAGGAACTATCCACATGTACTATGTTTGGAGATTTTTGGTTTTTTTGGAAACATTGTTTATTCATGATGACTATACAATGCCTTTTCATTTTCTCCATTATGGCTTGGCATTTTATATTTTGTAACTCTAACATCTAGTGCAAGGCTATGTCATCAGAGGAGTTAGTTGTGGACTTGGGTGATGATATGGGCACTAGTGACCTTATTGAACTAGTGTTGTGGAGGAGTGTATCAGCAGTAGTGAAGCTGCAATGGTCTACCTGCAAGAGGGGTCCTTTTACCTTATATGGAGGGAATGGTTAAACAAAACGAGGTCATCTTGACGTAGTTCTATCAAAATTGGAAGGATAGAAAAGTTACTATCAATGGCATGAGCTTTGAAACTTTTGAAGAAAACATTGCCAGGGTTGGGGATTTTTCGTTAGATGGCAAGAAATGGTGGAGGTGAGCTAAAGTCAATGAGGAGGCAAGTTTTTTGAAATTCTTCAAATCCAAGGAGGAACCAATGAGATCATGTGGTGGGTTTGTGCAAGATTCCCTTCCCAAGCCATGTGATATTATTTTCTACATGATTATCAGATACATTACCTTGCATGACCACTATTAGGTACTAGATTATTATCATTTTCCTATCCTAAATCATTTAAGAAATCAAGACCTTATCTCCTTTGCATTTCTCGTACTGCATTTGCTAGAGGATAACATCTTTAAGGCTAGAAGGAAACATGAGGAGGGGAAACCCTTCTACCTTATCCACCAAGGCCTAACAAATAAACTTTTCATCTAGCTCTTGATTTAGAACACCCCTCTCCTGATCAACCCACTAACCTCTATCACCCCTCAAACCTCCCTGGATCCTAGCCCTAGCTCTACTCTTAAGAGGTCCAAGAAAGGTCATGCCACTAAGGTTAAAATTAACCCTGAGTTTAAAGTTAGTATTTTTTATTCATACTTAGATACCAAGAAGGGAAAGCAATGTGCTAGGAGAACAAGCAAACACCTCTAGATGGAGAATTTTGGGACCCTCCTAAAGGAAAAATCCATTTTTGACTCCTCCAATAGTAAGGAGAACCCTACTAAAGAAAATACTCGACAAGCACATTAAACCTAGCCCTAGCTCTATCAATCCATCCCATGTCTCTGATAGCCTTGAAGCTACCCTGACTCATAGTGGGGGGGAGAAATCACTTCCCTTAGGAAGGTGAACCTCAAGATTACTCGAAAGAAAGGAAAACATAGCCACACCAAGATGTAGATGAAGAGGCTTGAGATGACCATGAGGGACCTTGTGGATAACCATATCACTATCTACCATAGATTTGAAACCACGGTTGAGTTATCCACCAAGGTTATGCACTCTGTGCCCACAACCCTCTACTTCCTATAGTATAACAAAGAGGAACATGACTTGGGAAAGACTACTAAGATAGCTTGATCCATATATGGGTTCATAGCACAGAATTAGCTAAAAACCATCTTGGACAAACAAGTGAAAGTGGAGGAGGAGGATGCAGTGAAGGAAGCTCCAAAGGAGAAAAATAATGGTAACTAGGATAAGGAAGAGTTCATCTAGCCTAGGTTGTATTGTGTTTTCTATAAGTTTTTAGGATTATGTCTTTGAACTTTACACCCCATGGGGTTTTTGGAACTATGTAAATTAAGTGGACCAATAGCAATGATGTCTCTAAATGTTTTCGGTTTATTACTCTATTTCTTATGCATAGTAGTTTAAGGACTGTGGCTGATGAGAATTCAGCTCTTAAAATTTTATTGTTTTTGATGTTTAAAGTTGGTATAGGTTAAACAACTGGGAGGTAACCTCTGGCTGAATTGTCAGCCATTTTATATTCTGAGGTCAGCTCCCCATCCTTTTGGTAGCTATCAAGTACTTCAAAAACAATGATTTCAATTGATATTGATATAAGTCATTTGAATACATCAACATAGATCCTTACCTCTAGTGCTAACTAATGACAATGTATATTCTAGGTCTTTATATTGGTTATTTACAGAGCACAATATTCTTCAAAAATTAATGAGATGTACAAAGATTTCAAAGTTTAGGCATTTTTGTGTTAGAAGGTATGAATCAATTGTCTTCTTGTTAACAACCCAATCTCATAGCTTAATTTCTTTGTACCATCTATATCAAGAATTTGTGTTTCATAAAAATCTTTCTAGATTGTTTAAATGTTTAGAAGTTCAAAAGTGTGCATCAGTGAATGTGATTGTAAGAAAAAATGTAAAAAGGTATTTATTTAGTTTTAACACCAAGGCCACATTTCTAGTGTTCCTAGTCAACTCCACTATGGTTTTATCTTCAAAAACAAGTCGGACAACCCATTGTTGGAAATATTAAATTAATTATCCTGTATATGGTTAGCATAAACCTCTAACCTAGCCACCATGCATTTTACAATTTTATAGTTCTATTTCATAAGTGTTAGTTATAAATGTTGTAGCTAAATCTCTTCTACAGTGCAATATTCTATAAATATAATCGATTGGGCATGTGATTAGCATATCCCATACTTTTGGTTCTCCTTTGATCTTTTTTGTTCTATGATTCTCATATGGGATTAGAACCAAATGAAAGATTCTCTTTTAATGGAGCTTACACAATTTGATCTATGAAGTAGGAATTTTGTCATTGAACTTTTGGGGATTGAGTGTTATCTAATTGTGATGTTTTCTATTTGCAGAGAATATTTGCTAGAGTGTTGCCCAAATTATTGGTGCATTGGTACTGCTAAAGGTTAGTGTATTTCAATTTTTATCTATTAAAAAATAGTGTACATTTTCATTTCATGAATAAGTAATCATGAGTTTTTTTTTTTTTTTTTTTGAGCTGTTGGAGTTGATACTATTTGAGAGGTGAAATATTACACATGATGATGAATGAAATATCTATTGTGGCTATTTTTGAGGGGAGATATTGAAGATAAAATTATTTTTGTTAAATCAAATAATTGATCCATTTTGTAGGTCACTAAAGATTGGGTAGTTTGGAGGTAACTTGAACTTTGAGACAGAATAATTTTTGGCCCTTCAGTGTTCAAAGTTTGAGTGCAACAATGCATCATATTTTTGTTCAATTTCTATAGTGTTTCTCCATTGAATATAATAGACTAATCCAATTTCTTAAGGAGTTATCTAGAAATATAAGTCTAGCCTAAGAAATTTACATTTTGCAAAGTTGTCAGTCGTAGATTATTTGTCTATATGCATGCATGTGCATCTTTGTGTGATTAAGAGTCCCAAAGACTACATCCAAACATCTTGTGAGAAAAAATGAGTGGGAGTTATCATAGGTTAGAAGGTTAGCTGGTGTGCTAGAGGTCTCCTTCATGCCATAAAGGGCTATCAAAGATATGTGTTCTCATTTGGGATGAAAAATGTTTGAGTTGGTGATGAGGGAATGTGTCTATACAATTGATAAGGCATTGATGTTGTCAAACGTAGTCATGTAATAGAATATTGTTGCATTTTTATCCCCCAACAAATGAATATTTCTAAATGGGCTATGTGAATTTATGCGGTGCATTATTGGTTGTGCTCGAGAACCCATATGATTTTTGTTTGACATATTGTTGAACCATGTATTTGAAAAGGCATCCTATATAACTAGTGAGTACAATGAATGGTTACCAATGTATCATGGTAGATGGATTTTATTTTATATGGAGTCACTATCAATTGGATGAATGTATAGAAAGAGAAAAGCCCAAAGTGATGATGGTTTCCTTATTTTTATGGTTTGTGAGTAGTGCATACTTGGTTTATGGTAATTTAAAAATCATTTATGAGTGAGGTTTGCTATAAGGAAAAAAAAATTTAGTGTGAGGGTTCTGGTGATCTTGAAACCATTTGTGTGATGTTCATGGAGTTTTTGGTAAGCTTGAAATCACATCACAGCATCAATTATGGGTAATCCATAAAAGCCTAAAATGATTGCAATGGGGGAACAATATGAATGATAGTATTTGGCAAGTGATTATAAATGGGTACCTATCAAAGCTTTAGGAAAGAACCCTTACTTTATAGATTATGGGTGATTTCTCTAAGGGATGTTCAAAATATTAAATTAATAGTCATATATGACACTTTTCACATTTTCTCAACTATTTCACCTATCTATAAATATAATGACTTGGGATTTTAATTAAGAGAGCCCATATTTGGGTTTGCCCTTTGGTCTCTTTTGTTTAAGTCTATAATTGAGGGTTTCTTGACTTTGTTTCTCCAGGAACCATGACATATATCCTGGGAAGCTTTCTTCTTTTAAAGACATCTCAATTGCATATTTCTGTAATACCATGCTTGTCTAGCATTTTTTTCTTTTTTCTTCATGAAAAATAAGATTTTAAGTTTTGTACACACATGCTAGTCTCTCATTTTCAATAGAATCAAACAAGGTTGATTTTTTATTTTTATTTTTTTGTAGTACTTGAAATATTTCTTCTTGATTCTCAGATGTTTATCTTTTTCTAATAGTGATTGAGATCATTTTTAGTGATCTATTGTTAAAATGAGGAAACACAACTTTTTATTTGTAGACAATGTTAAAAATAAAATATAAGTATCACTAATATATCTACAATCTGTTTCTGCATATTCATCATTATGAAACAATATTAAACATGATAAAACATATTGATACTAAAATATATACCACGTATTTTTTCACATACCTAAGACCCATTTGTAATATTTATGACAATGGTTCCTCTAATATTAAAAACCTTATTTTCTAGAATAACCAATTTTTAATACATAAAAGATGAATTTGCATTCAACTCTATCATTTTTACAACTATTTCATAGGTGTTAGTTATAAATCCTACAACTAACTCTATTATATAGTGCAAAATGCATTTAATATGTATATTTATACATATAATCGACTGGGCTTGTGATCAATAGAGCTCAAATTTTTATTTTTCCTCTAGTCCCATTTGTTCTATGATTTATTTATGGTATCAAAGCCAAAGGGATTATTGACTTTTAATAGAGTTTAAACAATTTCATCTATGATGTATGAGTTGTGTCTTTGAACTTTTGGCGATTGGCTTGTCACCCAAATGTGACATTTTCTATTTGAAGAGAACATTCATTAGAGTATTGCCCAAATTATTGGTGCATTGGAAATGATGTAGGTTAATGTGTTTTAGTTACTATATTTAAAAAGAGTGTACTTTTACATGTCATGAGTAAGGAATCGGTGGTGTTTTTTTTTTGGATTTTCTTGTTTTGTTGGAGATGATACTATCTGAGCGGTAAAAGATTAGACATGATGATGAATGAAATATCTCTTGCAAAAATATTTGAGGGAGGCAAGATATTGAAGAAAAATATCTATTTGTTAAACCAAACAATTGAGTCATTTCTAATGCATCAACTTCCGGGAGTCATAACTTTTAACTTAGATGTAGGTTTTGGCTGAAATTTTATAGGTAGTTGTGGAAGGAGGAGCTATTTGGATTTTTGATCGATCTTGGCTCAATAGGTGGTTATTTTGAAATTTTTACGGGAGCCTAAAATTTCTTCTTAACCTCTGAAATTGGGTTTCTATGGTTTTTTTGAGTTGTTTATAAAGTTGTTTTTTGAAATAAATCTGAAATCATTATTTTGATTTTGTAGATTAGTTGGAAATTCATCTTGCCTTAGTTGGGGGCTTTTCTTGGGAAAATTTGGGATTCATAGGATTGGTTTTGGAAATTACCAAAAATGGAAATATTCTATTTTAAAAAAAGCTGCCCAATATGGTAATTTTCAGAATTGTAATAAGTAGGCATTTTGTTTCATTGTAAGGTAGAGTAGAGTTGGAGAAGTTTGATGAAGAATCTAGTATTCTAAATATTTGTGTTGTGTTAATGTTTTTCGAGTATTATTTTTGAAAAGGTTTGGGCTACATCATTTGGTATCAAAGCGAGAAGATGATTGGGAGAGGAAGAAGAAGAGGAGGTGTCACTCCAATGCAAAGATTTATGTTGGATATATGGAGATAGACTAAAAGGCTGAATGAGAGAATAGATAATCAAGGAATACCAGTAGCACAAGGAGATGACAAATCAAATGCAGAGGGAAATCAAAAAGGTATTAATCAAAATGAAGAAAATGAAGAAGAACCCTTGAAAGAGTTGAGCTATGAAAATACAGTGCTACATGCTTTAGAAGGAAAAAATGAAGGGATCAAGATTGAATTATCAAACTATTCTAGTGGTCTTAATCCAAAAGAATTAATAGAATGGCTAAACGAGATGGGTAAATTTTTTGAATGGAAACCAATGGCAGAGGGAAAGAAGATGAAGTTTTCCTATAGAAAATTAAAGGAAGATGCAATTGTATGGTAGGAAATGAAAGGAAAAATTCAAAATGTGGAGGAAGATGGAGAAAAACCTTCGAGAAAAGTTCTTGCCTTTAGATTACTCATAAACCCTATTTCATAAGTTCCAAAATTTGTAGCAAAATATGTCTTTTGTACAAGAGTACATAAATGAGTTCTATAAATTATCCATGAGAATAAAGCATCAAGAAGATGATGAGAAAGTGGCTACAAGATATATGAATGGCTTTAAATTCTTTATCCAAGATGAATTGAGCATGCATCATGTTAACATTATGGAGGAAGCCTACCAATTAGCTCTAAAAGATGAAGAAAAGTAGAATCAATACTACAATAAGAGGAATAGAGAAGGAAGAAGGGGTCCCTCAACACCATTTCAAGGACGTTCTAACTACAGTCATGGAGAATACTCCCAAGGATTTGAAAGAAATATAGATTCCAGACAAGATCCTTTAAAATAGGGAGAGGAAGGGGATTTTAGTAAGCATCAGGTTATGGTAGTGGAAGAGGATGGGAAAACCAATGGAGGCCCTTTGCTTGTTTCAACTATGGAGAAGAAGGATATTGAGCTTTTGAATGCTCAAATTATAACATTCTAGAAATAAATCAAGGAAGACAATCTAGAGTGAACCTGGCTCACCTAGAAGAAGAGGAGCAAGAAATTTCACCAAATATGGGAGAAACCCTCATGATGAAGAGATCAATGATTATCCTAAAAAAAGATGAAGTTCCTACAAAGAACTTTGACAATTCATGACTCCAAACCAATATTTTTAAAACTAGATGCACTTTTGGTGGAAAGGTATGTCAAGTTTTTGTTGATGGGGGTAGTTGTGAGAATATGGTATCAAGAGAAATGCTAGAGAAATTAAATTTAAAATGTGATAAGCACCCTTGCCCTTATTGTCTTTCATGGTTTAAGTAAGGGAATGAAGTAACAGTTGATAAAAGATGTTTAGTCAGATTTACCATAAGAAAATTTTATAAGAATGAGATATAGTGTGATGTTATCCCTATGGATACTTGTCATTTGTTGTTGGAAAGACTATGGTAGTATGAGAGGAACGTCATGCATAATGGGGAGAAAAATACTTGCATATTCTGGGAGGATGACTCTAAAGAAGTTTTTGTTTCCACTTAAGGATGAAAAGAATAATGAAATCATGTTTTCTACAAGAGAAGTTGTCAAAGAAATGAAAGTAACAAGTTGATGTTATGCACTAATACTAAAAAGAGGAGAAGAACAAGAAAACTTGGTGGCATCTGAGGCAATGAAGGTGCTAGAGGAGTTTGCTAATGTTTGTCCTGAGGAACTACCTAATGGTCTTATACCCAAAATAGATATTTAGCATCATATTCACCTTATTCCTAGAGCAACATTTCCTAATCAACCAGCCTATCTATTGAATCCAACACAACATGAAGAGTTGAATAAACAAGGGACATAAATTATGTGTAAGTTTTTGGTTAGGGAAAGCATGAGTTTGTGTGAAGTACCTGCATTATTTACTCCAAAGAAGGATGGAAGATGGAGGATGTGCATTGATAGTAGAGAAATCAATATGATCACCATTATGTACCAATTTCCTATTCCTCAAATAGAGGACATGATGGATGAATTATTGGGGGCTAAGTACTTCAGCAAGATTGATCTCCAAAGTGGCTACCACCGGATCCACATTCGAGAGGGAGATGAATGAAAGACAAATTTTAAGACAAGAAATGGTTTGTACAAATGTATGGTTATGCCTTTTGGACTTTCAAACAAACCTAGCACATTTATGCGTTTGATGAATACAATGTTGCGACCTTAAATTGGTAAGTTTTTTGTAGTTTATTTTGATTATATTATGATCTATAGTAGAAGCAAAGAAGAACACTTACAACATGTGAGACTCATTTTGAGTTTCTTAAGGAAGGATAAGGTCTTTGCAAGCTTGAAGAAGTTTAGGTTCATGCTAAATAGTTTGACGTTTATAGGCTTTGTAATTTCTCAAGCTAGTGTTCAAATGTATCCAAAAAAGGTAAGAGCAATCCTATAATGGTCTAGTCCTTCTAGTATAATAGGAGTACAATGTTCTCATGGATTGGTAACTTTATACTGAAAGTTTATCCGAAATTTTACCATTATTGTAGCACCCATAACAGACTATAGCAAAGGAAGGGAGTTCAAATGCACACCAGATGCTAAAGAGAGTTTTCAATTCTTGAAAAAAAGGTAATTGAAGATCCTATATTGACACTTCCAAATTTTGACAAAGTTTTTGAAGTAGAGTTTGATGCTTCACATGTTGGGATAGGTGTTTTTTTTAGTAAAGTAGGTAAGCATATGGCCTTCTTTAGTGAGAAATTGAATGAAGTAAGAAAAAATTATCATGCCTATGATTTGGAGTTTTGTACAATTGTTCAAGAATTAAGACATTGGAGCCACCATCTAGTCCCACATGATTTTGTGTTGCTTACTGATCATATTGCTCTGAAATATCTCAACACACAAAAGAAGTTAAATAGTTGACATGCCAAGTTGGTATCTTTCTTATAGGTTGTTGATGCATTGAGTAGGCATGTTACACTATTAACCACAATGGAAATAGAGGTCACTAGTTTTGATGCTATTAAGGCTTTGTATGAAACTAATGATTATTTCTAGGGAATTGTAGAATAGCTAAAGGCTTCATCTTCTAGTAAGTTGGACCATGTGAAAGGTGACTATTTTATGTAGGATGGTTACCTCTTGAAGGGTAAACAACTATGTATACCAAGCAAATCCATGTGGGGAAAGATTATCATAGAATTTTATAGTGGTGGACTAGCTCGACACTTTGGAAAGCAAAAAAAAAAAATCTTTGTTGAAGTCAAGTATTACTAGCCCAAGATAAAGAAGGAGATCCCTAAATATGTGGCAAGGTGCAAAATCTGTCAAGTGGCTGAAGCACATTCACTAAATATAGGATTAAACATGCCTTTACTAGTACCCACTGAACCATGGACTGATGTGAGTATGGATTTTGTAGTGGTTCTCCTACACACTCAGTGAGGTAATGATTCTATTTCATGGTTGTTGATCACTTTTCAAAAGTGGTTCACTTTATTGCTTGTAGAAAGATGAACGATGCAACTAGAGTAGAAAAAGTATTCTTCTTAGAAGTTGTTTGTTTACATGGCCTTCCAAAGACTATTACCTCTAATAAAGACTCTAAGTTCTTGAGCCATTTTTGGAGGACTCTCTGGAAGAAATTAGGAACATAGTTACAACTTAGTAGTCCTTATCATCCTGAAATGGATAAACAAATAGATGTAGTCAATCAGAGTTTGGGAAATCTATTGCACTGCATTGTGGGGGAGAATCCTAAATAATGGGACTTGGCATTGCCCCAAGTAGAATTTTCCTATAACAATTTTGTTAATAGATCCACTAGAAAATATCCATTTCAAATTGTCTATGGTCAAAACCCTCAATGTGTTCTAGATCTCATATCACTCCCCTTGGTAAATAAAATTAGTGACAATGGAGTTTCCTTTGCTAAACACCTTCACTAGCTCGAACAAGATGTGAGACAAAAGTTATAGGATATCATTGTGAATTAAAGATTGCTACATATGCTGCTTAGAAATGACAAATATTTGTTGTTGGTGACTTGGTGATGGTTTACTTTAGGCATAAATGATTTCCTATAGGCAACTATCATAAATTAAGGTATAAAAAGATTAGGCCTTACAAAATCATCAAAAAGATTAATGATAATGCTTACGAGGTCAACTTACTTGTAAATCTTGACATTTTCCCTATTTTTAATGTTTTTGATTTATACACATTCAATGGAGATGTTCCTAATTTTGATGATGGCCACGGAGTGGATTGGCAACATCACCTCCCTAATAAGAAGGAAAAGATTGCCAAAATTGTTGACAAGCATATTACTTCCACAAGGCATGCCCATCTTAATAGATACTTGATATAGTGGGATAGGTTATTTGAAATAGAGAGTACATAGTTATCTGTGTGGGTAGTAATGCATTTGGATCTAATAAAATTGTAGCTATTTATAGATAGCCATTTGTAGGAGCTGTGTTTCTTTTCAGAAGGGGAGAATGATGCATCAACTTCTCAGAGTCATAACTATTGACTCGGATGTGGGTTTTGGCTGAAATTTATAGGGATTTGTGAAAGGAGGAGTTATTTGGATTGCCAATCCATCTTTGCTTGATTAGTGACCATTTTGACATTTCTTTGGGAGCCTAAAATTTTTTCTTGACCTCTGAAATTGGGTTTGTATGTTTTCTCCAAATTTTTAGAAAGTTATTTTTTGTCATAAATCTAAAATCATATTCTTGACTTCATAGATTAGTTGGCAATTCATCTTGCCTTAGTTGGTTTCTTTTCTTGGTAAAAATTGAGATTCGTAGGATGAGTTTTGGAAATTACCAAAAATGGAAAAAAATTGTTTTTTCATAAAATCTAACAAATATGGTAATTTTCATAATTGTAACAAGCAGGCATTTTCTTTCATTGTAAGGTGGAGTAGAGTTGGAGAAGTTTAATGAAGAATCTGGTATTCTAAAAATCTGTGATAATATTTTTTGAGTATTATTTTGAAAGGGTTTGGGCTACATCATTTTTATAGGCTGCTAAAGATTGGAAAGTTTGGAGGTAATTTGACCTTTGAGAGAAAGTGAGTTTTGGCTCTTACATGTTCAAAGTTTGATTGCAATAATGCATCATCATTTTATTCAATTTCTATTTTATTTCTCCATTGAATATAATAAAGATATCTAATTTATTAAGGAACTATGTAGATATCTAAACAACCTGAACTATGAAATGTGCATAGTGTGAAGTTGTTAGTCATAGATTAGCAATTTATTTTCATCTATGTGTATCATTGTGTAATTGGGAGTGTAAGAGACCACATACAAACTTCTTGTGAGAAAAAATGAGTAGGATTTATCATAGGTTATAAGGTTAGATGGTGTGCTGGAGGTTGCAACCATGCCACAAAGGGATGAAAGATATGTGTTCTCATTTTCAATAAAAATATTTGAGTTGGTGATAAGAGAATATTTAATTGTTAAGGCATTGAAGTTGTCAAAAGTGGTCATGTAATAGAACATTTTTGAATTGATATTTCTGAACAAGTGAGTGTTTTTCAAAGGGCTATTTAAATGTGTGTGTTGCATTATTTGTTTTTCTTCGGACCCCAAATGTTTTTTGTGTGACATATTGTTGAACAATGTATTTGAAAAGTATTCCTATACAATTGATGAGTACAACGAATGGGTACAAATGTATCTCGATGGATGGATTTCTTTTTATATGTACTCATTATCAATTTGATGCAAGTAAAGAAAGAGAAAAGCCCAAACTAATGATGGTTTTATTATTTTGATGGTTTTGAGTAGTGTGTACATGGTTTATGGTAACCCAAAAACTATTTGTGAGTGAGGTTTATGGTAAGCCTAAACCACTTTAGGATCAAGTTTGTGGTGATTTTGAAACTATTTGTGTGGTGTTTATGGAGTTTATGGTGAGCTTGAAACCACATCAAAGCATCTATTTATGGGTAATCCATAAAAACCTAAAATGATCATGTTGAGGGGAATGATATGAATGATAGTATTTGAGAAGTGATTGTAAATTGGTACCTAACAAGGCTTTAGGTAAGAACCCTTACTTTCTAGGTTATGGGGGATTTCTAAAATAGTTTGGTAATTAACTTATGGGGGGATGCTGGAAATATTAAATTAATCATCCCATACATGGTCGATATAGACCTATGACCCAACCACCATGCATTTCATGTTTTTTCAACTATTTTACATATTAGTTATAAATGATGTAGCTAACTCTGTGCTACAGTGTAACACACATTTAATATGCATTTCTCTATAGATATAATGGACTAAGACTTTGATTAGTAGAGCCCATATTTTGGTTTCTCCTTTGGTCTCCATTGTGTTGTAATTTTAACTCCCATTACTTGGGTTTTGGTGTAAGTCTATAATTGAGGGTTTCTTGATCCGTTTCTTGGATCCATGATATAAATCATGAGAATGTTTTTCATCTTCTAGAGATAAATCAATTGCATATTTCTATATTTCCATGCTTACCTACCCTTTTTTTCTTTTTTTTCATGAAAAGTAAGATTTTTAGTTTTCTACACACATGTTGGCCTCTCATTTTCATAGAGTCTAACTAGGTTGAATTTTCTATATTTTTTGAAGTACTTGGAATATTGCTTCTTCATTCTCAAATGTGTATGTTTTGCTATTAGTGATTGAGATCATTTTTAGTCATCTATTGCTAGACTGACGAAAAAAAACACCTGGATTGTAGACAACATTAAAATAAAATATGCATATCACTAATATATCTACAATATTTTTTTTCACATCCATCATTATGATGCAATCTTTAACATGATAAAAAATATTGATATACAAATATATACCATCTATCATTTCACAAACTTCTTTTGTCACATACCAGAAATTCATTTTTAAAACTGACTACAATGTTTCCTCTAATATTCAAAAACTTATTTCTAGAATAATCAATATTTAATACCTTAAAGAAGATTTGACATTGAACTCTATCATGGGCCTTATCTATATCTAGCTTAATTATCACACTTTATGTTATTGTAACATCTATTTCCCCACATTAAGCCTACTTTCGTTCTAGGAAATTAAAATTTCCAAACATTGCTTTGATCGCAAACCCAATCATAATTTCAATTTTATTAATAGTTTTGCAGAATGCTATTGAGTAAAGGCATCAAGGATTCAACATAAATTATTTCAATTTAGCTCGAAAAACTATAGTTCCACTCCATTGTTAGTGTTTTTTCCTTCCTATTTTCTTCTATGGAACCTCAAAGATGCTTTTCCTATGTAGAATCTTTTAAAAAATAAAAATCATACCGGTTATGAGTTTTATTTCCCCCCAAGGAAAAAGTAGCTACACTGGCTTCTTTGTGTGCAGCTAGATCCATCAATAACTGATTATCACGATCATAAAGTAAACTTGGATAAGTTTTTTCATGCAATCTATCTATTTTTTAACATAGAAACTATGTTGACGTCTTTGCTCTTTGTGACTTGAGGTTGTTTTATACTGGGTCCTCCTCAATTGGTGCTTCCAACATGGAGAGAACATTCAATGTCCTTGTTCAGCAGTAACAAGTGTCATTTTATATTGTTCCTTTTTTCACTTCATACACTTGCAGATCATCGTGTCTTCGTTGCCAATGGCTGCTGCACTTTGTCCTCTTGAATCCAACATGCCTGATAGTATTGCATTTTTTTAACCCTATTTCATCATTTTTAATGCGATTAATTTCATCTGTCACTTTTCATAACAGTACATGACACTTGCAATCCTTAAAATTTCCTGTCATGCATGTTTTACATTAGATTTACTGTGATAAAAAAAGAATTTTATGTATCCTTTTGCTCCTAAGATATAAAGATTGTCCTTAAAAATTCCTCCTTGATAGCCATTATAACATAGTTCATTTGTTAGCTGGAATAGTCATCCACTGCTATAATTTCATGTTATATCTCAATCTTCATGTTCATAGTAGTCTATCTTAGTCAGGTACACCTTCAAGGCCTGATATTTCGTACGCAATGTTGTTTCTCTTCTTCAGATTTGTCCATCATTTACATGCATCGAAGATATCCTTTCATAACCACTATACGCATCATTGACTATCGTATACCCCTATTATATTGTTTGTCAAAGTCATTGTTTATTTATACATTTGATACACGAATAACTTGAACCAAGAAAGTAAGATGAATTATAAGAGGATGAGTCTTGTGACTAGATCCTTAGACTCTTTTTATCTATGCATTGCAGGGACTCTCGCTTGGTAGGCTGCTATTATCACTATTTTTGTTGATGTGGTATTACTATTTTTTTATCCTTAAGACTTTTATAATAATATTTTTATAATAATATTGTTTACTGTTTTGTCAATCAACAATTCTTTGTAAGGTTACATTTTTAATTTTTAATATTTTTAACAATTTTCAGATCTTATTCTCCTGTAACAACACTATCATTTCCCTTTTGAATCGTATGTATGTTTATAACATAATAGTGCCATGTCTGTCTGCTTCTCAGAAGACTATTTTTGATGTCATACAACTGCCATTTAGTATCATGGCTCTTACATGGAATCCACTATGATTTTATTACAACTCCCTCTACTTTGTTCATGTTTATTAGTTGTTGGCTCTGCTCAAGTGACATAAGTTATTAATATTTGTTTTTTACACAGTCCAGTCGAATGGTATATTTTGAGTTCTGAAACTAGAGCATCTGCCGACTACTCATTAGATATTGTTTAAGCATGTTGACATTGTAGAAAGCAGTATTTGTTCATTTCATGAACTTGGGCTTGCTGTCATGTATTTGATGATAACAGTTTATCTATGCTTTTGATTAAATTTCATCACAAAAACTGAATACTTCTCAAAGAGCAATAGATCAACTCTCAAAGTAGTAGGGGTTATAAAATAGAAAAGGTAAAAATAAATATCATGATAAACAAATAATCTTTGTAGAACATAGAATTAATTTAATTGTGATAGAATTTAAAGTCAATCATGTCTTGGAGTTTCAAACAACTACCAATATAACTTTCATGTCTCTTTTATTTCTTTTGACAATCACAACGCAGTACCAAGGCTCATCCCTCTATATATGCGATTGCACAGGAGCTTTCAGGAATGCCACCTTGGACATTGTTTTCCTCGCTTCACTTGTTTTAAATGTCACTTGTTTTCAGATTTTTAAAATTTCTTTTTTACATTAGTTACACATATCTTTAGACTGTTTCTGTAAACCTTAATTAGCTATATTTATTTATTTTAACCATTTATTAGTGTTATATACATGTATAATTAAACGTAGATTTGAGATATAATTTTAATAACCTCAATTTAAGTTTTTCAAATTCATTTTAACATGTTCTATTATAACCTTTATTTTATATATTTATTGACATTGTGACTCAAGCCTCCCTTTCACTTGTTCGAAACAAAATTGTTATGTGTTTGTATGACTGCAAATAATGTCTTTATAATTATTTTATTTGTTCATGAAATCAAAATAAATGTTTAAAGTCCTCTTTTAACTTGTATAGAGTAATTTCATTCTTACTTTACTAAATAGTCTTCTAGACTAACAATAAAGGGACATTGTCTTATAAAATAGGTGAAAATAATTCTCATAAAATTGGGGGAAATTTGTTTTATTTTAAAAAATAAAAAAATATTTAAAAATTTCTAAAATAGTTTATTTTCAAAAGTAATCAAAATATGTCACATTTTTAATGTCACATGCGTTGGTAAATAAGGGAAAACTTCTTGGGAGTAATATCAAAGCAAAGTACCATGACTAAGGTTGTATAAATATTGTTAGTGCTTACACTTTGGTTCTTGACAATGATTGCTATTGTTCTTATTGGTTTGTGAGAATATGGAGTGGCTTTAATATAACAACCTCATCTATAACTATTGAATATTAGACAAGATATTGTGAGAAATTCCAATATATTGACATGCATTTTCATTAACATATTTATAGTTCTTATTACACAATAACAATAAGGCTTTGGTGATGCATTAACATGAGAGAGAAAATTAAACTCTTTTTAGTTTATGATTATATTTACAAGCAATAATTATACCCATTTTCAATAAATGAGTATGCTGAATTTTTGCTTGTAAAATACTTTAGTCAGGTCATGGTTTGCTATAATAATTTTGTTTCTAAAAAATAAATCCTAAATATTTATTGAATTTAAATATTCATTATCAAAAAAAAAAAAAAAGAATCAAAATTATAATTCTCATAGCATACTATTCAAATATGTAACTCATTTGAATCCCTAAATACAAAAATCTATTTTCAATAGGCCTTAAGAAAACATCAATTTGATAGTCACTTTCGAGTAACCATACAATTCAGCTATACAATAGTCAAGATATGTAACATTGTCAAGATTGGGGATAATAATTTTTTGAATTTGTTTTCTAAATATTATTGAATTATTTTTACTATAGGACACACTAGTTTTTAGTTCCTATCATATATGGCCTATGTAAATTCACTTGAACTTATCATTTGTTTTTCTAAATATGTATAGATTTGTCTATAGTTTGATGTAACATAATTTTATCACCAAACACAAAAATAAAAAAATAAAAAATTTAAATTAGGAAGAAAGCCTACCATTAAATTTTTCTACAACTTCTTTAGCATAAATTGGTTGGATCTCGGAAAATTAATCAAATTTTTAAACAAATGACACATTTAGATTATACAAAGTGTAATCTATAATTTCTTCTTTATACAATTCTATTTTAGATATTTGTCAATAGCTTTTTTTGAACATACTTAGGTGACCTCCAACATTTAGATCAAACAAGATCTAAGGCTATGGTACAGTTGGCCAAGATTTTTGCCAAACCTAAAACCCAAAGAAATTTGAAAAATATGGGATTTCTTTTTTGAAAATGGTGATGTAACCTCATTCAGTAAAATATACCGTTGATCAATACTTTTGATTTGTATCATATAGAATAATAGAATGTGTAGGAATGTATTGTGTTCAACATTTTACCTTTCTTTAAAAAAATATAGTAAATTTGTGCTATAACATCATCTATAGTATTATGTATATAAATGACATTAGTTATTTATATATTCTTTTACCATTTCCTATTTTATTGATACAATATTCTATCCTCTATTAGAGGGAGTTGATCATTGGGAACATATTAAAAAATTATAGGATTCATCAATAATAAGGATGTCAAAAATAAATAACAATAAAGTGTCTTTATCTTAGGCAAGAGCTTACAACGCATTGGTAAATTGTGAGCCTCTTATTAGAGAGGTCTTAGGTTCAAATCTACTCATGATTAACACATAATAATAATTAATCTTAATAATAATAATAAACAGCCTAGGCTTCAGTCATTTATCTATCAAAATTTTTTTTTTAAAAATGAAGTGTCTATATTAATAAAATTAAAGAAAAGGTTTTGTTTTGAGAAGAGTGTTTTGAGTAGCTATGGTTTGTGAGTCTTGTGATGATGGTGAGGTGGAAGACAATGATTACCCAAACATTGTAGGATTTTTACTAGTGCTTCCTATGATGGTGATTATGAATTCAACTTACAAGATGTATACAAGTTTGTGGGAGATTTTTTTTTACCCTTGGATGTCTATTTATTTTCTAGAGGCATTAGGCCAACCCCTGTTCTATTTTGCTATACCCATAGTAGGCATACATGGTTTTTTGTTTCAATTTTTTCTTATTCCTTGTGCGAAAAGGGTTCTTTGACCTCTTTGAGTTCCTCTTATGCATTCCTTGACCAAGACAAGTCTTGGGATATTCTAATTTTTAGTTTGGATTGGAGACATTCTAATTTTCTAAGTGCTTTTCTTCTAATAGTGTTGTTTGTGTTGGGCCACTCATTTTTGGTGCTTGGGTGCTTAAACATAGTGAGTGGGTTACTTCCTAATGTGGGCTTTTTTTGTTCTATGGTGATTGCTATTAGATTTTTTGTTTATGAGGATGTAACCTTATGTGGCATTTATACCATTTATATTCCCTATATTTTTGTTTATGGGCCATCCCTAGAGGGATTATTTCATTCCCTTCACTATTGGCTATTATGTCCATTTTGTCTTCGAGGAATGTTCAGGAGTTTATTGCTTTTTTTCGTAGCGAGGATCAAAGTTTCTCTTTGTTCAATTCCATTAGTGACGGTTTTTGTTCCTTTTGGTATGGATTTTACCATGTGGTGCTGGATGTTCAGGGGGTTGGTTTCTAGCTACTCTTGTAGATTTTTTATCACTCTTGGAGAATACTCTTGGGGTGACCTAAAGACATTTATTGAATTCTCTGTTATTTTTTTGAGATACTTTCCATTTCTAGTGGGGCTCAACACTTTCACGATTGAATGCCATCTTATTTTTATGACTACTTCTTTGTTAATGATTCTTGGAATTAAGATGTGTTTGTTGTAGATCTCTAGTCATTTGGTTGTTGGATTAATTTTTGGAAAGAAAGTTTGGTGGAGGTAGATAATAGGCTCTCTATATTGAGGTGATTGAGTTGTTTGGCTTTGTCTTCAAGTATGTTGTTCAGTTTATAAATTTTCTCAATTTGGTTTAGTCTATTTCCAAACTATGATTAAATGAAAACTTTTTAACATTTAGGGGTATTGTTTCTTATAGTAGCTTTGTTGTACTAGTGAGGCATGGTATCAATTTTAAAGGAACCTTTCTAGTTAGTAGTTATCTCTAATGGAGAACTCTTGGTAGTTTTGGCATGCTTTGTAGGATTGAAATCCTTAGAAAAATTATTTATGGTTGGTTTTCCTTCTAAATACCCTATAAGGTTTTGTGTTCCTTTAAAATCCCTAGGGATCAACTTTGGAAGCTTGTTTCCTTACCTAGTATTTTATCTATTATTCTTTTGTGAGGAGTTTTCTATTGTACCGGGTTTCCTGAGCCTATAAATCCCTATGTTTATAATTAAAAATTAAATTATAGAGAGAAACACTAAAAATGACCTAGGAGACATGATGAATGTAGAAGATGCAAATTTTGATGAAGTGAATGAGTAAATGCATCTTCAAATTTATCTTTCAATGATGTAGAAAATGTAACAATTGACATGATTCTAGGAAGAAGTTGGCATCTCCTTTTGAATTATTATCAAATTTAGATTCTGGATATCATACTTCATGGTAATTTATTATAGGAATAAACTAGTGGTAAAATTGATTCAATTTGAAATATAACATTCCAAAGAAACATTGAATGAATTTTTTGGTGCAAATAAAAAATCCCTCTTGTTTAAAATAAAGCATTAATGTTATTGAAAATGAATATCTTTCCATCAATGAAAAGGAAAATCCTTATGAACATGGTGTACATTATATTTTTAGTGATGTTTAAAAAAATTAGAAATTTAAAAACATTTGGGATGATCTTCCAAGCGTGATATCTTAGAGAAAAATATGAAACCATGCCATTAAAATATAAATTGATATTTTATTCTTTTAAAGAATCATAAGTAATAGATATACTTTTTACCAATAAAATGACGAGGAAACAAATTTTTATTTTTAATTAAATTTGTACATGAATGATGTGTTCAGGCAGGCATTACCAGGAAAAATAGAGTCAAGAAACCTCTAGTCTTTCTCATGGACTTGTATACATTAAAGATACAAAAAAGTACATTTACATTTCGCTATTTTTCAATAAATAGTGATATTGTGAGGATTGATCTTCATTTAGACAATTTAACAACTTTTTAATTTATTTATGTAATTTCCTTTTTAGTAGCCATTATTTCTATTGCTTTGATTTATAGTTGGATTGCCCACTTTATTTATCCTACATAGACTCCATTCTTTGACCAAGATCATTGTTAGTAATAGTCAACTAATGTTTTGTCCAAATTGAGTCTAAATTTATTCTTAACAATTCATGTGTATTATTAGAATGATAAAAGACAATCCATTAATCTTTATATATTGTTTTCAATGTTGGTCCCTATGATCTCTATCAAAACGATAAAGTGTTCTAAAATCTATCTTGTTCTCTTAAATAGGTTATTTAAGTTGCACTATAATTAATAGACTCATTATTATTGTGGTAATATACTAGTTACTACTCTTACTAATTAGTTCTCTTAATTTAAAACTCTCATAAATATTACAATAAATGTTTTCTACCATTCAATAATGAATTTAGACTAATTATTAGCACTAAGACAATTACTTTCTCAATGTTATTTGTCCATCTTGATCAATTACTTTATATCTATCCTAGCTGTAATTATATTATTCATTTTTATACCTTTAGTATTATATCAAATTTTGAAATCTTTACAATATAATAGCTATTGATTGTGAATTAAAATTGTATATCATCTAGATATGGAATCTAAGATCTATTTATTATCTAGATAATCTAAGAAAGGTCCTCTCCATCTACTTCTATGTTTGTGAGTTTGTTTGCTCCTTTATTTCCTTCTAGGTATATATGTTTTATGATTATCTCATTAAATTTATGAACTACGATTAATGCATATTAAATTTTAGAGTGTAGAATCCAATTATGAATTTTCCTTTCCTTTATGAATTTAAGATAATTTTTGTGTAACTTTCTATTAAAAAAATTATAACACCCAATTCTTTGTTGATATCCAAAACTTTGATTAGAACCTCTAGCTCCACTAGATTATTAGACGTTACCCCTAGAGGCTTATCATGTTTGACTATAAAACATACCTAATATTTCATTATCAACTTGGGATTCAGTTAATGAAAGTATGTAGAATGAGAAAAGTAATACAAATAATAGACATTTATGTAAAACAAAATAAAAAGAATGCATTTATTAAAAATTATGTATGTGGGATTTCTATCATTAAGTGAACGAAAGACACAAATATGGTACAAAAGATATAACAATTTCTATAGTAAAAAAACATCTTTTAAGAAAAGAACTATAGGAAAAATTTGTATTTAATTTAAAAGTGGTCCTAAGATATTTGTAATAGAAACAAAGAAAAGAGTAAGTATTCAACATAGTTGAATGAAGTTCTATTATAATTGTGTGGTAGACTCCCAAAATCTCACATGAAATAGAATCTTGATATTGAATCTTTAGATGAAAAATATTGGAATGATAATAAAAGGGTATCATCTAATGATAGTTACATTTTGATATTAAGAGCAGGCTCGAAAATTCATGATCCTTGTTTAAAGAAAAACCTATTTGACATAGAACAACTAGAATGTATGTAAGAAAATTAAATGATGTTGTGCTAAATTCAAATGTTTCCCTACTCAAGTATCATTTAAAGAGTGTAACCATTGGTATATGAAAATTACTAAGAAATAAATATTTTTCTATTGTAATACAGATGTGAAATTTCATTCTACTATGATATTTTAATGTATACATTATAATACACATGATAGATTTATTATGTAGGATCGTATATTGAATGAGAAAAGTATAATTTCTAGTTCAAGTAACTCTCAACATTGTAGTAGCTCTTAGAATTTTTCATTTTAAAGAAAATACATGCAAATCATCTATGTGGTCAAAAGATTTAGTAATGTTGAGTATAATTTCAAAATCCTTTTTTTTTAAAACTATAAATTAGTTGCAACAATTTAATGCCCATGCATTCTTGTTAGAAATCAATTGTAAAATTGTTCCAAAATATTTGAAATAATCTCAATATTCTAGATCAATTAATGGTTAATTCCACCCATATAAAAATAATTTTTCAATTAGAACTATACTATAAGTGGTTGAATTTACAAGAAAACTACACTCTATCTCAAAAAGAAGAATTCATGAGAAATATTATAATTTAGTGCATCTCACTATGTTTATTCATATTTTTTTTATTGACATAAGCATCATATTATAGATAGAAATAGAAGAGTTGTTGGAAATTAGAATTTATGTTTGAGTGGCACTTGGACATGTGTAGAAGAGTTTATTTACTATTTCTTTCATAGTTAATATTATTTTAAATTAACAAATAATCCTTATAAGATACATTTTTATATGGAAAAATAGTTGTATGGCTGGATTAGGGTACGTTTGAACATTTTATTGGCTAGTATAAGTAATCATAAGACCACTATGCCACATGTGGAGTATTTTTTTAGCTTAACCTGGTAAAGTATAATATGACTAACCTTTTACTTATGTATATAGGAAGGTATTGAATTTTTGTTTGATAATGAATATTTTGTTTGAAATAGGCAAATACTCAGAGGGGGTTGGTATTGATCTTTATTAAAACACTCCTATTCCAAGTATATATTAAAAAAAAAAAAACATTCATACATATCCCCAAATAAAAAAACTAAGAGTTAAATCACATAATGATAAGAAACTCACAACACCATAATTTACTTGGAAGGAAATATTGTCAAGGGGAAACCAGCAATGAGAAAGGTCCTTAAAAGATTGTACTAATTTGAATGTACTCAATTAGAATTTTTAATCCTATTAAGATTCATTATATATATTTAGTGGATAAAAGTATAGACATACATCCTTTTGTAAAGTAAAAGGACAACAAAATGCAAACTATTCAACTTTAATTATAAAAGGGGACATTTATGCTTAGAATTAGAAGATTGTGTAAACTAAAAAAATGTGTAAAATTTAATGACGATTTTGATTAGAAAATCATCAAGAGGGTGTTGGCCCTTGGAATAATTAGAGAGAAAACCTAGAGGGATGACACTAGACACCATTAATGAATGCATTAACATCACATTTATATCCCATTTACCATTACATTAGTAATGCATTAATAATATATTAATATCAACTAAGGCCATGTAAGAATAGATAAAACAATAATCAGATCTATCTCTATAAAAAATAATCTATAAATTACCAAGCCAAAAAATAGGTTCAATATTCTCAAAGATCATCTTGTGACAGGCCCCTAGAAAAGTTCCAAGCTTTAACAAAAAACACAAAGGAGGGAACAAAGTGATTCCATTAAAACTTCCACCAATCACCTAATCATACAGAGGAATTATAATATCCCTCAATGTGCACATTGGCATTCCAAACCAATTTGAGTGCATCAATCTTACAACATCAATTCTTTGATTATTTAAGTCCTATTGTACTTGACATTTCTAGTTTTGATCATATCCACTTGACCTGAGTGTAGAATGCAAAAAATCCCTAATATGTATTAATCACATACTTTATTTAATTCCTAAATATTAACTAAAATTAGCTAAATAAATGGCCTAGTTAATTTTGTTTTATTATAGGTCCTAAGTATTTAAATTAAATTAAATCCACCCTCTTTAGCTAATACATGTAAAGAAGATATTAAATTTATTGATTTAATTAAATATAAATATAATAAGTGTTGAAACTAATTATTTAATTAATTGTAATATTAAATTATGATGTCATGTTTGAATGGATCAATATTCTTCCCTAATTCTTCTCATATGAAAAGGAATTGAATATATTGATTTAATCAAATATGCTCATCATAATTATTGAATATAATTATTTAATTAATTTTTTAAAAAAATATTACCACATATTTGAATGGATTAATTTTATCCTATATTTCATCTCATTTAGTTCCATAAAAAATGGAGGACTCAATCCCTCATTCGATTTGCACCATACACTCAATTTAATCTTGATCGTTGATTAGATCCAAGATTTTATAAAAGAAACCCATGACCTCTCATTTGGAGAGCATGCAATTGAAGACCATGGATTCATTTTTGGATTGATCACTCAAGCATTATGCATTTGAAACTCTATTTCTTTTACATACTCATCATTTAGATTGTGATGCACTCTTTTAACTTAATTTTCTTTTCATTGTTCTTAGATTAATTTTAAAATCATTTAGATTAAACCATATATTTGCATATAAAAATATTAAAAACATAGATTAACATTGGATTTTGCATTTTTTCAAATCCTTCATACTAGTTTTGTCTAGTTACTAAAATCTCAATTTTAAGAGCATATAATAAAGCCTCATCTAGCTAGAAGGTGAAAAATGGCCTTGTACAAACATACCAAATGAATAGTCTCATGTTCATTCCTTGATGTTACTGACAAAAAATAATCATTTTGAAGTGTGTGGTTGAATTAGAGGCCCATATTTAACACTCACATTTCAAGCATCCACCATGGGACATAAAATCAATTTTTGAGCCTCATTTTTATTCATTTTCGACATTCTAGATTTCTATCCATACAAGACAATGAATTCTCACTTGCAAAGTAGTTTCCTCACATGAGAAACTTAAAATTTCATGTCATTGTATGTACTTTTTCATGTGGGAAACTATATGCTAGCATGTTGAAAGAACTTTCTCATGCAGTGCAAAGCATTTCCTTGTGTGATAAAGTGCAAAGTCTCATGTGAGACTTGACAACATAGTATGAATGACTTTCATTTTTAAGTCTTTATATCATCATTTTTGGTTTAACCTTTCTTCTTGAAGCAATTTTTTTATGATTTGTAATTTTTGAAGTAGCTTAACAATGGTTTGTAGGATGATTGTCGAAGATACCTTGAAATAAACATACAAACAATAATAATAGTTTGGTTGTAGGACATTTGTCAAAGATCCACTTATGAAAGAACAAATTCAAACCTACTCAAACAATGTATCTATTTTCATACTTTTCAATACACATAGTTTAATAGGGCTTGTGAACTCCATAGGCCTCTAGACAAAGAAATAGGGGAGTATGCTCTTTGCTACTTGGAAGTGATGCCCAAGAGTAAATATGAAACCTAGATGCCTTTTGAAGATGGTATCCAAGGAATGTACGAAATGTAGTCATTCTTCCAAAAAAATCTTTTTATGAAGAGATGATGCTCTTTTTCTTGTAGGAAAATCAAAATCTCTGAAAAAGTCAAGTCATGATTGATAAAATAGCTTGCCAATGAGTATGTTCAATGTGTTTGGGTAAGGAGAAAAGGTAGAGGAGTATAATCTTTTCCCTTTTGGAAAATCAAAAATTTGGACCCTCCAATATGAGATACAGTCCAAGTCAACCTTTAGAGGGCTTGCTTGAATAATCCAACCTCCAAGAATGACCCAAGTGACCAAACACCTAATGCCAATGATTCAACCTCACTATAATAAAAAAAATTTATAAAGTCAAAAAATCCAAAGAAATGTTAATTTATTCTTCTTGATATTACATATCAAGAAGAGGCTTTTTCTATTGCACTAAAAGAAGCTATCATTAGTCTTGCTATTAAAGTGTGTGCACTTTCAGGTGTCAATGTGGGATATTGGCCTTAGCCTCATTCACAAGGAAACTAGGGATTAACATGAATGGAGTCCTATTATAAACTTTTTAACCAGTTTCTCAATGGTTCACCTTCAAAAGTGGGCATAATCTTTGTATTAGGGGGAAGAATCTATCCTGTAGATCATTAAGCATATATAATATTGAGTCCTTGTAATACACCAAAAACATACGTACTCTTCAGTGGGGTGATAGGACTATGTGAGGTGAGAAAATGCACATTAGATTTAAGACAAATATTTTTTTGCCTCTACCATTTGTAGTTATAGGGATAAATAAGTATGTTTTCTGAGTCTACAATTGGCCAAACTATAAAAAAAAAGAGGTCAAGACTCCCTCATCCCTCCAAGTTGTACTATCCTTGGTTAGATTATTAATGAGTATTATTTGTATTCCTTGTCTTAAAATCAACTATCTACTTGCCAAAACAATCCAAAATTGTATCATATTTAAAAGTGGTGTCCACATCTTGCTATATACAATTGTTCATTTGTGTGTTGTCTTTGATGTTACGCAAATGTCATATCAACTATCAATTAGTGCTTATCAAGCACACTTGGTGAGCAAGATAGTTTTCTTTGTCTACTGAATGTTTCTGAATATTATTCTACAAAGATAGTGTTTACCAAGCTCACTTAGGCATCAAAGGAAATTATGGTAGAAAATAGTGATTAACCAAGTTCCCATGGTTAACAAAGGAAAGTTGGTCAGAGTTAGTGTTAATCAAGTTCACACAGTTATCAAAGGATTTTTTACAAGTTCACAATGTTAAGTGAGCTTCTATTGGTTAACATACGAAATCATTTCAGAACCAGTGTTTACCGAGCTAGGTTGGCTAATGAAGGATTTTGTTATTTTGGCATATGAAGCTTAATTATTTCAAGCAATGGTTCTAGCTAACTATGGTAATGATTATTGTTCATTCTAATTTTTATTGAACCAACTTGAAAATTTGGATGATATATATACAAGGTCAAGTTGTGATTCTCAAGTGTGTGCAAGTGTGTTGATTGAATTGAGAAGGAGAGTGTGTGAGTAAACTTGAAGGATAAGCAGATATCCTTATGGAGTAGAAAAGTAATATTTGATTAGGAAGGATCAATTATTTGAGCAGAACAGAGATCTAGATTCAACAATTTAGTTGCATCACAAATAGGTCATTTCATTGTTACTCTCTAACCATTGTAGCAGCGATCTAAAATCTCTGAATAGAGTTGGTTTAATAGCCAATTGTAAATCCTCTAACAGGGTGATAGTTCCATTGAATTTTTTTAAGATCTCTCACAAGGGTGCTCCTAACTGGGTGATTAAATCCTCTAATAGGGTCACACTTAATAGTGTGTTTTGTAACTTTTAACTGGGTTGCCTCCTAACAAGGATCGCTTCGGAAGAGTGAAAAATAATAGCTAGTTACATTGGTGGTTTTTCCCATATTAGGTTTCCATGTTGAATCTAGTGTCTATTGTGTTCATTTTATTTCTTTCATGTTTGCATATTATTACTGTTAATGTTAGATCTACAAAAATAATACATATTTTGCATTTACCAAGTTTCATCATTTTTTGTATGTTTATTGAGTTGTAGTAGTAATCAGTTTTATTAGTTTATTCTTGATTACATCTAAGAGATCTGTGGATTTATTTTTGTGGTAACTAATTCAACACCCCCCTCTTAGTTACTCCATCTTTATTTCCAACAATTGGCATCAAAACATTTGGTGCTTGCAGGAAGGTTCCAAGGACCCAAGCCAAAGATCAAGATGTCTTATAAGAGAGAGATTCCAAAGCTCAACAAAGATAACTTTTTAGCATGATAGGGACTCATTAAGCTTCATTTGGCTACCATTAGTGATTCAGGTTGCAAATACCTTGATGCAGAATATAAAACTCGCACTAATACATTATCTATTGAAGATCTTGTTGAGAAAAAAGAACCATAACATCATGATGATTGACATTGCATCTACACATAGCTATGAAGAATTTTATGAGGTTAAAGATTGTAAAACTTCTTTTGAAATGTGGAACAAACTTAAGGACATCCATGGTGGTGATGAAAATGTAAGGAGAACCAAAGCAGAAAGTCTTAGTGAAAAATTTGATTGGATGAGAATGAGAGAAGATGAAAATGTTGCCAAATATGTGGAAACAATCAAAGCTAGTGTTAATGTAATTAGAGCATGTGGAGGTGAAATCAAAGAAGAAACTATTGTAAGTAAAATTCTCAGAACTTTGCTTCCCATCTATGCAATCAATGTATCTACTATTCAAAAATTGAGATGTGATTCAAGTAACAAGATAGGTTTGGATGCCTAAGTAGGAAGATTGACATCTTTTGAGCTAGAAAACTTTGACAATTATGTTTCGCTTAAAGAAAAAGGAAAAAAGATAAAGGACAATCAGTTAGACAGTGAAGAAGAAACTAAGGAAAGCTCAGATAGTGATCTTGAAGTTGTTGAATATTTTCTTACAAAAAAATATTCTAGAAGCAAAGGAAAATACAAAGATAAAATTCCAACTAATCTATTCTTCATGTGAAGATGTTGGTCATATTGCTGTCAGGTTCCCAAAAAAAGAGAGCAAGGATGAGAAGAAGAGTCACAAGTACAAAGGAAAAAGGGATTTCAAAAGTCACAAATCATACAATGACAAAGGTAAGAAAACTTTTTTTATGGCTAAGGATTTTGATAATAGTGAGGATGAAATAGTATACATTTTTGTTAAAGATGAATTTGGTGATAAAGGACATAAGATGGCATTTATCTCTCATGTTAGTAAAAGTGATATATGTATCATAGATAGTGGATGTTCACATCATATGACTAGAGACAACAAATTTTGAACATTTTGAACATTATGATGCAAGTAGTGTAAGATTTGGAAACAATGAACCTTGTTGCATCAAAGGAAAGGGCCATATCTCATTAACTAATGAACTTGTATGTGACAATTCTTATTGGGTTGAAGGACTAAAACATAATCTGCTAAGTGTGGCACAACTAATCAACATTGGATTCAAGTTAGAATTTATGCATGGCAAGGCAAGACTACTAGATGACAAAGGGAAACTAACTAGATCAAGCAAACAAAGTAAATGTAACCTATTTTATCTTGATCTTGGTGATTGCTCATGTCTTATTGCTCAAGTAGAAGAAAATTGTTTATGGCATAAAAGGTTATGTCATGAAAATTTTGATAACATGGTGAAAATAAAAAAAAATTAGGAAAGTAAGAGGTATTCCTAGTTCGAAGAAACCAGATGTTGGTTTATGCAACAATTGCCAAATTGGCAAAATTGAAAAGACTAGTTTTAAAAGAAAAAACTATCAATTTGAAGATATCTTGGAAATTGTTCATACTAACATGTGTGGACCTTTTGGAGTAGAAATCTATAGTGGAGAAAAAAAATTTATTCCTTTTTTTGATGACTACTATAGAATGATGAGCGTTATGTATCTAAGAGAGAAGTTAGAAACATTTGAGAAATTCAAATGGGTTTTGGCAAGAGTAGAGAAGGAAATAGGGAAAAGGTTGAAATGCTTAAGATCAAATAGAGGTGGTGACTTCATCTCCAATGAATTCAATAAATTTTGCATTGAAAGAGGAACTAAAAGATAGGTATCAACCCTTGGTACTCCTGGTCAAAATGGAATAGCCAAGAGAAGAAATAGATCCATCATGGATTGTGCAAGGACTCTGATGATTGAAAAGAATGTTTCTATCAAATACTGGAACAAAGCTATTAGCACTATAATCCATAATTTGAATCATTTTTTATTGAATAATGATTTTAATAAGACTCCCTATGAACTATGGTATGGCTACAAATCCAAAGTAAGTTACCTAAAAGTATTTGGAGGTAAATTTTATATCCTAAAAGATTCTACAAAAGGCAAGTTTGATGTAAAAGGTTATGAAGGTATATATCTAGAATACTTGTGCAAAAGAAAGGCATATAAATGTTTAAATTTGTTTACTCACAAAATCATAGAAAGTTCACATTTGAGAATTGATGAGTTTGCAAAAAAGGCTGAAGAAGAAAGCAAGAAAGAACCAAAAGACTATAGAAGATTTTTCTAATTTGAATTTGATACTTTTCCAAGCATATTTGAAAATAAGAAGACGTCATCTATCAAGCCCAGTGCAATTACTAAGTTGCAAGAAGTTCAAACCAAGTCACAGGGACCCAAGTTATATTCTGGAGCTACCAAGTCTAAAGGACCCAAGCCATAGACTGAAAAACCTAAATCTCAAGTTGAAATTCAAGGGGAAGATAATGTAATTCATTAAAAAGGTAAGGAACTTGTGTTGGCCAAGTATGTCAGAAGGCATCATACACTTGATCTAATTATGGGAGATAAATCAGAAGGTACTATGACAAGAAGTAAGCTAAAAGGTACATGTTTACTTGTTGAATTTGAACCTAGAAGTATTAAAGATGCATTGGAAAATGAAAGTTGGATTGAGCCTATCAATGAAGAAATAGAACAAATAGAGAAGAACAAAACTTAGACCCTTTTACCTAGACCTAAGGATTAAAATGTGTTTGGAACAAAATGGGTATTCAGGATTAAGTTGAATGAAGATGGTAAGGTGTCGAGAAACAAAGAAAGACTGGTATGTGAAGGCTACTTTCAAGAAGAAGGCATTGATTATGGTGAAACTTTTTCTCCTATTGTAAGATTGAAAGGATTCAGGACCTTACTTACATATGCAGCACACAAATAATTCAAAGTATATCAGATGGATGTTAAATCTACATTTCTCAATGTTATTCTTGATGAAGAAGTCTACATTGAACAACTAGAAGGTTTTTTTGATCTAGACAAAAGGGACATGGTCTAAAAATTACAAAAATCTTTGTATAGTTTGAAACAAGTTCCTAGAGCATGGTATGAAAGGCTACACAACTACCTTATATAGATTTGTTTTCAGAGAACTAATGATAACAATAGTTTGTATATCAAGGAAGGACTAGATAACAAGATTGTAATTGTAGAGATATTTGTGCATGACAATCTATTTATAGGGAATGAGAATCTATACAAAGAATTTTTAGAGAAAATGAACAAAGAGTTTGAAATGTCCATGTTTGGTGAGATTAAATTCTCTATTGGATTGCAGATACAACAGAGCAAGAATGGTATCTACATTACTCAATCTAAGAACATCAAGGCGATACTCAAGAAATTTGGAATAGAAGATTCAAAACTAGTTGGAACCCCCATTTGTACTAGGCTAAAGCTTACCAAAGATGATGACTCCAAAGAGGTAGATCAGACCTTATATAGATCAACAATTGGGAAATTACAGTATGTAGTTCATAAAAGACTTGATATTGCTCTAGCAATTGGTATAGTGGCAAGATTCTCAGCAAAACCTAGAGAAAATCATATGATGGCAATCAAAAGAATCTTGAGATATTTGAAAGGCACTGAAGACTATGGTTTATGGTATAAAATTGGAGGAAATCTAGACTAAAAGGTATTTACTGATGCAGATTGGGTAGGAAATCTTGATGACAGAAAAAGAACAAGTGGAGAAGCATTATTTCTTGATAAAAGGTTGGTGTCTTGAACAAGCAAGAAGTAAAACTACACATCACAATCCATGGTAGAAGTAGAATACGTTGCAGTAGTAGTGAATTGTTCTAACATTGTTTGGTTTAAACAATTATTGCAAGGTATGAAGATTGAAATCAAAGAAATAGTTGTCATGTTTTGTGATAATACCAATGTAATTAACATATAAAAGAAACTAGTGATGCACTCCAAAACTAAGAACATTGCTATAAAATATCATTTTGTCAAAGAATTGGTACAGGACAAAGAAGTCAAATTGGAATATGTCCATACGAAAGAATATATTGTAGACATATTTAGCAAGCCATTACCTAAGGATGCATTCCTAAATCTAAGAGGTAAGTTAGGGGTCATTCCCCTATCTGAAGCTCACTAAATGAAGTTTTATTGATGCATCAATAGGAACCTAATTGAAGATCAATTAGTTGATGCAACATAGTTAAGAGAATATTACATATGGACCAGTACTCAAGGTACATTGATACTAATTTGGTATGTGTTGTCAAAGAGGGACAAGTTTACTATCATATCTTTCTATAAAAAAAATTTATCATTCCAAGAGAAGGAAGTAAACTATCATAGAAGTTATGTAATTCCTTCATAGAGGGAAATTGTTGCATGAAAGGAGAATTTTTTGATGGAAAATACAAGAGGGAGAAACTTTCTATTAGAGAAATTATTGTTCTCAAATTTCATTATGCTATGACATGTTGTGTTGACATCAATGCCAAAGAGGGAGATTGTTGGATACAATTTTCCAATTGTGTATTGTCTTTAATGTTACACAAATGTCATATCAGTTGTCAATTAGTGCTTACTAAGCTCACTTGGTTAGCAAGATAGTTTTCTTTGTCTATCAAGTGTTTTTGAAGATTACTTTGCAAAGATAGTGTCTACCGAGCTCACTTGAGTGTCGAAGGAAATTATGGCAAAAAAAATGATTAACCAAGTTCCCATGGTTAATGAAGGAAAGTTGGGTAGAGTTAGTTTTAACCAAGTTCACTTAGTTACCAAAGTATTTTTTACAAGTTTGTAGTGTTAACTGAGCTTTTATTGATTAACATAGGAAATTGTTTCAAAACCAGTGTTTACCGAGCAGGGTCAGCTAATGAAGGATATTTTTCTTCTTCCATATTAAGCTTAATTATTTCAAGTAATGGTTCTAGCCAACTATGGTAATGATTAGTGGTCATTCTAATTTTTAGTGAGCTAACTTGACAATTTGGATGATATATATAGAAGGTCAAGTTGTGATTTTCAAGTGTGTGGAAGTGTGGTGATTGAATTGAGAAGGAGAGTGTGTGAGAAAAATTGAAGGATAAGAATATATCCTTGTGGATCAAAAAAGTAATATATGATCATGAAAGATCAAGTATTTGAGTAGAACAAAGATCTAGATTCAACAATTTAGTTTCATTGCAGTCAGGTCATTTCATTGTTACTCTCTAACCATTGTAGTAGTGATCTAAAATCTCTGAGTTGATTTAATAGCCAGTTGTAAATCCTCTAATAGGGTGATGGTTCCATTGAATTTTTTTAAGACCTTTCACAAGGCCACTCCTAATAGGTTGATTAAATTCTCTAACAAGATTACACTTAACAATGTGTTTTGTAGCCTTTAACTAGGTTGGCTCCTTACAAGGCTCACTTTAGAAGAGTGAAAAATAGTAACTAGTTACATTGGTGGTTTTTTCCATATTGGGTTTCCACATTAAATCTAGTGTCTCTTGTGTTAATTTCTTTTCTCTCATGTTTGCATATTATTATTGTTAATGTTAGATCTGCAAAAACAATACATACTCTGCATTTATCTAGTTACAACATTTTCTATAAGTTTACCAAGTTGTAGTAGTAATCAATTTTATTAGTTTATTTTTGATGACATCTAAGGGATCTATGGATTTTTTTTTTGGTAACTAATTCACGCTCCTTCCCCTCTTAGTTACTCCATCTATGTTTCCAACACATCTGACTAAAATCTAGAAACATTATCAGTAATCTATCTAGAACATGTCAAAACTTATCAAAATATCTTGAAATTCAATACAAACCTATTAATCTGTCCTTTACTCACATGCATTTTTGCAAAATTTTGTGTGATTTACAGCCTTTTGGTCTACCAATCTACATTTCCTCATGCAATACTCTATACTTCCTTGCATAGGATATTGATTTTTCTCAAGGGAACATATACCAAACACTATCAAAATCTTCCAATCTAGTCAAAAATATTGTTCAAACTAGTAACCTATTATTTCATCATGCTACTAAACATTCAACTTCGTGTGAGAAAATGTCTTAAAAATTGTTGTTCTAGGATGATGATATAATTAAATCTACAAGTTTTGGCTTCAACTTAATTTGAATATAATGTCCTAATTGATAGGGGCATCTCATCACTTGGGGCATCTTTGTTCCCTCTATCTAGCATCATATGCTATCTAATCTTACTTATTGATCAAATAATCAGACAAATAACAATTATAGTCATAACTTGAAGGATAGGTATCAAGGTATTCTAATGCTAAATCCCAAGGATTGAGTCTCATTATGGGAATGATCCTATGAGTCATTTTTGGGTCATGTTATCCTTTTTATGGACCGCTATAAAAGTGTTCCATCTAGACTCTAGAGTATTAATCTTTGTTCTAAAGATAGCTCTAATATTTGTTTCAATCACTATTTAATGGAACATATTAGGTGATTCTAACCTTGACTCTAAATGATTAAGCCTCATTCTATGGATAATTTTGTGAATCATGATTAATCTTGTCATCTTTTAATGGACACATTTGAGGGAATTCTAACCCTAACTCCTAAGGACTGAGTCTCTTCCTAAGAATAATCATACAAATTTTAATAATCATTTTTCTATGACTAATTTCTAGACATCCTATCCCAATTCTAAAGGGTTAAGCTTCATTCGAGAGATAACCATAAAAATCTCATCAATTGCTTCCCATGTCATCAATCTTAGTATCAATCTTAGTTCTTGTTATATACTTCAAAAATTTGATTTCTTTGAATCAATGTGTTTCTGACACAATTATTTTAAAGAGGGGCAAATGTAATACCATAAAATTGGAACATTATCATTTTGAACTAATTTTTGTGCATCAATATTTTAACATCAATTTGATGACCAATTAAGTCTTATTGTACTAGCTATTTCTAGTTCTGATCATCTTTTCTTTGACTGAAGTGTCAAATGCACAAAATCCATGAATTATATTAATTATATAATTTATTTAATTCCTAAATATTGATTGCAATTAGCAAAATTAACCTTCAAATTTAATTATATAAGTATAATTCCTAAGTACTTTAATTAAATTAAATCCATCCTTTTAAGCTAATATACATAAAAAAATCACTTAAATACATTGACTTAATTAAATATACATATCATTAGTAATGAATCTAATTAGTTAATTAGTTAAAATATTATATTATGATGTCCTATTTGAATGGATCAATATTCTTTCCTAATTCATCTAATATGAAAAAGATATTAATATATTGATTTAAGCAAATATGCTAAACATAATTGTTGAAAGTAAACATTTAATTAATTAGAGAATTATTAATGAGCACATATTTGAATGAATCAATGTTATCCCCTAGTTCATCTCATTCAACTCCATAAAAAATGGACGCCTCAATCTCTCATTTGATTTGAACTGTAGACTCAGTTTAATCTTGACCATTGATTGGATCTAGGAATCTATAAAAGAGAAGCTTGACCACTCATTTGGAGATGATGTAACTAAAGAGTATCAAACTATTGTTGGATTGGAATTTTGCATTTTAATCTCTATTACTTTTACATTCTCATCATTTATATTACAATGCACTCATTTAACTTAATTTTGTTTTCATTATTCTTAAATTAATTTGAAAATATTTTAGATTAATCTATACCTTTGCATACAAGAATTTCAAAAACATAAATTAATTTTTCATTTTTCATTCATTCAAATTCTTTGTACTAGTTTGGTCTAGTTACTAAACTCTCAATATTGAGAGCATATAGCAAAATCCCATCTAGTTAAGAGGCAATAGATCTCCATGTGTAGACATACCAGATGAATAATATATCATGTCCATTCCATGATGTTACTTACAATAAATGATCATGTTGAAGTGTGTGGTTCAATTAGAAGCTCATATTTAGCAATTATATACCAAATAATCATGTAAAATCACCAAAAAAAAAAAAAAATTATATCTTTATGCATAATTATTTACATAATTTTTTGGAGTATAAAATACAACTTCAAGGTCCACCTACCTTCAAAGACATGATTACACAAGATATCCAAATAGAAGAGTTCATGGTAAAGAAAGGTGAATTAATTCTTCTAAAATAAATCAAACAAGGGTCTACCTCTGGCAAAGGTAAGTGAAAGTATGTTAATAAAAATTAAGAGGTAGTACATGATGTGTTGATGGATAATATCACTCCTAAAACTTATAAGGAATGTTTTAATCTCATAGATAATATGAATATATCTAAAACTAATGAACAATCTATGCTGGATAACAAGACATTTAAAGACAACGTGAAAAATTATCTCAAGTTTGTCAAACCAATTGTGAATACACACCTTTGGGTGAGCCTCTCAATGTTGTCTCTAAGACTTTACATCAAAATTAGGTTATTACTCCACTAGATAATTCCCATTCCTATGATCAAAAAATATGACCCACATGGCAGAATGAGAATATGTATTCTAAATACCATTAAAATTATGGTCACAAAAAAAATAACTATATTAATCTATAACATAAGGTTCAAGACCTCATTGATTATGGTGAAGTAGCTATGGGTTGACATAACAAGAATTTATATCATTAAGTTTTTAAGGAACCATTTCCTCCTTATGACAAGGGAGAAAGTTCTAAAAAAAAAACAATACTAAGGTCAACAATAGATATACTAGTGATGGTAATGTAATCAACATCATCGAAGCTTTAGGCTTTGAATATTATGATATACAAATAATGGAAAAAATAAATTAAAAAACCTAAGATTCCATTTGTTCTTAGAGGTTCCACAGCTATTAAATCTGATCATGAACAATCATAATTTTGTACCAATGTTGTTACATGATCTTGTGCCAAGATAGCACTTAAAGGCCCAATGCCTTATGCTCTTGATATAAATCAACATAAGGAAAAAAATATTGCTGATCCATTTAGAAAAAAATACAAAAGTCACAACATCCTCCATAAGTATAAACTATAGTATCATTTAATAATTGCAACGAAAGAATGCTCAAACAATAATCTTTGAACTACATAAAATATTGTGTACTTATAGGAAGATACTTGAGAAATCCCTCACTAAGGAAAGTATACCTCAAGATCTTGATCTTGACAAATTTTAGTCCATGATAAGTCACTTGACCTTACCTCACTATTTGTCCTTTCTTGAAGAGGATGATAATTCTTTGAGTCATCCTCATAATCAATTGTTGTATGTTGAAGTCATCATACACCAAAGGAATGTGTCTATCATGTGCTTATAGACAATTAAGATGGTCTTAATATTTTTTATGTTACCTTTCTCAAAAAATTGAGTTATAATGAAGAGATTATTGATCCTCACCTCAAAATAACCATCAAAGCATATGATGACATATTACACAAATCTTTAGGTCTTATTGTGTTACCTCTTCAAGATGGTCATATAGAAAGAGATTTTATCTATCAAGTCCTTGATATTCCTTTAGCATACAACATACTACAAGGAAGACCATGGTTTCATGAGATTCAAGTAGTGCCTTCAACATACCATCAATGCATCAAGTTTTTATTCTAAGGATCAAAAATTACTATTCCTAATAATACCAAATACACATGTAACATGCTCAAGTTCACTGATAGTTTTATTCCTAATAATACTTAGTCTATATACAATCATATCAACAAGCTCAAATAAATGTAGAAGAATCAAATCTTAATAAAAACTAGAATGGGCGAATATCACATTGAACTAGTTTTATCTTTAACATCTTTTCCTAACTATTTCATCATTATGGGAGACCATCTGAACCAAAGAGACCTTTTTTTCTCACCTTGGACTATATTCAATGGTGCATTTTTAAAGGAAATTGTACCTATGGAAGATGAGGATGAAAAAAAATTTATCACTACATGATTATACAAAGATGAAGTCCCAACTGGTCTCATAGACCAATCTCATGTGATAACTCTTGAAAAGTATGAACTAGGTCTTAAGTTGCTAAAAGATATTGGCTACAAAGGAAATGATCCTATAGGATGTAATAACAAAGATTGATTGATGCAATCGAAGAAATGTTGATAAGGCCTCGTGATACAATAGGTCTAGGATTCAAGAAATTTCCCTTTCATCGAGGAATCAATAAACTTGTAGAAGAATATGATAGTTCATCTAAATATTAGTCACAAACTGAGTTTGACAATCAAGTGAAAATTTTTAATGATGAGGATACCTTTCCTTATCCTATTCTATTGGATGTTGCTACATTATTTGTAGAACTAGTTAATTTTGTACCATGTGTGAGTACAACTAAAGATGATAGTCATTCTTCTAAGAATACTACTGATACTCCCCAAATTTAATAGGAATAAGGTGAGTGTAGTCATACTATCATGGTTGAATGACTTTGTAAAATCAAGATGATAATGAAAGTGGAGAATGGGTATCCAAAGCTATTGGGGAATTTTATAATTTGAATCCATGTAGCACTAATTCTCGAGAGTATGATTTAGTTCACTCTGAGATGGAACTTTCGATAAGGATGATGGTTGAGCTCACACATATGAAGATAAACTTCAAATAGGAGAGAAATCTAGGGTTTGATCAAATGAGTCCTACCCTACTAATGTTGATGTGTCCTTAATTGATATCTTTAGAAATCAATATAATTTGAACATACCTTTGGATGAAATCACTATAGGTCTCAAATTCCTTGTTCACACATTTTATGACTATACTATGAAGGGAACTTGCCACTTCTCTTTTGCTCACTTATATCAAGTTAATAGACTGAAATTCCAATACTACATCTAGTTAATTCCCCATGTTCTAGAATGATTATACTCTCACTTGATACCTACATATTATTCAAATGGTAACATCTTCCACTAGTGAATATAGTTTCAATATGACTAAAGATGACATCAATATCTTAGTTGTACAATCCAAATAAAAAAGAATAAACATTTTGATGGTGAAAACCACATCATGCTAGTATCAAAACCATAAATAGTAAAAAGAAAAGATGTATCCAAAGGTGAAAACCTCTCTAAGGTACTTAAGGATAAGATATTTGATGCACTTTGAAGTTACTTTCAAGAGAGATCATCAATGTTGATACAACCAACACAGCCAATCAATTTGGGAACTTAGGAACACCCTCATATTAGATATTCCAGGGACTTATTATAACTTAGGAACACCCTCAACTTTGTAGGGACCTATTAGATATTTTCAGGCCAAAATCCTGATCCTATAATGCGCCATTTTTCTATTGCACCAATGGTAAAAATAATCAAACAAAAACTCAGAAAGATGCACCCTCATGTGGGACTTCTTGTTAAAGATGAACAAGAAAAAATCTTGAAAGTTGGTTTCATTTGTGGCATTGATTATGATGAGTGCATCTCAAACATAGTTCCATCTCCATAACATGACAAGTCTACGATTTAAATAAAACATGCTCTAATGATGAATTTCCACTACCCAACATTGATATGATAGTGGACATGAAATTAGGATATTAAATGTACTCACTGCTAAATGGTTTTTTTGGTTATAATTAAATTAAAACTATACCAGAAGTCCAGGAGAAAACTACTTTCACTTGTGCCATGAGTACCTTTTGTTGGAATTTAATGTCATTTTATCTAAAGAATTTTGGTGCAACATATCAATGAGTAGTATTCCATGACATGATGCATAAAATAATAGAAGAATATGTTGAGGATACCATGGTCAAGAGTATGTAGAGAAACACTTATCTTCAAGATTTGGGACCTATCATAGATCACAATAAAAACTTTACTGTGAGATTAAATTATAAGAAATGTTAGTTTGGTGTCACATAAGGGAAGCTACTTGATTACATTGTGTCTGGGAAAGGAATTGAGGCGGATGAAGAAAAGGTTCAAGCTATAATAGAAATGCCTCCACCCCACAACATCAGTCAAATAAGAGGTCTACAAGGAAGAATTCAATCTATTCATAGATACATATCAAAGGTAGTGGATAAATCACAATCTTTTACTCAAAATTTGCATAAATGTGTGAAACATGACTGGAACATGGATTGTGATAAAAAATTAACACAAATCAATAAGTATATTGCTAATCCTCCAATATCGATGCCTTTTATTTATGAGAAGCTAGTCATTTTATAAATTTCTATAATAGACTCATCACTAGGTATTTGACTAGCTCAAGAAGACAACAACAATAAAGAATGACATTTTTATTATCTCATTCATACATTGATATCTTATGAGATGAACTACAATATTTTTTGAGAAGCATTTCGTAGCAGTTGGTTTCACTTCCCAAAAGTTGAGACACTAGGTGCTCATTCATACTACATGTTTGATTACAAAGATCTATCCATTAAAGTATTTTCTTGGCAAGGCTACTCTAATAGGAAGGATGGGTAAATGGGTTATGATTCTAAGTGATTTTGACATTGAATATGTCAAAAGTAAAGCTATCAAATGAAAAAAGATTGTTTATCAACTAGCAAAAGAATTATTGCAAAGCCATTTACCATTGAATATTGAATTTCATGATGAATCTATTTTATTGCTAATACACCAAACATGGGTGATTTTTTTTAATGGCTCCTTCACATATCAAGGATACGATGCTAGAATTCTCTTTATAACACCACATAAGTATTCGTTACATAAGGTATAGAAGATTCCATTTCCTTGTAAAAATAATATTGTAGAATATGAAGTGTTAATCAATGGCATGAAAATAAAAGTTCAATTGAGAGTAGATGAACTGGATATCTTTGGTTACTAATAGTTAGTGATAAGTCAAGTCAATGATATTTACTAGAAAAAAAAAATTAACACCTTAAAAGATAATGGTTGATGGTCTCAAAAATTAGTTTGAACATGTCAATTTCAAGTAGATTATGTTGGTAGATGACAAGGGGGATGACACAATGGCCAATCTAGCTTCTATGTTACAAATAACAAAAAATGTCTTTCGACACAAATTCCTAGTGGAGACATTATCCTACCCTACTTATTATTCACCTAAATCCTGAATCATCTTTTAAACATAGGACATGATTCATCTTACTACCATTATATCTAGTTTTACTTGCATGATCATATTATTACAGATAATCCAACCTAGAATGAGAAATATCACCTTATCCAAAATGTGTCCTAGTATGTCATCATTACTAACAACTTATTTAGGAGAGGTCTCAATGGTATAATGCTTAGGTTTGTAGAACCTAATGAGTGAAAACATTTGCTAATAGATCAAAATGAAGGCATTTGTGCATCATACTTAAATGGATTGATAGTGGTTCACAAACTTATTAGAGCTAGTTACTATTAGCTAGAAATGAAGAAAGAGGAAATTAAATATGCCAAGTCCTACAAATAGTGCCAAGTCCACAAAAATATGATTCATACTCCAGCTAGGGAGCTAATTCCTTTCATCACACTTTGGCCATTTCAACAACAAGCCTCTAATTTGATAGGTTGGATCAATCCATTTTCTTTGAATGGACACAAATTCATCATCATAGCTATAGAAAACTTCAAAAAATGGGTAAAGTAGTCCCTCTTTTTTAGGCTAATGGAAAAATTCTAGCTCTATTCAGTCTTAATTTCATTATCTATAAGTATGGTGTACCATCCTCCATCATTACTTACAAAGGGGGATATTTCAAAAATAAAGATCTTAAAGAGTTGTGTTCAAAGTTAAAATCATCCAACATTGGTCTTTCATCTACAACCCCTTGACTAATGAACAAGTAGAAGCATCCAATAATGCTATTATAAAGATCTTGCATCACAATGTCAACAAATATGTAAGGGACTGGCACTTCAAAATAATCCATCTCTATGGGCTTATAGAACAAGTATCATAAATCCTATAGGAACCAATGCCATTTTCTTTGGTATATGGAATGGATTTTGTCCTTCATATTGAGGTTAATCTTCCTACTTTGTAAATCTCTCTAGAAGGCCTCATCACTAATGATGACTATAGAATATGTCATCTAAAAGAGATAAAATTACTAGATCAACATTAGTAAGTAGCATTTGATCATCTATGAGCTTATCAAAAGAGAACATCTATAAGATACAATAACAAATTCAAACCACGTGACTTCCATGGGGGTAACCTCATCTTGAGAGAAAACCCTAAGAATTAGAAATAATGGATAATGAAAGTGAAGTTTGCAGCTAACTAACTTGGTCTAGACATAGTCACTATAGCATTTGGATCTAGTGCTTATTAACTCTCAACTACTGAAGGAGACTCAATCAAAGATCCAAGAAACACCCTTCATGTGAAAAAGGTTCTACAATTGATATGCTTTTGAAGCTCTTTGTACATATCTAAATGTCTTGAAAATTTTCAAAAAATTATAAAAAGTCCTAAAAAAATCTATTATCTTGGTGAAAACCTAGCAATAGGTGCCTTGGTAATACCAAGAAAAAAATTACAAAGTTCAAAAATACAAAAAAAATGGAAAGAAAAAGAAAAAACATCATTGATGAAAACCAAGAAAATAGGCATTGTGGTAGCAAAAGTAGAATCTCTTCAACCAAAGTGAAAACTTGACCTAAAAATGTGTCTCTTATTTCAAATGCTACATATTTGAGCAGATATTTTCTCTCTTGTACAGTTTTTTTCTTACTTTAGTTTGTTTCTTTCACTCATGCATATACTCTCAATTAAATTTGAGACTTTTCTTGAAACTTGCATGGTTTAAAACTAGTCATTTTCTCAAGGGAAACATCATATGGTTTCATAGAGGATATCTTTCATGTCAATCACCTTTTGTTCTAGATTTATTTGTCTACTATTGCTCACTCTACTACTAGTATTCTTCTCAAAGAAGAATTTTTTCACATTAGTCACTAGTTTTTATAGATGCATTTATCTACTTTTTTTGTTCTCCTTTTGAGATTCTTCTCAATGAAAATGTATTTGTTATGTCAATGACTAATTTTCCTAACTAAGTTTGTATACTGTCATCCTATTACTAAAGAGATTTCTTACACATATTTTATTAAACATAAATACTTGACATTAGTCCACTAAAACTAAAACTAACCCTAAAATGTTGACACACATTGAGATATATTGTGTTGAGATCTGATTGAAAATATCATTGCTAAAATAAATTATTGAAAGGGGGAGATTACTGGTGAACAATATGTATTTCAATCATTATTCTGTCACTAATGTCAAACCTAGTATTTTATGTTAAGACAATTTCTTATAAGATTCAAGTACTATAACTTAGTTGATTGATGAAGAGAATTTAATTAATAAGAAGTAGCAATGGAAACTAGAGGAAAGGCCGAGTTATGATTATGTAATGAAGTACAAGGATCAATTAAGACAATGATGACATGATGTATTGATATTCTACTTGAGGTTACAAAGGTTGGTTACACTTAGAAACTTTGGAAGGACAGGTTACAGAAAGACTATCTACCAAGCTTGACTAAGTTGTTAATAGGTGCCGAAAAAATTTAGTGCAAGCCGAGAAGAAAATTAGTTGGAGCCGAGTGAAAGAAAATTCTAGTGTATGCTGAGTAAAATTGTTGATGTTGAGTGATTTTATAGTTGATGTTGATCAACACAGTATGTGCCAAGCATCAATAAACTTTATTTAATGCCAAGTAAAATAGTAGATGCTAAGAAACATAGTATGTGTCAAGCATAAGATGGTTGATAATGTTGAGCTATTGTATTATGTTAAAGATCAAAGATTCATTGAATCTGAGCCAATCAGTTTATTTTCTTGAAAGTTGTGAACTAGGAGAAAGATAAGGTTGATGAGCTAGTGGCACAAAACATTTTCTAAACCATTTTTAGGTGAATTCATATGGATTCTAGGAGAAGTGTCTAGAAGAAACATGGAATATGAGGTAGATATATTGTATCCTACCAAATCTATCCAAACCCTAAAATAGACGATGGAAAATGGAAAAGTATCTAAATTTCTATTTATAAGAATGTCCAGTCATGGAGAAAAGAGGGAGAGAGGGTTAGAGAAGACAAGGAAAGAACAAAGAAAAGAAGGAAGATAGGAAGTCAAGAACTCTTCTTCATTAAGTGACCTAAAAGGTTATTGCATTGGCATCCTAAGAAAGAAAGCTTAAGGACATATATGCTTGAAGGGTGACCATGTTGTCAGAATTGCAAAGTATGAAAGCCAAGTAGATTTGAGGATTGAATAGTGATCTATAATCTACAAGAGAAGTTGTAAGTTATATTACATCAAATATCTATTGTTACTCTCTCACAATTATACTATTCTAGGGTAAACCCTTTGGATTAAGGTTGACCTAACAATCATTTGAAAATCCTTTGACTAGGTGGAATTATAAGTGAATGGCCTAAAGTCCTCTAACAAGGATCACTTCTAACAAGCTAATTGAAATCCCTTAACTAGGTGACATTTAATAGTGTATGTTGTAACCTTTAATAGGGTTGGCCTTTCACAGGGCATTAGTTCAGAAGAGTGAAAATGACTAGCATGTTACTAGTAGTTTTTCACAAATTGGGTTTCCACATTAAATCATTATGTCAAGTGTGTTGATGAATCTTTTATGTTTCATGTTTACATTCCTATAAGTTGATTTAATAGTAACCTACAAGTTTCAATAATTGCATGGATGCATGCACAGACATGAATGTTTTATTGGTTCACTAAGCTAAGAGAAAAGTTTTATTTGTACATCTAGACCTTGAATAACTTATCCACCCACCTCCCACTCTCAGTTATTCTAAAGAGTTCCAACAATTGGTATCAGAGCCATCTACTAAAGAGGACTAGTTTGAAGATACTAGAAGCACAAAGATCAAGATGTCAAAAAGAGAAGTAGCCAAGCTTAATAGGGACAACTTTCCTGCATGGAAAAGTTTGATGAAGCTACATCTCAGAGGACTAGGAGATGATGCACAATCCACCATCACGGTGGAAAATATTGATCCTCGTGGAGTTCCAATTGTTGAAGAAAGGAAGAAGAAGAAAGAACACAATCAGGTGATGTTTAAAATTGCCTCTACCCTAAGCTATGTATAATTTGATGATATCAAAGGTTATGACACTACAAAGAAAATTTTGGATGCCCTACACACGATCTATGGAGGAGACACAAATGTTCAAACAGCCAAATCTAAGAGTCTTAGAGGTAATTTTGATGATATGAGAATGGAAGAAAGTGAGAATATTGATCAATATCTTGCTAGGATAAAAGAAGTTGTTAGTCCAATAAGAGGACCTACCGGTCATATTGATGATGATATTGTTTTAAGAAAAGTCTTAAGAACACTATTGCTTATTTATTCTAATAGAGTTTCTACAATCCAAGAACTGAGATGTATTCCAAGAAATAATATAACTCTTAAAGGTTTGGTGGGTAGACTCACTTCTTTTGAGCTATCTAAATTTGATAATTACAAACTAGAGAGTTTTGAATATGCTTTCAAGGCTAAGTTGTCATTAAAAGATTCTGATGAGAAGAAGTAGAAGAAGAAAAGAAAGATAAAACATGTGTCTAGTGACTGTGATATAGATGAAGAAGATGTTGAACAATTAGAAGCACTAATGAAAAGAAGATTCCATAGAGGAAAAATAAAGTTCAAAGGTAATTTACCTATCATTTGTTTCAATTGAAATGAGATTGGTCATATCATTGGTAGATGTCTAGAGAAGAAAAACTATAGAGGAAGTGATAAATAAAAATGTAGAAGAAATGAAGATATCAAGGATTACAAAGACAAAGACAAGAAGTGCTACGTTGCTGAAAAGGATAAATCTTATAAACATAATGATGAAGTAGTTTATGTTGCAATGAAGGACAAATCTGATAAAGATGATGCAACTACACTTGTGACTTGTGTGAACAAAAATGACAGACAGATCATTGATAGTCAATGCTCACATCACATGACTGGAGATAAAAGTAAGTTCATTACCCTAAATTGTTATGATTTAAAAAGTGTAAAATTTGGTAATGATACACCATGTTTAATAAAAGGAAAGGGTTCTATCAAACTGATATATAAAATCTCATGTGATAATGCTTACTATGTTGAAGGACTAAATTGTAATCTATTAAGTGTGTCACAACTAAACAATTTGGGAAGCAAGGTTGAATTTGAAAACAAGATTGCTAAGATATATGACACAAATGGGAAACTAATTGGTAAAGGTGATTAGAATAGAAGTAATATATTCTATCTTGATATAGAGGATGCTACTTGTCTTACTGTAAAATAGGATGATGCATGGGTATACCACAAAAGGTGATGTCATGTTAAGTTTGATAACTTGGTTAGCATCAATAACATGAAGAAAGTTAGAGGTTTTCCTAAGTTGAAAAAGCCTAATAATATGATATTTAAAAGTGTTAGCTAGGAAAAATGATAAAGTCAAGTTTTAAGAGAAAAAATTATAACTCTAAAGAAATACTTGAGATTATTCATACTGACCTGTGTGGACCAATTGAAGTGCAAAGCTACAAGGGAGAAAAGTACATAATGTTATTTGTAGATGACTATTCTAGAATGATGACAATCATGTTTCTAAAATAGAAATCTAATGATTTTCAATGTTTAAGTGGTTCTTAGTAAGAGATGAGAAAGAAATAGGTAAGAGTTTGAAATGTTTGAGATCAGATAGAGGAAGATAATTTACATCAAATGTGTTTGAGATATTCTATAATGATAAAGGAATCAAAAGACAAACATCTACTCCACAAAATGGAATTTTTGAAAGAAGAAATAGGTCAATAATGGACTATGCCAGAACATTCATGATGGAAAAGAATGTTTCTCTAAAATATTGGAGAGAAGTTGTAAGCACAGTTGTCTATACCTTGAACCATGTGCAAATCAAGAAAGGTACTTATTCAACATATTTTGAATTATGGTATTGATACTCACCTAGTGTAAAATACGTTAAGGTATTTGGGAGTAAATGTTACATTCTTAAAGATGTTAGAAATGGAAAACTTGATGCAAAAAGTGAAGAAGGTATATTCCTTGTCTACTACACAAGAAGTAAAGTGTACAAGTGTTTGAATACTAACACTAACAAAATTATGGAAAGTGCAAATGTGAATTTTGATGAATATATAGAAGTACATGATGTTGAACCTATGAAAAAGCTAGAAGAATACAAATCATTTGTATGCTTTTATGAAGAAATTCTTACTAAAGAAGATACTGTAAATCAAGGTGGAAACCAATATCAAGTTTTAGTGACTACTAAGTCACATCTTGTGAATGTCAACTTGAATTTAGGAACCGAGCTACATTCAAATGCTGAGTTATAGAATGAAGACATTGCACATTATGATTCTGAAAATAGTACACATGAAAGAGATGCTAAAATACTTGACTGAGATATACATAGTGACTCTAATGCTGAAAGACAAAATGAAGAAACAAGAGTTGAGCCAAGATTGTCCAAATATGTCAAAAGAAATCATCTTTCTCATCAAATGATTGGAAACAAAAATGCTATGCCAATGACAAGAAACAAATTGAGAAGTGAATCATGCTTGTTGAGCAAGAAGGAACCCAAAACAATAAAAGATGCATTAGAACATCTTGACTGGTGCAAAGCCATAGAAGAAGAGATTGAACAAATAGACAAGAACAAAATGTTCATTCTAGTTCCTAGACTAGAAGACAAAAATGTGATTGTCACCAAGTGGGTATTTAAAAATAAGCTAGATGAAAATGGTGAAATCATGGGAAATAAAGCAAGACTGGTTTACAAAGGATATGCACAAGAGAAAGGAATTGACTATGGAGAGACATTTTCCTCTATTGCAAGATTGGAAGGAGTGAGAACTCTACTTGCTTATGTTGCATACAAAGGATTCAAAACCTATCAGATGGATGTTAAATTTGCATTTCTGAATGGCTTACTAGAAGAAGAAGCTTATATAGAATGACCAAAAGGATTTGTTGATGTTAATAATAAGAATATGGTATATAGACCACAAAAAGCACTATATGGTTTAAAACAAGTACCAACAACATGGTATTAGATACTTAATAAGGATCTTGTGAAGATTGGATTTAAAATAACTAATGATAATAGTAACCTATAACGGAGATAGAAAAAGATAAGGAATTCTGTTATCTAATTTATTTTTTTGATGATATAATATTTGGAGGTCAAGATGCTTTATGTAAGGATTTTACAAATCAAATGAAACATGAATTTGAAATGTCAATGTCTAGAGAGATCAAAGTCCTTGCAAGATTGCAAGTATATTAGAAAAAAATTGGTATATACATCACTTAGTCAAAGTATATCAAGGAAATATTGAAAAGTTTTGGATTGGAGGATTCAAAACTAGTAAGTACACCTATGGTGACAGGACATAAACTATCAAAGAATGATGATTCTACTAAAGTGAATCAAACACTATACAAGTTTATGATTGGAAAGTGGAAATATTTTTGTAAATAATAGAATTCATATTGCATTATTTGTAAGGATATTTGCAAGATTCTTTGCAAATTCCAAGGAGAAACATTTAATGGCTTTGAAAAGAATAATGAGATACTTGAAAGGAACATAAGAGTTTTGACTATACTACAAGAAGAATAAAAAGTTTGATTAGAGAGCTTGTACTGATGCTAATTGGGATGGAAACATAGATTAGAGAAAGAGCACCAGTGGAGGAGCACTTTTCTTAGGCAAGAGACTAGTTACATGGACTAGTAAGAAACAAAGTTGTGCCTCACAATCTATTGCTTAAGCTAAATATGTCGTTGCTGCTATAAACTACAAAAATATTGTATGGATCAAGGAACTACTCAAAGGAATGAAGGAAGAAATAATAGAAGCATTGATACTTTATTGTGATAACACAAGTGTTATCAATATATCAAAAAATCTAGTGATGCGCACTAAGACAAAGCACATTGCAATCAAGTATCATTACATAAGAGACTAGTTCAAGATAAAAAGGTGAAGATGGAATATGTTAACACAAAGGACAAAATTGTTAATATCTTCACAAAACCATTACCTAAGGATTCTCATGAATATCTAAGAGATAAATTAGGGGTGATACCCCTATCAAAGGCTGTCTAAGTAAAAACAAGACTACCCTACATCAAACAAGTTGATTGCCAAATGTCACAAATTCATGCAAAGGATCTTACTTTAGGAGCTACCTAAAGTAATCAAAATGTTGAAACTCCAAAATAGTCACAAGCAAGGTGACATGAGGGAGAAACTGAAAAAGTCTATATCTACATATTAAGATGAAAAGATGATACCTCTTTGGCATTGTTGTCAAAGAGGGAGAATTAACATTAAACTAGTCATTATTAGAGGGAGTTACAAGAGATATTCTACTAATTGTAAGGGAGAAAGTATATCAGAGGGAGATATAGAATAATGAAGAGGGAGAATCCTTAATCTACCTAGTAAGAGGGAGGTATAAGAAAGAAATCTAGAGGGAGTCATGAAAAAAATTTCAAAAATTTGTAACCTAATAAGAGAATGGAAGTTGCTGATAGAGGGAGAAATTTTGAGAAATTTTGATATAAGTTTTCTTTTTCGTATTGCCTAAATATTTTAACTGAGTTAGGTTGGTTGAGAAAAGTTTTTTACCATTTAAGTGACTTGGTTGATCATTTGGTTTTCCATCAATGTGAAAGAGGAAGATTTTTTATATTTGATTGAAAAGATCATTGCTAAAAGAGATTATTGAAAGAGGGACATTGTTGGTGAGGAATATATGTTTTAGTCATTATTTTGTCACTGATCTCAAACATGCTATTTCTTGGTAAGATAATCTATTATAAGATTAAAGTACTATCACTTAGTTGATTGATGAAGAGGATTTGATCAATAAGATGTCACAATAGCACCTAGGTTAAAGGTTGAGTTATGATTATGTAATAAAGTACAAAGATTAGTTAAGACAATGATGACATGATGTATTGATAATCTACTTGAGGTTACAAAGGTTGGTTACACTTAGAAAGTTTAGAAGAACAAGTTACACATAGACTGTTTACCAAGCTTGACCGAGTTATTAGTAGGTGCTGAGAAAAGTTAATGCAAGCTGAACAGAAAATTAGTTGGAGTTGAGTAAAAGAAAATTCTAGTCTATGCTAAGTAAAATAGTTGATCCAAAATGATTTCATAGTTGATGCTGAGCAATGCAGAGTGTGTTGAGCATAAGTAAAATTTAATTAATGCCAAGTAAAATAATAGATTTCGAGAAATATAGTATGTGTCAAACATCAAAGGTTGATAATGCTGAGCTTCTGTATTATGTTAGAGATCAAATATTTGCCGAATCTAAGCTAGCAAGTTTATTTTCTTGAAACTTGTGAATTGAGAGAAAGATAAGGTTGATGAACTGGTGCCATAGAAATTTTTGTAAACCATTTTTGGGAAAATTCAAATGGATTCTAGGAGAAGTGACTAGAAGAAAGATGTATTATGAGGTAGATACATTGTATCCTACCTAATCCATCCAAATCCTAAAATGGATGATGGAAAACATAAAAGTATCTTAATTTCCTATTTATAGGAATTTCTAGTCATGAAGAAAAGTGGGAGAGAGGGTTAGAGAAGACAAGGAAAGAATAGAGAAAAGAAGGAAGACATGAAGTCAAGGACTCTGCTTCATTAAGTGACCTAAAAGGTGTGTACATTGGCCTGCTAAGCAAGAAGGCTTAAGGAGATATATGCTTGAAGGGTGAACAAGCTATCAAAATTTCAAAGTATGAAATCCAAGAAGAATTAAGTACTAAATAGTTATCTATAATTGTTGGTCTCAAATTGGTTTTGACAAATGAGTGTCAAAACACTTAACCAATTTCAAGTTGAAGCCAAGTACACTATACATGTCGAGCTATAGTATCTGCCAAGCTAGAAATCTAATAGGTGCCGAGTGAACCTCAGGTGCCAAGAAAGTATCAAGTACCAAGTGATAAGTGATGTTGAGTAACTATAGATGCCAAGCAAGATAGAGTTACTATAGGATCCAAGCGAGCCAAAAATTCTATATGTGCCAAGCATCAACAATTAGTAAGCACCAAGTAACACATAATTAGCATATGAGTTTGTGCCTTCACAAACTCAGATGTAAACTATTTTTTAGCCAAATTAGGATGAATCTTAAAGATAAGATCAAAAAAATTTACATTCCTTATGTAATCAATATGAAACTAATAAGAAAAATGGAGAAAGCATGCAATCAATAGGAATAGTGTAAATATTTGAGTAGGAAAAGAATATCGTGGATTCATACCTAACCCTAAGTCTATGAAGCCTTTATAAGGAGGTCAAGACCGCACAATTATGAGATGTTGAAGAAAGTGAATTACATGTAATGCATGACAAAGTGTTAGCAGGGATGTTAAGAATTAGAAGTTGATCAACATTACAGAATTTAGTTGTTCATAATAGAGCATGAGGGTTTCACACATATATCAAATCAAGAAGGATTAGAACAAGAATCTGAAATCAAAAATTAGGGATTGTAAGTCATTAGGTCAATACATTATAATCCTCTCTAGCAATTGTATTAAGAATGAAAATCCTATGTTGATAGGTTCACTTAATAGGTATGTTGTAGAACCTTTAACAAGGTGATAAATCCTTTCATAGGGTAACACTTCAAGTAAATGTTTGTAAATCCTTTAAATAGGTCACTTTTAATAGAGTGTAAAGCCTTTAATAGGGTAGGCCTCTCATAGGATAGACCATTAGAAGTGGTCAAACTTATATTGTTGTAGTGATAATTTGTGGGTGTCATCTTGACCCCATTTTTACCTTCTCAATTTGGAGGGTTTCTAGGTGACCAAAATCTAGTGTTATGTGTTTTCATGCATGTCTTTACTTTATGTATATTTGATATGTTTATATTCATTTAATTAATTTCAGCTAAAAAAAATTGTGGTTAATTTGTGTTATTTTTTATTCACCCCCCTCTCAGAAGTAATCTTCCTATTTGTATATTCCAATAGTAATTTGCAAGAGAAGTTGTAAGTTGTATCAAATCAAACCTCTATTGTTACTCTCTAACAATTGTATCCATCTAGGGTAAATCCTTTCGATTAAGGTTGACCTAACATTGATTTGAAAATCCTTTCACAAGATGGCATTCTAATTGAATGGCCTATAGTCCTCTAACAAGGATCACTTCTCATAGGGTGATTGGAGTCCCTTATCCAGGTCATATTTAATAGTGTGTGGTGTAACATTTAATAGGGTTTTCCTTTCACAGTGCATCACTTTAGAAGAGTGAAAAGGAGTAGCATGTTACTGGTGGTTTTCCCAAATTGGGTTTTCACATTAAATAATTGTGTCAAGTCTATTGATGAAACTTTTATATTTTAATGTTTACATTCCTACACGTTGATTTAATATTAACCTATAAGTTTCCATAATTGCATGGATGCATGCATAGATATGAATGTTTTATGTGTTCACTAATTTAAGAGAAAAGTTTTATTTGTACATTTGGACCTTGAATAATTGATTAACCCCCATCCCCCTGGTTATTCTAAAGAAATAAAACATATTGAGTTTGTCTTTGTGTGTTCTAATTATATTTTGTTATTTCCCTTTGAGCATTTTGAGGATGTCTATTTTGCCTAGAGAAGCAAGAACTAGGGCATGATCCTTTTTTATTTTCTTCTGTATGGTTTAGTCCCAATGGTATATATTGTACATATAAAATTGGTTTCTATTATAAGACCCTCTATCTCAGGTTGGATGGCTATGTGTGTTAGAAATAAATAATACTAGTAGGGGGAGTAGGGGTGAATCAGTATTCTAGAAACTTTTACCCACAACTGAATATTGTTAATTACTTTATAACTTTCTAGAGAAAGTAAACCAACCATTTTTAGTTCAATAAATAAAACAATGCACATAGAGGACTCTTAAAACCATTTTTTTAAACTAGGGAAACCATGTCCTAGGGAAAAACCTTGTAGATATGATACCTATTAGATGATCCACTAAACAAAAGAATTATTTTAAGGAGATTGACCTTGTTAAGAGTCGATGAAGTACATATAGTGTCTCAAGTCCTTATTAGAGGATTAGGCCTTAATAGAAGACTTGATCCTATTAGAATTGGTAGTTCTAATACAATGTATGAAAGAGGGGCCCACAACCCTAACATACATTTATAAAATAATATTCTTCACAATAATAGATATACATACAATACATTATCACTATTATAAATAACACATGCTCTGATTATACATCGTATCTACATCACATAGTTCTCATATCATCTCATCAACTTCTCATCTATCACAAATATTGCATATATCACACACTTATCTTCATAAGATAATATTTCTACTTATACTTTGCAAATTAGAAAAATCTTTGCTCACTCGGCCTTCAAGTCTCCACATGCTTAACATTTAAACAAAATAACTTATGGATTAATATCTACAAAGTTAGCTCATCATGACTTGGTAATTATCTAGTCCCCAGAATAATTCCTTAAGTTGTACAATTCAATTCTCTTCTATGCTTTGTTCTACTCTGTCAAATACCCATATTGGTATTTCAATCATAATAGACATTGTATAGTTTGTACATATATGCACACTAATACACATCATAATAACACTCTTATAGAGATTTCCTCAACTGTGCCTAAGATAACTCTCAATGAGTCATCCATACACAAAAAAAATTTCTCCCTATTGCTGCAAACTATCAAAGATGTAGACAAATTTCTAACTCTAGATGCATAAAAGAAATGTTGAATATATTTTGCCATATTTGACAACTCCCAAGATATCTATCTGACCATATTTCCAACAACCTTCTCCTTTGGCATTGATGGCAACATTCAGAAAAATTGACTAAGTCCAAAAATGATGTTATACATAAAATAAATAAATAAAGTGACTACACAAAATTTCTTTGAATACATAAAAGTTGTATTCATGTTTTGATGGATCATTGTACATTCCTTATCACTTCTTCCATTGATACATAAGTGTTCTCCTACTTACATATATTATATACAATTCCTTACATATTATCCTCCCTAGTATATACATACATACATATTTTCTTTACATATTAATCCCAACTTGACATCAATCGAAAATGTGTCAAAAAAAAAAAAAACTATATCCAAAAATTGGTTGGCCTACTACTGATCAACTTGTCAACTTGGAAAATTAATTTGTAGAAATATGTTTTAGTCTATCCACTTCCATCTCCCAGTTCTCCTTTACTATATTAGAGATATTTAGTAGTGTGTATAGTGCATAATATGCTATATCAACTATGCTCAAGTCAGTATAGGAAAAATTAAACATAGGAAGTCTTTCTTGAGAGACCTTCCTCTAGTTGCCTCTACAAAATGCTGATCTTTCTAGACAAGGATTCCATAAGACATTAGAATATTTTTTTTTCCTTTTGTTAGTTTGATTCTAGGTTGTTGATCATATTGTCAATCTTCTCTAGCTCTATTCCACATTCTTCAATATTGGACTTAGGCAGCTATACTTTTTTAGTGAGTATTTCAAGTTCACTCATCTTACCATTTATCTGACTCTCAAAGTCTGTAAGGTACTTGTATGATAGCACACACTATCCATATAACTTCTTACCTTTGTCAATGTGTTTCTTGAGTTCCTTGATATTTACATCAAGTGTCTTCTAATCATTTCTCACATTTATGCACACTATGTCAAATAGTGTTGCATCATGTTTAGCCTGAGCTTGTGATGACACTACTTAAGCTAAAGTTTTGAATTCCTCATGATATGTCTTCACTAATTCTTTTTCCTTTATGTGCAAGTCTAGAATGGCTATAGTCAAGTGGTAACTATCTTATGCATTTGGTCCAAGAATTTAGTTAGTGTCTTCCCCAAAGACTTTATCGAATCTTCTCTAAAGAAGTTGCTTATTTATTTTTCTTGAACAATACTCTTAATTAGCTTATCGAGTCCTTTTGATCATCATCATTATTATCAGATGCCATTGCTACTACAATTTTTTTACTGCCATAGGAGTTACAACTGGAGTGGGTGTAATTGCAATCCTCTTTGCTTATTTGATTTTCTTATTTTCTTCATCTAACTTCACAGCTATTTCCTTGGCTTTTTTCCCAATCCTTCTTCTTCTTCTTTCATCCTATTTTCCTCCTTCTTTACCCACTCTTCTACTTTCTTCTTTCTTACCTCTTCCTCTTGCTTTCTTTTCTTTTCTTCTTCTTCAAGATTTTTCTTCTCTTGCTTTCTCTTTACCTCTTCTTCTCTCTTTTTCTCAATCTATTAGATCATTATTGGTGTAAATAAGTATTTACTATCTACACTTTAAGTAAGTTTACTTAAGTTAATACATTTTCATATTAATTATCATGTAGACACCTAGGAGTTTGCATATTCATATGAGTTGTCATGATGACAACATAGTAGTTTGCACTCTAATTGAGCACATGTTCTCTACTACATCTCTTTATGAGATACACCTTTACACTCTTATCCTCTCATTGTTACATGTGCATTCATGCACAATAGAGGATAATCTACTCATGGTTGACATGTACTTATTTTTTCTTATCTCTTTGCATGACTCCTAGACATATCAATTGCCTTTATATAAAACACTCTTCTTTGATGTAATCATCCAATTATTTGATTAATCCATTCTCATTTTATCATGCCGTGTCTCTCTTGTGCTATCTCTTTAGCTTATAGATCTTGGCATTTCATTCTTTCCTTAGAGAAAATCTTTCATGGTATCATAGCTATACCAAATTCTTATATGGTATCAGAGCCATAGGAGTTTCATTAAATAGCCATTGGAGAGATTTCTTTTTGAAGGTCAAGGTTGGAGCTTGCTTGTGTAAATCAGATGTTGACATTGCATTTAGAAGGTCAAAAAACTCCTAAATCAACTTTTGTTTCATCAAAATTATACATCTAAGGTGAAATCTAGAGCCATTTGATTTTTGGAGGTGCGAGGGAAGTGATTCAGGAAAATAATTATAGAGGTGATTTTCAAACAATGATATCTCCCTCATATGAACTCCTTTTTTTGAGCAATTATTTTTGTTTTGGGGTAGAATTTTTTGATCTACACATTGTTCAAGTTTTTGTGATATCTATTCCTAAAGTTTTCTATAGATAGAAAATCTTGATTTTTACAACTTTAGAGGCTTCATTTAGGCTCATATGGACACATATTTGGGTGCTATTTTATTTGAAAGTGCATGATTTTTTGTCTACATTCTAGATCTAGTATCAGTTTGGATTAATTTTGAGTAGACATAGTACTTTTAAATTCTGTTCTCATTTTGGCCCATTGGCACTTGTAATTAATTAGATCCTTGATAGCTCTTGTGTCTTATCTTGTTGAGTCCAATATAGCTTCATATTTGTCTTTGTAACCATCAAAATCAAATTTCCACTTTGGTTCATTTGGACAAGTGGAAATTGTACATATACTAAGAATAAAGTGCCAAAATCATCCATTTTGGGGGAGGTTCTTTGATTGAGTGATTTGGGGGTGTGTCTTGAGTGTTTGTACTTCTCTATCTCTTATGTTTTTTTATTTTGAACCATGGGTTCTCCTAAGTTTCCACTTTTAACTCCACATAATTATGCTACATGGAAAATTAGAGCATGGAGTAAAATGATGAAAAAAGGTTTAATTGATTATGTTGATGGAACCATAGTTACACCATCTGATCCTGATAAACTAAATGAATGGAATCATAAAATAAGGTTTCTATTGGTACTTTGAGGAATATGTACATGGAGATTTTATCTTCCATATTGATAATTGTAAAATAGTAAAGGAAGCATGGGATAAGTTTGCTAGCTTTTATGTAAAAGTAGACAAAATTAGGAGTTTTGAACTTGAAGAAAATCTCATGTCATTAAATCCAAAGGAGTTTGACACAATTCAAGACTATATCACTAAGGAAAATCAGCTAATGTCAATTGTTAAGGATTGTCAAATTACGATAGAGGATGAAAAATTGATATATAATTTCATGATAAAACTTCCTCCAGTGTATGCATCATTTGTTTGAAGCTTCAACACTCATAAGTTAACCTTAGGTTCTTCATAAAACATGCCTTCATTTGATTTCTTCATAGAGATGTTGATGGTAGAATAATCAAATTTGATGGGCATGAGGATTCTTAAGTCTTCAAAGTCCAAAGTACTACTGGCTAGTAAAGGGAATCAAGGAAAAGGGTCTAACAAGAAGCCGAAATGATGGAAAAAACATTCACAACAAGAGAAAGAACACTCAACCTCCTCACCACCAAAAAAATAAAAAAATAAGGTAAAAATCATCCAAGAAGTATTTGCTTACTTGTGTATATTGCAAGAAGAATGGACATGAAGAATATCATTATTACAAGAAGGAGATAAATGAACTCAAGAATCTTCTTAAAAAGAATCAAATTGGTTTACCATCAAGAATGACCACTTCATTATCCTCTTCACATTCATATTTTGATAAAGATAAGGATCACATGTGAAAAGGTCAAGCCTTAGTAGATACTTCAAGTTAAGATTCGGGGAGATGGCTTCTAGATTTTGGGGCTTCTCATCATATGGGATCTTCACAGTCTATGTTTTCATCATTTGATCATTACCATACTCCACCTATTTTGATGGGCAATCATACTTATATGAATGTGATTGGGAGATGAACTATTGATAAAGGGGAAGGATACTTCAAAGATGTGTTTTGCGTACCTCACCTAAGTCATAATCTTCTTTCCACCTATCAGCTCACTCATGGAGATAGAAGAAGGGCAATTGAATTCACACCTGATGTAGCTTTTATCAAAGACTTGGAGGTTACAGAGATTGTTTCTATATGGCTATTTGATCATGCATCTAGGCTATAATACTTCTCATAATCTGGTCATGATAATGATATTGATTTCTTAGTACATTCTTCAGTAGATTTTGATCGCACTTCTACTGTTGATTTAGACTTTGAGGAGAACTTTGGCTACTTGAACTTGGGTGTTCTCACATCTGATCAAGTTCTTGAGCCATCCATTACTTCTCCTCCTACTAATACTCCATATTCTATTGTTAGATTAATGATAGCTATATTCACATAGGCATGGATTCAAGTGATTCATTTTACTAGGACATTCATTATCTTCCAAACTCAGTTCTATGGGATGACTACTTGATAGACATTTCTAGGTTTTTTGTGGAGTCCTATATTGTAGAGTTGGGAGACACTATTGATGAAATTCATCTTCTCTTTATTGAAGATGATCTTTCTTTAGTTGTTACGAGGGAGCATGATGACCCTCATCTTCATTCTCTACTTGATCAATCTTTTGAGATTGACATGATGGTAGATCTCTTGATACAATAGCTGGAGGAGGTCACTTTATTTTTACAGGAGATATTTGAGTCTTTGATACATGTTCTACATTCATCCTTAGTTGATCTTGATTTTTCCTTTTTAGCAAAGTCACATAGTACACATGATTCAGAGGAGGTACCTTTTAGTATCAACACAGGATACTTGAGCAAGTTTTAGATATTTTATGCATTTTGAGGTTTGTTCCTATAGATGAGGGAGGCTTCATTGATACACCTTTGGTTATGTTTCTTCCCAAGGGGAGGAATTTTGTTCTACACTCATGGAGCAGTTTCTACATCAAGTGTAGAGCATCTACCATAGGGTTATATTCTACATTGAGGGGAGGTTACTTGGTCTATCTTCCTCTTCTTCTCTCTTATAGGAGGGATCTTTTCCTTACATGACATCTTCTTCTCTATCATTTTCTTTTATTGTACTTATCTCTCTTTTTGGGGGAGGGTTTTTCCCATGTTGTTTTCCCTCTTTGTCCACTTTATGAGAGATTGTATTGCATATGTTTTGCACTTGCATTTTGTACATGGGTACCTAACATGGCCTAGTAGCTAGGACACATCTTGCATTATTATCTAGTTTTTGTGAGCTTAAGTACATTTCCCTAAGTTTCACTTAAGTGGGGGTGTTGGTGTAAATATGTATTTACTATTTATACTTTACTTAAGTTTAATCAGCTTAATGCATTTTCATATTAGTTGTCATGTAGACACCTAGGAGTTTGCATAGTCATATGAGTTTTCATGTTGACAACATAGTAGTTTGCACTCCTATTGAGCACATGTCATCTACTACATCTCTATATGAGATAAACTGTAACATTCCTATCCTCCCATTGTTGGATGTACATTCATGCACAATGGAGTATAATCAACTCTTGGTGGATATGTGCTTAGTTGTTGCTTATCTCTTTGCATGACTCCTAGACATATCAATTACCTTTATATAGAAGGTTCTTCTTTGATGTAATCATCCAATTATCTAATTAATCCATTCTCATTTGATCATATCTTGTCTCTCTTGTGCTATATCTTGAGCTTCTATATCTTGGCATTTCATTATTTCCTTGAAAACTTCTTTCATGGTATCATAGCTATATTGAATTCTTACAATAATCATCAAAGCTAGTATATGCTATGATATTGACAACAATAGATTGGCCAAATCCTACAAAATCATTCTCCTTTAGTGTCCATAATTACTTGACTACTATCCACTTGCATGGATTTAGTACCCATTACAATGTGTGTGGGTGAAAGTTCCTACTATATCTCCTCTGCTTCTTCCTCAACACTGGAAGGTATACTAGCTTATACATACACTCCACTCTCAGCTTTGGACTATGCACTTGTGTCTAGTAGTATGGTCACTGATTTCACAATTTGCTCCTTTATTTCCTTCCTATCATTCCCATAGTTTCCTCTCATCATAAGAATTACTCTTCTTTTGTTCCTTAGCAAGGGCTCAATACCCTTCAAAATTCTATCTAAAATTTGCTTGGAGTTAGCTTCACATAACTTGTTTATCATAGTTATTTTCAAGTTGTTTTCTTCTTCTAATACTCTTTTCTTTTTGTTTAGCAACCTATTAAGTAGATCTTTTAGAATATTACATTGTATACTATGAATCCTCTTATTCTATAAGATCATGTTTCTAACTACAACATTCTCTAACTACCTTCTATCCATATTATTAGACAAACTATAATACTTGTTTAACTATACAAAATTGTCTTCATTTAAAATTTGCATGTTAAGTTTTCTACCTTTCACTTCCATGCTTTCTTTCCTGCTAGAGTTCTTCCCTACTACATTTCTTTCTCTACTAACCTATCTTTGGCTTCACCCTTAGATTCTTTAGATTAACTTACTTGCAGTGTCTTCCATCTCTTTTTTGGTCCTCTAGTAGTTAGCTTTACCCTTTTCTTAGATGATGATGTAGGATGTTTCCTAACCTTCATCAATTTCTTTGATTTCCTCTATGCAATATGTGTTTCCATCTTTGACTACCTTCTAGGGTGATCACTCCTTGTCTTCACTAGTCGCACTTGCACAACTATTGTATATGGTTACAACTTTTGAGGGTCCTGCAACAACAATAGGTGTCATTGTTATCACTTTAGACTAAATACTTGTCTTAATCTCTAGTGCAATTCCCTTTACCTCATTGGACTCTTCATGGGTCATACTTGATTCCTTAAGGATGGAATCAATTAATTTATCTATTTTCTTCTTTCTTCCCTTGCTTTGTAGTTCAAAATGAACTATTCTTATCTTCTCATCAAACCTTCCCCATCTAGTGTAGTTAGTGTGCTTGTTGGATTGAAGTATAATCTGCACATACCCTTCTCTAAGATATGCACTCATCTCATATCCCACAGGCTCTATGAAATTAACCCGTGGCTTCAAATCTTCCATGCATGTGTTGTGTGTCTCCACCATGAAACATAGATCATCTTTGTAATATTCTAACATGGAAAGAAGTATTATGTACCTTTATTTCATTTTAGTCTAGAAACTCTTCATCATTCTATTAATGTTATCATCTTTGACATTTTGCAACTTTGATATGTAGGATCAAGTCACCAATTTTATTGTGCACTCATTGCTATTCCAATTCATCATTCTTAGGAACTTGTTGCGTAAAATAACAAATGAGTTAGTAAGGACTCAAATATGAAGATTGTACTCTTGGTCTTTTTCAACTTTGCAAATTTATAATGTTTGATAGTCCTAGAGAAATTTACTTTTTTTTCCCTCTAAATTACCATTACATAAGTTGCATGTAAAATATAGCTAGTACTGAGTTAAACCTTGAACCATGGTTAAACATGTACCCTAATATCTTACTCAATTTTTACTTCTTTGTCCCAAATTGAATCCACCTTCATGTTCCTTCTATGAAATCTTGCATTTAGGTTTGTCTCAATCACCTTTCTTACATTCTTGTCTTTTACAGGATTGCATTTCTCTTTACTCAATCCTGTGACTTTGTGAATTAGGTCAATATCAATTTCACCTTGCATATCAACTAACCAAAACATATCATCATGTAGCCTACTTAGAATGATTTGGGTCTAATCATTGTTATAAAACTCTATATAAAACATATACTTTACTGAATTCAAATTGCTTAGGTATGAATACTCTAATTTCAAGGATAGGTCACTACTACACATAGTCCCTAGGACCTTGCATATATCTTTATCACCTATTTTATGAATTTTACAATGTATACAGCTTCTAATGTCTTCAACATGATGCACATTCTCTGGAACTTACAAAAATGCCCATAATCGGTACTCATCCATAAGTGAAAAAAATAGATGTCTCTTGAATACATATTGTGGTTTTTCTTTTAGATTATAATATTTCTGACTAGCCATTAAAATTCAACTGTATTCACTAAAAAACCTAGTTTTAGGTTTTTAAAATACCTTCAAATTGTGTTTTAGGGCTTCTGCAACTTTGCACTTCATGAACTTTTCCCACTTCAAATCACTTTCAAATTGCTCTTTAATTTGCTTAAGATACTTTGCATGAAAAAATGATATAGACAATTTTTTTGTGATCATTAAATCATTTCAAATTGCACTACACATTAAATACATATCTACAATAAATTTAAATATTGTTACTATTCACTAGTAAACTTTTTCTCTAAATTCCTACTTACTACGATCATATCTAAGCTTTCCCACTTGACCATAGCTTCCTCTCTATGTCCTCTACCTTTTTCTAACTAGACAACTTCCAACTCACTTTCTAACATCAATTCTGACCAACTAACACTCTACTTCTTTTGAAACTTCTCAATTTAGGTAGGATGAGTCACAAACAATCAATGACTTTAACATCTCATTAGATGCATCAAAATATTGTTCCTCCAAAACTATATAAGAACTTTTTGGATCCTTAGCTTTCACAAATGCTTCTATGAAATGATCATCATGTTCCTTCATTGCTTCCTTCTGACTATTATCACTACTATTTCTATTCCTTCTTTCATTCTTGTTGTTTTTCCTTTTGTAGTTAGGATTCCTACTTAAATTTATTCTGTCCATTATATAATATCATGCTCTATGTTTGAAGTTATTACATAATGGACATAGATGTGCATTTCTTCTCTGATTGGTTCTATTCTAATTTTTAGGTGGTCTACAATTTCTTACAATTTGTCCAAGCTTGTTACACTTGTAACACACAAGCTAGTTCTTTTCTCCATTAGGTCTCTCCATAATTGTATCTTCTTTGTGATTTCCCTCTTTTACTACCTATAGGGTTAGTATTCCTAAACGTTCTACTATTTTCATTATTACCATTAATCTTAGGTTTCTTACAATCTTCTTCGTTATGATCATAAAAATGATAGTTATCATGATAAAAATTAGTAATAGGTTTAAGAGAATTACTTGTGTAATCTCTTTTCATATGACCAAGTTCATTGCATATGAAACATCTACCTCTAAACTCATGTGTTACTTCCTTGAGTGGTCCATCTTACTTAGGTTTATCAATATGAGCACTATGTTTTTTTAGGTTCATCATGTTTCACCAAAAAATAAACTAATTCAATTTCTTTTAATACTCCAGTAGATGTGTTTGACTCTACCTTACTCAGATTAGATTCTTTAGGGGATTCAATAATTGGATCTAGCTCTCTTTTGATTTCAACTTTCTTTTTTGATTTCTCTCCAATAAGATACCCAAGTCACATCTTATCATAAAAATGTTTCTAGTAAAATATATGTTCCTCAATCTTCTCACTACTTGAATAAAGTTTATCTAACTATTGCTCACTACTTATCTTGTGTGAATTATCCTTTCCCAATAATATTATACTTTTACAATTTTGCATGCTCAATCTTGATAGTATCTAATTTAGATGTTACTTGACTCAATTAGGATCAAAGGTCGACATTCTCATTTTTCAGTTTAGGTTCACTCTTACTATCATATTTCCTAAGACTCAACTTAAGTTCAACAATTTTCAATTCATGATTCAAAATATCATTTTCTTTCTTGAGATCTCCTACTTTATCATTGTCACTATTCTAGTCAATTTATTTATTGCCAATTTTTAGATCATCAATCTTGTCCTTTAGTTTTCCAATGTAAAATTATGCATCTTCATACCTATCTTTCAGGTTATCTCTTTCTTCTATAAGAATGTCAATCTATTCAAGCACTTCTTCAACATTTTTCTTTAATTGTTCCATATTCATAGGGATCTTACTAAAGTTGTTAAACTTCTTTAGAGTAACTAAGCTTTGATACCAATTGTTAGAAATAGATAATACCAAGAGGTGGGTAGGGTAAATCAGTATTTTACAAAAAATTTACCACAACTGAATATTGTTAATTACTTTATAACTTGCATATGAAAGTAAATAAATAGTGCAAAGTAGTAAATATAATGATGCACATAGAGAAATCATAACACCATTATTCGTTAACTAAGGAAATTATGGCCAAGGGATGACCTCAGTAGGGATGATATCCAGTAGATGATCCACCATATAAAAGAATCATGTTGACAATATTTACCCTATTATGAGTCTATTAAGTATATATATTGTCTTAAGTCCTTCTTTTAAGTCTAGGCCTTGTTAGAAGCCTCAACCCTATTAGGAGTTGGCAAATAAAATAAAATGAATGGAAGAAGAGCCCACTGCAATACCATAAATTTGTACAATAAAATTCTTCACAAGAATAGATATACATACAATACTTTCTAATTTCTGTAAATCACACTTGCTCTAATCATACATCAGATATACATCACATAGTTCACATATCATCTTATCAAATTTTCATCTATCAAAAATATCACATAGATCACACACTTATGTTTGCAAGATAAGATCTCTACTTATACTTTCCAAACTAGTAAATCTTTACTTAGTCGTCCTGAAAGTCTCCACAAACTTGATTAAAACCCACAAATGTGGTTCATCATGACTTAGTAATTATTTTGTTACAAAAATAATTACTTAAGTTTTACAACTCAATTATCTACTATGCTTTTTTCTCTTCTATCAAATACACATATTGTTATTTCAATCATAACATGTGTCATACAGTTCACATAGATCTATACACTAGCACATGTGATCATGACACACTCATAAAGCTTTACTCAATTGTTCCCAAGTTGACTCTCTATGAATTGTCTGTGCACATCACATCTATCTTTGTGTTTTTGTAAATGGTTGAACACTTAAAGCAATTTTCTAACTCTAGATGCATAAATGAAATTATGAATATATGTTTCCATAAATGACAACTCTCAAGATATCTATCTGACGACTTGTACAATCCATACACATTTGCACACTGGCACACACCATCATGACACTCTCATAGATCTTTCCTCAACTACACTTAAGCTTACTCTCAATGAGTTGTCTGTGTATACTAGATCTATCTCTGTGTTGTTGTAAATGGCCTAACACTTAGACAATTTTCTAACTGTAGATGCATAAATGAAATTTTGAATATATTGTTACAATAAATGATTATAACTCTCAATATATCTATCTGACCATGTTTCCAAAAATGTGTACCTCGACTCATTTTATATGAAGACTCTAGTTAGGTTGGTTCTTCTCCTTGAATACTGAGTGAATTCTCTATGCTACAATATAATATTGATACTTGTCCTATTCAGTGAACGTATGGGTCACTAAAAGTATACTTGGTACACTTTTGTCTCATATTATGAATGCATGGGTCATCATGGATAGAATATTTATTGATTACTTAGAATGAAAAATATATCTCATGTATCTGGTGTATTTTCTCTCAAGAATCATTATGATTATCATAGCATTTATGCTATGATGCTTATGCTCGTTTGTGACATTAATAAGGGAAAATGTTCTTGTCATTCTTGGTTTCTTGTGCCTTAATGCTTACACATGATCCCAACAAAACTAAGATAGATGTCATATTAATATCCTCTTGATTTCAATTTTAATTAAATTATATCACATTTGAGGGCCTAAATAAAATTCTTTATGATGACATCTACCTTCTAGGTTCAATAACCAGTCCTGTTAATTCCATCTAGCATAAGATTGCATTTCATACTCAAATTAAATTAGGGAATAAATCTTGTTATTTCCTTACTTGTTTCATTTGAATTCATATTTTTGAGCTATCATTTTGCATGATGCTTAATGACAAGAATCTTTCTCAAGTCATCTCTTAAAAAGTTGATTTGGGATCAAATCCAAGGTTCTAGGCAATCTTGCGACCTATCAGAATCTTCTTAGTTGAAAATAAATGTGAGCGTTCATGAGGAGGCCTTTTTTTGGTTCTTAAGAAATTTGAATAATATTTTTGAATCTACTTGTTATCTCAAAATAATAGCCACACAAAAGAAATATTCTTTTTGTATTTTTTGATTTTTTGATTAATGCAATCTAACAATGCAACTATATGAATTCCTCAATTAACCAAGCTTTAATAAAGTAAATAATTAAGATAGGGTAAAAATAATTTTAAATAAATAACATGAAAAGTAAAATCCTAATAGACATAAGCCATGGAAATAACGTGTCACTGAGTTAAGCCTTTGAAAAGATTAGCAGGTAACCAATGAAAATAGGAGAAATGCATCCTTAACTCTACTAATGCAATCATCAACGGGAATTGAATAACCATAAGATGTTTCACTTTTCATCAAATTTCAAGGCCACATAAACTGCACTCATGCAAGAGAAAAAGCTATGTAGGAACAATATGGGGATTTCTTCTTGAACTAGGTACATCAACATAATTTGTAGACATATAACAAACACCAAAATTAATAGATCACACAACTAGAATAACACAATAAAACTATTGGCTCAATTATATTGCATGAGCATACATTCACAAAATATAACATAATTAGGCAAGAATCACTACACCCCAAATGTGAGCACCAATAGCATATATTATTGCATCAAAATAATGGTGGCCCAAAATACATATTACATTTCTCAATTTATAAGAAATCTTCTCCCAAATTGGTGTTGAGAGTAAGAGATATCTTTATGCATACATATTCTTCTAAACTAAAAAAAAAATCCTAATCATTTACAAACAAACTCTCTAAGTAATGCTTAGTAGGACTCCATCCATATGTATATCATTAAATGGACACATGAGCCTTTATATCTCTTAAAACAAAGAAAGCATGAGAAAATAAGAAGAAGAATGCCTTTAGATGATGTAAGCATGTCTGGAAGTGCCAAAAATAAATGCAATGTGTTCACTAAGTGTCCATCAGAGTTGAACTATAGTTAAAATGTGTTTCTAATGCATGCAAAGCTCTAAATTTAGAAGTAGCAGTTAACTATCAACACACCTCTAGCTTCTTCAAAAATGTATCATGCACCTCTCAAAAAGTGCACTTTGGAAAAAATGTACCTACACACCTCATGGACCTATACACTTTGGAAGCAGGTCCAAAAAATGCAAAATTTTATCATTCTAAAAATTGAAATTCTAGCTTTTGGGTTTTGTCACCCTTTATACCAAAGCTATGTATGGGTATTTTCTCTTGAGTTTCTCAATAACCTTGGTGATATGAGATACAACTAAAAAATCTAAGGCTTCATATCTGTTCTTCACTTTCTGGCTATAGTAACCCACCTTGATGCAAGTTTCTACAAAATCTCCTAGTTTTACATCTAAATCTAGTAATGCTTCTTTAGTTCTGAATGATTATCTAAGATCACCATTATTAGAATCTTCTTCAAACAAATTTAGACCTATTCAGTAACTTCTTCTATAGTTATCAATGTGTCCCTTGAATCATCTTCAAAAATATCTAAACATGCATGACTATAATGTTTCTTTGACCTTTGATAGAGTATAGTGCTTGTACATCCTTGCCCTAGGCATGTACTTTGTCCATCAATCCAAAATCCTAATTCAAGATGGCTACTAACTTATCTACATTATTCTTGCATATGGTATAGTAGCTTAAGATTTCCCTATATAATTTGAACTACTTTTTCTTCAAAACTTTCTTGCCAATTCTTACAAGCTTTCAAAAATGGGTCTAATTGTACTGTCCCTTTATCTCTTTTCTCCAATGACACATTCAAAGTCTCCTTACAATTATTTGGATCTAAGGGACCAAAAAATTCATTTAGATATCCTTCTAGGATCTCCTTCTATTTCTAAAGTGTTATCAATTATGTGGCATCATGTTCTAGGTGACTAAACACTTCTTTAATCCTAATTGTTACCATTAACTTGGTAGTGTCTATCTTGGGTTTCCCAAGTACAACCTCCCTAATCTAATAATTGTTTGGAGTCAATACCTCAATGTCTATATGCAAAGGAGGGATACAAACATGAGAAAATAAATCCTAGTTCTGATCACTCATGATGAAGGCCAATTTTTGTGCATCTTTTAGAGGTGACTTAGGCTTCCTAAGAACTCCAATCAATTTTCTCATTCCTTCTTCCTTAGTATCATATCATTACCTTTTATTTCTAATCATCTCTTTTCTCAGCCATCTTGGAACATGTTCCATTGAAGATTTTCCTTTTGATGACAAAGGAGTTTGTTTCACTACACTCTTCCCCTTACCACTCCTCTCTGAAGTCTTCTACTTTTGTGAGAGATCTACATTAGTAGTCTCTATATCTAGTAAGTTGAGAGTTCTCATCTTAGTGTCTTGGGAATTCTAGTGAGGCTGTTCATATATTTTCTATTCCTCTAACACTTCATTAGTAGGTATTTTTTGTGGCTCTTCCTCCTATGACTTAGACTTGTTCTTTATTATTTCTTGGAGGAAGAGGAGTAGCCAAACCTTTATCCATGCAAAATGTAATTGGATTTGGAAATAGTTGAGCTACTTTAGGTCCTTATAATTGAGATGGCAACTAACTCCATTCTTCCTATTGAGGTTGATTAGTTGGAGAATCCTTTATTTTATCTCCCACTAGTTTAGTGCTAATTGGCATAAAATCAAAACCTAATATTTGAAAGACATAAATTCCTTCATCCTCCTACTCATCAATCCATTACTACAACTCATTTTATAAAGTGGTAGACTCAATAGGTTTCTTAGGAATTGATGGTTGTGTAATCAGGGAGCTTTTTCTTTGTTCCAAATCCGTAGCTCTAGAAAGATGATTCTTCTAACTCAAAGGGACATTATCTTCTTTTTCTACATTATCCTCTTCTTCCCCTTCTTCTACAATGACCATCAAGATTGACGGGAAAGGAATAACTCTCCTAATCACCTTTAATCTCCTCTTGATTGGAATCTTGATCTTTCTTCTTTTAAGAGCTAATTGGGAGGCTTGCACCTCTTATTGCAAAGGAAACACTTTTGTACTTCTATTTCAACTCCTCCTTGCCATTATTAAATCAATGGCACTTGAGGATTATCCTTGGTCTATGTAGCTTCTACATTCTCTAATCCTTGTACATTTTTTCCCCTTGTGTCAGTACTTTAGTTGGTTCCTCTTCTAGCTTAGCTTATTGGGGAGAATTTATCTTCCTCTTGCCATTATCTTTCTTAGTCCTTTAATGATGGGGACACAACCCAAGAACTGAATGGACACAATAGAAAAGGGAAATTGTATTAACTAAAAAAATAAGCTAGTACATTTAGTACAAAGAAAATAAACTTCAAAACATGCCCTAAGGGCTTACACTAGCATAAATGTGGAGATAATTTCTCCTTTAAGTACCTCCTCTCAAACTCCACTCCGAACTGCTTTTTACAATGCCTGGAATCTCCTTAAATAGACCCCAGAGGGTTAAGGACTAGGAATACATTCTAGAAGGTGCTAGTAGGCATCCACCAACCAAATAGAAGGCTCCAGAAGCTACGTTAGTAGTTGGCACAAATCTAGAAGAATCTAGAAACGGTAACCGAACTTTTGGGAGGCATAACTTTTGAACCGTAGCTCCGCTTGATGAACCGTTTACATTTTCAAAAATCTCTCAAAGTGCTCTATACCCCTATACACTAGCTTTTCTTGTCCCCCATTTTTTGACCTTTTTTGAGGTCAGTTAATGCCCCTAACCTAACTTTGAATCATTCTTAGGAGGTCTCCACAACCCAAAAAATTGCAATAACTCTCAAACCATGGGGCCTTTTGACATGATTCTTTTTTTGGAATGCTCTAAATTACAATTACATCCATCTAGCCAATTTACACCTCCTAGTTCACCAAAATGATGGCTCAATTACATACTCCTATTTTCTTGGGATTTACACGAACACTGATAGTGGAACTATGAGAGTTGGAACCTTTATTTGACCAAAATGGGTATCCAAAAATGAAAACACATGAAACAGAAACTAAGTCTAAGTATATTTTTTTGGGTGACATAGGATTGCCCTTATACCTCTAGATGCTCCCGCATCATGTAATATCCAACTTTTGTATCAATTTGGTGCACTACTTTTGGCCTTACTAGGGACTGGGTTGTAAAAGTGGGAAATGTTAGCTTAGATCCTCATGGAAGACTACTACTTGAGGAATTGGATCTAGTTTAAAAGGTCTTTTGATCAAATCCTTAATAAATTTGATGACATGGCTAGCCTTGTGGTTAATATGTAAGTTTTCTTCTTTATCAATCTCAACATTCATAATGGGTCAATCAAAAATCTTGTATCCACTATACAATGGATCAAGGACATGCTCAGTATCTTGTTGTACTACCTTTAGAAGAACCTTCATCTTCAAAGCACTACTGGCTAGATAGAGATTCATCCTATAATAATTCCTTATATGGATATCGTAGTCATCTAATGCATTCATCCAATGGTCCTCAATTACATCATCTTGTTGAAATGTCTTGCTAGGTAAATACTACACCCTTCCAATCTTACCAAAATTAGGAAATGGAGAGCTATATTCCTCCAAGGGTTACTAATCCCATTTAGGCTCAAAAGATGGAATATTTTGTCTCCTAACCACAATAAATAGTCCAATACTAATTGGCCACACCCAAGTTACCTTGTGCTACTTCCATACTCTATCATAAGTAAACAAGAGTTTTAGAGTGATCTCCAAAAATATAAGTCTATCACTTGAATACCTAGGGAGCTTCCTGGGATTCATAGTGGTACCAACAACCCTCAAATAAGTGAATATTCAAAATTGGATGTAATTTGTACCAACTTCTAAAATATTTTCCATTGCCTTTTCATATAATTTTCTTCAATGAACTAGATAATTGCAAAAATAAAACATCATTCACTATCCTATATTCATTGCTATGCTCTAGAAGATTTTTCTTTACTAGCTAGCGATATACTATATAGGGCCTTGCATTAGCATCTTGCATGCTGCCCCTTTTAAAGAGTCTTAGATAATCCATTTCCCTTATCGCTAGCAAGTACACCAAATAAGACATCCTATAGAAACTATAGTTATTCTTAACTATCATTAGTTGCTCATCCAAAGTCTCACTAAGAATGGAAGCCTAATCAATTGGCATCTTAGTTATTTTCATACTTGCAACAAAATGCACCATCCATATGTTTAGGTGCCCCAATGTTGGTAACCCCATGACTCTATTCAAGAGTATTATAGAATATCTACTATCCTCTTTTATATAGCTCCTTTTCATGTCCACCTTTCCTGCTTTGTGCCCCAAATCAGTCTTCTCAATGAGGTATGAGGAATGGATGATTTTAGATGCTTCCTCTCCATGTTCTCTATACTATTTTTTCACCTAGTGATAGGTTAAACTTATGAATTGATCTTCTCTTGGGAGATGGAACACCTTTTCTATGTTCTTCAACTAGAGATCGAGTACAATCTCTCTAGTTATATCCTTTATGAGCCTTTCCATAGAGACATAGTTCTCTGTTAGTGTCATGATTAGTTTTGAGGACTGTACCAAAACTGGGTGTGAAGTTGCATTGACTAGTCCTTATCAAATAAGATAAGATATCAATGGGGACCTCTTCGTAGGTTTGTTGCATAAAACTAGGAACATGTTCTAGTCTATATGGAAAATTTCAATGACCAAGATTTTTGAATAATCATCTTGGAAGCATGACTTTGATGGAACACCTTGGAACTTGAAACTAATAGGTTTTGGGACCATCTTTGTAGTAAGGAAGGACAATGAAGAATCCATTGAATCTACACAAAATCAATATTGATTAGTCCATATTCAAAGAAAAATTAATTAATACAAACCCTAATGATGACATAAAAAGACCTAGAAATCTTAATTGATGAAAACTATAAAAAAATTTAACCCTAGAAGGAAAAAAATGATGCACATGGTGTACCTGAAAAAATAGCACTAGGTACACTTTCCTTTGAAAATTAGGGTTTGCTTCTACCACACCACTGAGGTGCACTAGGAGTGCACCTTGATACAAAGGTAAGTTATACCAAAATGGTGCACATTTGGCACACCTTTTGGAGTGCACCAAATGAGTACCCTTTCATCTTTAACAGATGTTAATCCTTATAGAGGTGTACAGTAGTGCACTTAGATAGGTGCGCTACTGCACACCTTTATAAGATGTAAGATTTTTAAGTTTTTAACATTTTTTTAGTTTTTTAAAAGAGCTCCACAACTTGCACACCTTGTGGCTTAAATTTGTTTGTCTATCTTTATGTGTAGGTGGAGGAAGTGGTTAGGCATAGCAGCACACCTTAGGAGCCATGTAGGTGTGAGGCAGGGAGCTAAAGAGAGAAAATGAAGGTAAGGAAGGGTGGGGACCCCCAAGCTTTATAGACCTAGGGCTCTAGGACACCGCTTGGAGGTGCATAGCTGTACAGCTACACTTTTTTCCAAGAGAAAGTGTTTTTCTCATTGTTAAGTGCACTAACGCACCTAGTGAGGTGTGATAGGTTCAGTAGTGGATACTTTTATGCAAAAAACATGACTCTCCCTCAAAATTCTAGTTTCTAAACTCTTGATTTTCAACTTAGGACCTAGATTGGCCAAAGATACTAGGAAAAACCCTAAAAAAGACCTAGACCTTACACTAGGGATTGAAAATGATAAAAAAAATAAAGTGGGGAGTCCCCATTTCTAGGAAAAATGGGGCATGTATTGTAAAACCACAACAAATAGCCCTAACAAAAAGGAAGAAATGATAAAGGAATTTCTTCATTAGCAAATATTCCTCTTATGTGTGTCAAACACCAATTGAATCCTAAATAGTCCAAGCATTCTTTGAGTCACTTTACAGTCAAAATCTCAAAATCTTGAATCTCCAAGTTTAGTGTGTGTTTAGTGTATCCATTTCCTTTGACATCTCAAATTGTAATCTATCAAAAGAATTTGACAAATTCGACAACCTTCCACCCCTTTTGGTCCATTTATTGGGAATTTCTCAAAAGTTGTTTATTAGTCCTTTGTCTGATAAGATGAGAGAATCAAATCTAGGGTCTATTAATGGATTGTCACTTTTCATTTCAAGTCCTGGGTAATCTTTTGAATACTTTCTTTACATATCTCTCCATGTCACCATTTGATCCTTTGATGAAGTAATTGTTTTGATGCTAGATATCCTACTTTGAGAGCATATCCCTATAGTAAGATTACCTTTCTCGGACTTTGTAGAATCCTTCATTCTTAACACCTTTTTCTTTTTTATTTTCTTTCTATACCTTGACCATGCTTAGACTTTGTGGTAAAGACATTGGTGTCATTTCTCAGATTTGATCTTTTGTGAACATCCCTAGCATTCCTCTTTTAAGAAATTTTTAGAAACTCTCACACCAAACAATGATTTTAGCAATTCTTGTGAGAAAACCCTTCTATTTAAACCAGTTGGGGTTTGGACTATCCCTACTACCTTCAACCTTGGTTTGAAAACACCTAAGATAATTGATCATTAAATTTACAAGGTGTTGAAAATTTATTGATCTATTATTCTAAATTCAAGACTAAAAGTCCCTTATTACTACAAGTAACATCCATTCCTCAGTTGGTGTAAGAAACAAAATTATTAAAAAAATTTGACAAAGAAATACCTCTTCTGAAAATTCAGAACCAAAAGAGTTGTTAATAATCTATGTCAAGATAAAATCTTGAATGCACCTAACCCCTAGACTGATGCAACTTTGAAAATAAACACACAATTGAAAGAAAACATGTAACTGAAATGAAACACACTTACAAACATATTAGAAATGCAAAAATTAAATTATTATAATTAAGAAAAAAAAATAGAAAATTAGGCTTCAAACTAATGCTTTAGAAATTTCCCATTAATTGGAAATGGAAGCAATTCCCCCTATAAGGAACTAGCCTTAAATAATTTTCTTCCAAATTTTTTGTGATCTAATAAACACCAATCCATAAGTGTTGAACTTAGTGTGGCTACCCAACTCTTCTTTTGCCTTGTCCTAGAGTAATACAAGGTTAGATATTCTAAAAGAATTTATCCTAGCCCTCTTGTCGAACCACCACTTGATGAAAAATTGATGTTTCATCATATGCTCCAAAGTAGTTGTCCATTTCTCATCCATCTTAAAAAGATTCATTAACTTGATCTATAATTTTTCAACATATTTAGCATACCCACTAATAAATTTCAAAATAGGAAACCTAAGGTTAAGTGGGAATACTAGCTCTTGTCTATAGACAAGAAAATATGGAGATGTCCCTAAAGCATTCTTCACCCTAACTCAATTTGTCCATAGCACATATTTGAGTTAAGTGTGCCAATCCCTAGGACTTTCCTTCAACAAATATCTTATTACTGTGATCAAGCTTTTGTTTGTAGATTCGACCATACCATTTCCTTGTTTGCAATATATTTGAAGAGAAATTGATAATAACTTGATTTTCTAATGCCCATTGAGTAAGAAATACCAATGCAAAAGCTGACCCATTATTTCACACTAGGGAGAACATCACCCCAAATCTAGTAACAATGTGTTCTTCCAAAAAATCTTTAACCACCTTAGCTATGCAATTTTTGAAAGTCTCTACCTTTGTCTAGCATGCATAGTAATCAATAGCTCCTAGAATAAAAGAATGTCCTTTTGACAATGGTTGGTTGACTCAACCAATAAAATCCAACCCCCACTTTGTGAAGGGGCATACCTTTAACACTAGTTATAGTGGAATTGCAGGATGTCTTTCCTTGTTAGCACTAGTTTGACAAATGCGACAAGTGCACACATGTTCAAAAGTATCTTTGAATATTGTAGGCAAAAAATAACCTGATCTTAAAATCATGAGTTGTTTCTTCTACTAAACCATAATGCGTATCGTACTTATCGTGAAATTGTTCCAAAGCCTCTAATTTTACTTGCTCAAGTCCCAATCATTTTAGGTAAATCTCTTCATAGATCCTTTTGTATAATTTTCTATCATGCAACATGTAGGACACTACAATATCCTAGTACTAGACATATGTTATAATACCCTAGTCAGTATCCACTTGATATATTATAATCTTCTTTTGATCTTTGACATCCGTTTCACCATCAAACCTGAATTTCTTTACATTCTCGATCTTCTTATTTGCTATCATTTTTGATATTCCTTGGCCCCTTACCAAATTCATGGTTTGAAATTCTAAATCAAATTCTTCAAGGATTTCTGTCCATTTACCACATCTTTCACCAAGTTCATTTTCTATCAACAATGTTTTAACAACAAGATCAGACATAATCATATATACCTTCTTCCTTAGTATATAATGGTGGAACTTCATTATCACTTTGATTAAAGAAAAAGGCTATTTATCAAGGTTGGAATAATTTAAATCAATAATTTTTAGAGGGTAAATAATAAAGGAAATGGACCTTTCATCTTCCTTTTCCTTCTTCTGTGTAAGAATCCCAGCTCATGGATGTTCTAAAGCAAAAGAGTATATTTTGAAAGGTAGTCCATAATCTAGACTCACTAGTACTAGGGTCATGGAGATGGTTGCTTTGATATCCCTAGATCATTTCTTAATCACTTGAACCCATTTTATTTTTGCTCCCTTTTTGAGTCAGTTGTTAAGGGGACGAATTATCTCTACAACCATGCTTATTAATTTTTGCATGAAATTTATCTTTCTGAAGAAAGACTTAAGTTCTTTTTTATTTTAAGGATGTGATTACTTTATAATGGCTTTGATTCTATTTGGATCAATGGAGATTCTAGCTTCAAAGATGATATAAACTAGGAGATTTCATTTAGTAACCCCAAATGAACATTTCTTAGGATTGACAGATATGTTGTATTTATGACATCTATTGAATACTTGTCTTAAATCAAAAATTTGAGTGTTGGGCATATGCACCGAGTTGTGGTGCCAAAAAGGTGACAAGGAATTTTTTTTTTCCTATTTTAAAAAGCACGTATGCGCTTTTTAAAAATTAAAAGTATATATGATGGGTTGCAAACCCGCAGCCCATCATTTTCATCAACATTTTCTTCTACTCCTATAGCGAGCAACGCGTACGTGAGTTGAAGACTCAACATTTGCACCACCATTTGCCAAAATGCCTCCTCGTCGATGAAATCCAAGACCACAAGCACACCCACGACAACACCGTAAGTGATATAAACCTAACTTTGCATTGTTTGATATATTTTTCATATTGTTTTGTAATTTTTTAATATTCTTTTGTAGGGTTTTTACAAATTTCATTTAGATTTGTTTATTTATTTGAATTTCAATTGATTTTTTATTAGGAAATGTTCAGAGTCAACCAAAAAATCCACAAGAACATCAAAACCCTCAAGAACCCCAAAATCAAAACCCTCCTCAAGAAGAAGAACAAATTCCACAACTCGAACCAATTGCAAGACCTCCACTAGGCACACAAGAAAATATAAGAAATGAAATAGAGAGAGGCAAAACTAAATTAGAAGGAATCATTGCTTGGTTGAAAGAATCCGAACAAACCAATCCAATGAGGGCTCAATTGGCATCATCCCTCAAATCCATTAACACTCAGATACCCTTAGTTAGTGGTCAGTTAGATATTTGGCGGGCTAAGAGGGATGAACAAAAATGATTTTATGCAAATAAATTGTCATATGAAGATGTTAGAAAAAAGGAAATACCAAAAGGTAGTATATGTGCATTATTTAGAAAACCCAGTGAGAAAAGTACTGTTAGAGAGGGTACTAAATGATTCCCCATCCATTGGTGCATACATGATGCTATTAGAAATAATTTTTGGGATAGATGGTGGATGGTTTTTGATGCCCCTCCTTGCAACAATCATGAGGTACCCATGTATTTTTTGAAGAAATTATATTGTGAGTTTGTCCTTGGGGAGATCCCTAATTATTTTGATATGTTAGACTCCCAGGGTAGAGGTGGGGGGTCATCATTTGAGAGGCCAAGAGCATGTCGTGACCCTAATGTAGTTAGGGCAGCCATGGTCCATCTACAGTGCGAGCATGTGATTATTCCTTCAGTTGTGAAGGAACATGTAGAGGCCAGCACTCTAGGGACCATTAATGCTTTGACACAGACCCTCATCAATTCCACGAGCCCATTAGTTGAGGGGGAGCCTTCTATACATCATGGTCACATGTGCACTTCATGCGGATCCCTATGCACATTTTGCACTCATGTCGGAGATGGTGCAGATGATGGGCTTGTCACTGATCAATTCCTGAACGAGACATTTGGCATTGACACATAGGTAAATTACTAATTTGATCACATTTCATACGTATAGTGAATGATTAATTAATTAGGATTTATTGACATTGTTCAAAATTTAGGGTCAAAGTGTTCCTGGGCCTAGCAGCGATCCTCTAGGCCCATTTTTTGTCCCTTCGACGAGTCCTAAGGTATGTATCAATTTAATCATTTTAATTAATACATATATTTATTACGTAATCATATTAAGGATTGACCAAAAAAAATATGCATGTGCATCAGTTCTCCATACGACCTCAACCTTTACCACACATGCATAGAAGATACATCATACGAGCTTCACACAGGTACAGTTGTCTCATGTTAATTTAATTCATTTGATTATATTTATTCCATGTTTCATGTTAGATATAATGTGTATTGTATGACATGTAGCTCATGATGTCACACACACCTCCTCATCTGCGACAGTCTGTTGATAGTGGAGTGGCGGCAGCTGTGGCTAGCTCACAGCCACTGATAGAGGTATGAAAGAATTTTCATTGTTTTAGGTTTTGTTTATAATAGTTAATCTCAAAATTTCTAATGTTATTTATAAGTGATTATATTTATTTAATTGTTGTAGGGTCTTGTCACGCCTGATCATCCACGAGCATTTGAGGTGGACTTACAGAGTGACTATTTGTTGGCGGTAAGAAAATAATTGATTTTGTGAGTACATATATTTGATTTCAACATATAATAAATATTGATTCATATCTACTTTCTTTGTATCAGTTGGACTTGGAGAAGAACCTCAACAAGAGGTCAAGTGAGCGTGTCAGGAGGGCCCCGTCATCTCCACTGTCTCCCTCCACACGACGACAGAGGACGTCAAGAGACTTGTTTCCTTCCCCTCATGGGAAGAAAAAGATGTAGTTGAGATATTTGATACATACATACATACATATATATATATATATATATATATATATAGAGAGAGAGAGAGAGAGAGAGAGAGAGAGAGAGACTTGTTTCCTTCCCCATGTATATATATAGGCATCTGAGAGACATATTCGATACACATTTGATGTACATATGACATTCTATATTTGATGTATGACATTATTGGTTAATATATGATATGTTTGTTCATATATGACATTATTGGTTATCATTTTATATTATATGTTTGTTCATGTATGACATTAAATTAGATATGTTCATGTATGACATTAAACTAGATATGTGCATGTATGAAATTCAATTCAATTGCTAGAGAGTTGCCATTATGTCTACCAACTAGTAGATGTTCTTTTTTTCTTTATTAGTATTTCTCAAAAATTGCAAAGAAGTTGTTTCTGGTGAATAGTTGTAAACAATTGTGATCATTGACTTCATGTACTCATGGCTTTGGCTGCGAACACTTGTAACTTTGGGTATAAGCATCCATGGCTTTGGCTATGTGCACTAGTGGCTTTGACTGTGAGCATTTATGGCTTTGGTTGTAGGCACAATATAGCCTTGGCTGTAGGTTGTCTTTCTTGCTGCATGTCGAAGTTACCTTCAAGAATATGATTAGTCTAAGATCATTACAATTAAAATACTATGACATAATACCTTGGAAATAATGGTCTTTAACCCATTACTTTATTTGTTAAAACATCATGTAGTATCTACTGTAGTCCTTCTACTCAAATATGTTTTCAAAAATACTTAGTATGGCAAAGAAATGTCTATGGAAAGCTTGTCAAATAGGATATTGAAGAACTAAATGTGGATAGTCATTAGTACCCATCAATAAGAACACATAAATCTTTCTCAAGCAAGCCATATGACATTAGCAAGTAATTTATAAATTTCCTTTGCAAATAACTAGAAGATGCTATGAATCTTAATACAGAGTTAATCACGAACTCATTATTCCATCCAAGAAGCATATATCACCCTAAGCCAATTAACTGACAGGATAAAAATTAATTCAATTTCAACAAAATTTTGAGTATAACAAGCATCTTAGGGATTCTTACAAGAATTAATATGATGTTCACAAGAGCATTACAAGTTCTTGTAATGCTATTTCACATATTGTAATCATATTCAGTTTTGAAAGGCCATTTGTGTTACAAGCATAAATGTTCTTTAAGGTCTTTTAATTCTAGACATGAATTTTATTATGAAGCTTTTTTATGACAACCCACTCAATGCATATATTGTTGTTCCACATTATGCTAATTTGACTTTCATTGGTTGATTTGGGTCTAGACATGACGTTATTCACTACCATTTTTATATATTATTTTTTTGTAGTGAGGTTCTAGCCTGAATGAATGTATTAATCATCAAAGTTGTGAACCTTGGTCGAGATCCTTACAAATATATTTTCAAATTGGACCTCAAATAGTATTCTCAATCATCCCCTGTACACAGATACTAAAATTCTAGTTAATTACAAAATTAATACTGAATTAACACAAGTTTAATTGAGAAGTATTATGTTCCTCAATAGGCTAGATTATTATTGACCAGGAAGCTTTATCTTAGAGCAGTTGGTTTCCTAAATCTTTAGCACAATGACAGTCTTATGGAATGTGGAATTAGGTCTGCTAGCTAAGGAATGTTATTTAAAAGGTAGAGGAAACTCAAGACTCACGTGTTTCCAATCAATGTAAATGTTTAAATCGCTTCTCTAATTTTTTCTATTTTTGATCTTCTTAAAACTTAACTTTCTAAATGCATTGATGGGGAAATAAAGATCTTCTAGGAACTAAAGGCTAATCATGTTTAATACTTACAATTCTCTATTTTTATCTAATAATTTAAAAAAGATTGTACCAGTGTTTTCAAAGAGCAACACTTGTCACTAACATCATAAGAAGGAATATCCAAGGAGATTTACCACTAATCCCCCACCACCAACTTCAAGAGAAAACAAAATTCCACTACTAAAGAGATAGTAACAATGATCATCCCTAGTCTCTCCCTTATCACAAAATGATTACCATCAAAATTTGCATTTCCAATTGCGTCATGTGCATTGAAGCGATAGTAACATTTTCACTCTCTTACCTAATATCTCCCATTTCTGAAACTCTTGGGGAAGGGCAATGCCATCTTCTCAGTACTTCAAGATACAACGAGTTCCATTTTTTCACATATTGATAATTGTTGACTTAAAGTATAGTCGAAGTATTGACAGCCCATAGATATACCTCGTAAAAGATTGCAGTCCTGTAGCATTTAGTGACCCTTAGGGGCATTCTAGTTCAGCGTGCCTGAGAATGTTTTAACACTAAAGGGGATAGGAAGAGGTTGGGGATAGGGTTTACCCAGCCACCCAGAGCTAATGGAGTAGACAGTTTGATCCCACAATGAAAGATGAGAGAGATTTGGGAGTTGGCAACATTGTACTAGCCAACACTACAAGTTTCAGCATCACCTGAGATGGCATTGTAGAATGAAAATAGAATGTCATCTCCAAAGAGAAAGAGAGGTTATTGTAGGTCTCTGCAACACGGTCTTGTAGGAATTAGAATCTCATCCATATCTCACACGACCTCCGAGATATGCCTCGTCAAAGATCGCAGCCCTGTGGCATTTAGTGACCCTTAGGGACATTCTGGTTCAGCCTGCCTGAGAACATTTGAGCACTGAAGGGGTCAAGACAAGGTTGGGGATAGGGTTTGACCGGCCACCCGGAGCTAATGGAGTAGAAAATTTTGATCCCACAATGAAAGATGAGAGAGATTTGGCAGTTGGCAACTTTGTACTGGCCAACACTACAAGTTTCAGCATCACCAGAGATGGCATTGTAAAATGAAAACTGAATGTGATCTCCAAAAAGTAAGAGAGGTTATTGTAGGTCTCTATAGCATGGTCTTGTAGGAATTGGAATCACATCCATACCTCGCACGAGCTCCAAGAAATACCCCATCAAAGATCGCAACCCTATGGCATTTAGTGACCCGTGGGACATTCTGGTTCAGCGCGCCTGAGAATGTTTGAGCACTAAAGGGGATAGGAAGAGGTTGGGGATAGGGTTTACCCAACCACCCAGAGCTAATGGAGTAGATAGTTTGATCCCATGACGAAAGATGAGAGAGATTTGGTAGTTGGCAACTTTGTACTAGTCAACACTACAAGTTTCAGCATCACCCAAAATGGCATTGTAGAATGAAAATAAAATGTGATCTCCAAAAAGAGAGAGAGGTTATTGTAGGTCTCTACAACACGGTCTTGTAGGAATTAGAATCTCATCCATATCTTGCACGAGCTCTGAGATATGCCCCGTCAAAGATCGCAGCCCTGTGGCATTTAGTAACCCTTAGGGATATTTGAGTTCGGCGTGCCTGAGAACGTTCGAGCACTAAAGGGGAAAGGAAGAGGTTGGGGACATGGTTTACCTGGCCACCTAGAGCTAATGGAGTAGACAGTTTGATCCCATGATGAAAGATGAGAGAGATTTGGCAGTTGACAACTTTGTACTGGCCAACACTACCAGTTTCAGCATCACCCGAGATGGCATTGTAGAATGAAAATGGAATGTGATCTCCAAAAAGAAAGAGAGGTTATTGTAGGTATCTAAAACATGGTCCTGTAGGAATTGGAATCTCATCCATATCTCACACGAGCTCCGAGATATGCCCCGTCAAAGATTGTAGCCCTGTGGCATTTAGTGACCCTTAGGGACATTCGAGTTCAGCATGCCTAAGAAAGTTGGAGCACTGAAGGGGATAGGAAGAGGTTGGGGATAGGGTTTACCCAGGCACCTGGAGGTAATGGAGTAGACAGTTTGATCCAATGACGAAAGATGAGAGAGATTTGGCAGTTGGCAACTTTCTAATGGCCAACACTACAAGTTCCAGCATCACCCGAGATGGCATTGTAGAATGAAAACAGAATGTTATCTCCAAAAAGTGAGAGAGGTTATTGTAGGTCTCTACAACATGGTCCTGTAGGAATTGGAATCTCATCCATATCTTGCACGAGCTCTGAGATATACCTCGTCAAAGATTGTAGCCCTGTGGCATTTAGTGACCCTTAGGGACATTCTGGTTCGGCGTGCCTGAGAAAATTTGAGCACTAAAGGGGACAAGAAAAGGTTGGGGATAGGGTTTACCTGGCCACTGGGAGCTAATGGAGTAAACAGTTTGATCCCACGATGAAAGATGAGAGAGATTTGGCAGTTGGCAACTTTGTACTGGCCAATAGTACAAGTTTCAGCATCACCCGAGATGGCATTGTAAAAGGAAAATGGAATGTTATCTCCAAAAAGTGAGAGAGGTTATTGTAGGTCTTGGAAACACGGTCTTGTAGGAACTAGAATCGCATCCATACCTCGCAGGAGCTCCATGATATGCCCCATCAAAGATTGCAGCCCTATGGCATTTAGTGACCCTTAGGGACATTCAGTTTCGGCATGCCTGAGAACGTTCGAGCATTGAAGGGGATAGGAAGAGGTTGGGGATAGGGTTTACCCGGCCACTCAAAGCTAATGGAGTAGAGAGTTTGATCCCATGATGAAAGATGAGAGAGATTTGGCAGTTAGCAACTTTGTACTGGCCAATAATACAAGTTTCAGCATCACCTGAGATGGCATTGTAGAATGAAAATAGAATGTCATCTCCAAAAAGTGAGAGAGGTTATTGTAGGTCTCTACAATACAGTTCTGTAGGAATTGGAATCTCATCCATATCTTGCACAAGCTCCGAGATATGCCCCGTCAAAGATCGCAGCCCTGTGGCATTTAGTGACCCTTAGGGACATTCAGGTTCGGCATGCCTGAGAACGTTCGAGCACTAAAGGGGATATGAAGAGGTTGGGGATAGGTTTTACCCAACCACCCAGAGCTAATGGAGTAGACAGTTTGATCCCACGACGAAAGATGAGAGAGATTTGGCAGTTGGCAACTTTGTACTAGCCAACACTACAAGTTTCAGCATCACACAAAATGGCATTGTAGAATGAAAATAGAATGTGATCTCCAAAAAGAGAGAGAGGTTATTGTAGGTCTCTGTAACACGGTCTTGAAGGAATTAGAATCTCATCCATATCTTGCACGAGCTCCGAGATATGCCCCGTCAAAGATCGCAGCCCTGTGGCATTTAGTGACCCTTAGGGATATTCGGGTTCGGCGTGCCTGAGAATGTTTGAGCACTAAAGGGGAAAGGAAGAGGTTGGGGACATGGTTTATTTGGCCACCTAGAGCTAATGGAGTAGACAGTTTGATCCCACGATGAAAGATGAGAGAGATTTGGCAGTTGGCAACTTTGTACTGGCCAACACTACCAGTTTCAGTATCACCCGAGATGGCATTTTAGAATGAAAATGGAATGTGATCTCCAAAAAGAAAGAGAGGTTATTGCAGGTCTCTAAAACATGGTCCTATAGGAATTGGAATCTCATCCATATCTCACACGAGCTCCGAGATATGCCCCGTCAAAGATTGTAGCTCTGTGGCATTTAGTGACCCTTTGGGACATTCGAGTTCAGCATGCCTAAGAATGTTGGAGCACTGAAGGGGATAGGAAGAGGTTGGGGATAGGGTTTACCCAGCCACCCGAAGGTAATGGAGCAAACAGTTTGATACAATGACGAAAGATGAGAGAGATTTGGCAGTTGGCAACTTTGTAATGGCCAACACTACAAGTTCCAGCATCACCCGAGATGGCATTGTAGAATGAAAATGGAATGTGATCTCAAAAAAGTGAGAGAGGTTATTGTAGGTCTCTACAACATGGTCTTGTAGGAATTGGAATCTCATCCATATCTCGCACGAGCTCCGAGATATACCTCGTCAAAGATCGCAGCCCTGTGGCATTTAGTGACCCTTAGGGACATTCTGGTTCAGCGTGCCTGAGAAAATTTGAGCACTGAAGGGGATAAGACAAGGTTGGGGATAGGGTTTACCCGGCCACCTGGAGCTAATGGAGTAAACAGTTTGATCCCACGATGAAAGATGAGAGAGATTTGGCAGTTGGCAACTTTGTACTAGCCAACACTACAAGTTTCAGCATCACCCGAGATGGCATTGTAAAATGAAAATGGAATGTGATCTCCAAAAAGTGAGAGAGGTTATTGTAGTTCTTGGCAACACGGTCCTGTAGCAACTAGAATCTCATCCATACCTCATAGGAGCTCCAAGATATGCCCCATCAAAGATTGCAGCCCGATGGCATTTAGTGACCCTTAGGGACATTCGGTTTCGGCGTGCCTAAGAATGTTTGAGCATTGAAGGGGATAGGAAGAGGTTGGGGATAGGGTTTACCCGGCCACTCAAAGCTAATGGAGTAGAGAGTTTGATCCCATGACGAAAGATGAGAGAGATTTGGCAGTTGGCAACTTTGTACTGGCCAACAATACAAGTTTCAGCATCACCTGAGATGGCATTGTAGAATGAAAATAGAATGTCATATCCAAAAAGTGAGAGAGGTTATTGTAGGTCTCTGTAATACAGTTTTGTAGGAATTGGAATCTCATCCATATCTCACACAAGCTCCAAGATATGCCCTGTCAAAGATCACAGCAGTGTGGCATTTAGTGACCCTTAGGGACATTCAGGTTCGGCATGCCTGAGAACGTTCGAGCATAGAAGGGGATAGGAAGAGGTTGGGGATAAGGTTTACCTGGCCACCCAGAGCTAATGGAGTAGACAGTTTGATCCCATGATGAAAGATGAGAGAGATTTGGTAGTTGGCAACTTTGTACTGGCCAAGACTACAAGTTTCAACATCACCCGAGATGGCATTATAGAATGAAAATGGAATGTGATCTCCAGAAAGTGAGAGAGGTTATTGTAGGTCTTTGCAACATAGTCTTGTAGGAATTGGAATCTCATCCATATCTCACACGAGCTCTGAGATATGCCCCGTCAAAGATCGCAGCCCTGTTGCATTTAGTGACCCTTAGGGACATTCGAGTTCAGCATGCCTAAGAACGTTCGAGCACTGAAGGGGACAAGAAGAGGTTGGGGATAGGGTTTTCCTGACCACCCAGAGTGAATGCAATAGACAGTTTGATCCCATGATGAAAGATGAGAGAGATTTAGCAGTTGGCAACTTTGTACTACCCAACACTACAAGTTTCAGCATCACCCGAGATGGCACTGTAGAATGAAAATGGAATGTGATCTCCAAAAAGAGAGAGAGGTTATTGTAGGCCTCTGCAACACGGTCCTCTAGGAATTGGAATCTCATCCATATCTCACACGAGCTTCGAGATATACCTCGTCAAAGATGGCAGGCCTGTGGCATTTAGTGACCCTTAGGGACATTCGGGTTCGGTGTGCCTGAGAACGTTCGAGCACTGAAGGGGATAGGAAGAGGTTGGGGATAGGGTTTACCTGGCCACTCAGAGCTAATGGATTAGATAGTTTGATCCCACGATGAAAGATGAGAGAGATTTGGCAGTTGGCAACTTTGTACTGGCCAACACTAGAAATTTCAGCATCACCCGAGATGGCATTGTAGAATGAAAACAGAATGTGATCTCCAAAAAGTGAGAGAGATTATTGTAGGTCTCTACAGTATGGTCCTATAGGAATTGGAATCTCATCCATATCTCGCATGAGCTCTGAGATATACCCCGTCAAAGATCACAGCCCTGTGGCATTTAGTGACCCTTAAGGACATTCGGGTTTGGCGTGCCAGAGAACATTCGAGCACTGAAGGGGATAGGAAGAGGTTGGGGATAGGGTTTATCTGGCCACCCAGAGCTAATGGAGTAGACAGTTTGATCCCACAATGAAAGATGAGAGAGATTTGCCAGTTGGCAACTTTGTACTCGCCAACACTACAAGTTTCAGCATCACTCGAGATTGCATTGTAGAATGAAAATGGAATGTGATCTCCAAAAAGTGAGAGAGGTTATTGTAGGTATCTACAACATGGTCTTGTAGGAATTTGAATATCATCTATATCTCGTACGAGCTCCAAGATATGCCCCGTCAAAGATCGCAGCCCTGTGGTATTTAGTGACCCTTAGGGACATTCGGGTTCGACGTGCCTGATAACGTTCAAGCATTGAAGGAGAGAAGAAAAGGTTGGGGATAGGGTTTACCCAGCCACTCAGAGGTAATGGAGTAGATAGTTTGATCCCACGATGAAAGATGAGAGAGAATTGGGAGTTGGCAACTTTGTACTCGCCAACACTACAAGTTTCAGCATCACCCGAGATGGCATTGTAGAATGAAAATGGAATGTGATCTCCAAAAAGTGAGAGAGGTTATTGTAGGTCTCTACAACATGGTCTTGTAGGAATTGGAATCTCATCCATATCTTGCACAAGCTCTGAGATATGCCCCGTCAAAGATCGCAGCCCTGTGGCATTTAGTGACCCTTAGGGACATTCGGGTTCGACGTGCCTAAGAACGTTCAAGCATTGAAGGGGAGAAGACAAGGTTGGGGATAGGGTTTACCTGGCCACCCGAAGGTAATGGAGGAGACAGTTCGATCCCATGACGAAAGGTGAGAGAGATTTGGCTGTTGGCAACTTTGTACTGGCCCACATTGCAAGTTTCAGCATCACCCGAGATGGCGTTGTAAAAAAAAAATGGAGTGTGATCTCCAAAAAGTGAGAGAGTTTATTGTAGGGCTTTGCAACACAGTCCTATAGGAACTAGAATAATATCCATACCTCACACGAGCTCCGAGATATGCCTCGTGAAAGATCGCAGCCCTATGGCATTTAGTGACCCTTGGGGATATTCTGGATTGGCGTGCCTGAGAATGTTTGAGCATTGAAGGGGATAGGATGAGGTTGGGGATAGGGTTTACCTAGCCACATAGAGCTAACAGAGTAGACAGTTCGATACCACGAGGAAAAGTGAGAGAGATTTGGCAGTTGGCAACTTTGTACTAGCCGACATTACAAGTTTCAGCATCACCCGAGATGGCATCGTAAAATGAAAATGGAGTGTGATCTCCAAAAAGTGAGAGAGGTTATTGTAGGTCTCCAAAAAGAGTGTTTAAAAATGCAAAAATAGCGGGGGGTCCTTTGCATGGTTTGGGAGTTTAACCGTTAAAACTAGAAGTTGTCGTAGTAGTAAGTGTTGGTAACAGTTTTGAAATTTGATTGTTGAGTGTTGAGAAACCTCAAGTTTGGGATTTTTCTTTTTGGTTTGAGTCTATAATAACCATTTCCATCTGAAAAGTCAAGTGTTGAAACCATTTAAGAAGTATTTGCATAGTTTTCCCTAAAATTGGAGTGCATAAAAAGGGGTATGTGATTGCTCCCAAGGTGGATTTAGTGTTTTCTCCAAACAAGAGTTGCATTTTATGTTTGCAATCATCTAATATAACCAAAGTGAAGGTGTTTGAACTATTTTGGGGTTCTAGAGATGTTGCAAAGTAAGAGTGCTAGAAAGCCATAGGGTAAAGGGGCTAGAAAGGAGGGTTTTGTAAAAGCCATTGTAAAGTTGATCATGAGACCAAAAAAATAGAAGACTCCTTGCATTTGAGTAATGTCTTAAGAATTTTTTGGGTCATGGGAGTTCCAAAAGTCAGGGGATTGTGAGTTGCTTTGTAAATGGCCTCAAACTAGGCCTAGTTGGCAGACTGAAATAGCCAGTTTTGAGTGATATTTTACAAAACAAGTGTAGTTTGTTTTGGAGTATATTTTAGAGTGAGGAAAAGGGTATTTTAATCACCCAATAGTTTAGGAAGTTCTGTGGAAAATTTTGGAGAAAACAACAAATTAGTGATTGGCTAGGGCTAGTTGGAACAAGTCTAGAAGAGGCAAAATTAAGAAAGTGTAAGAGATGAGTTGCTGAGAGTGTGCAAGGAGTTGGAACATGCTAGATGAGATTTTTTGAGATGATCCAAGGTGTTGAGGCCATGATATGATTCCAAGGACAAGTTTTGGTACTTGCATAGGGTGTTCCAACCAAGCTACAAACGCATAGGATAGGACCTTGTAAGGTACTTGCAAATTATGGTTCTAATGCCGAAAAATAGAACTCCCACCAAACTTGGAAATTTACCTTATCTTTAATGTTAAGGACTAAGTTCAATATAAAGGGCCTACATTCATAGAAGGAAAAACAAAATCAAAGGTTGAAGAAGTCACTATCCCATTATAATCTCAGCCAAAAGCTGAAAAGGTTATGGATTCAAGAATTAAGAAGAAGACTTGTCATGGCACCTGTATGGAGCATCTTATCAAATGGAAGGATCAACCAGAATCTGAAGTAGCATGGATAGATGAGAGTGATTTTGGAAAGAAAGGTATTCCTACAAAATTCCTTCAGATTTATCCACCATGAGTTCTTTGTCACATGGGGAGAATGGTGCAAGAGCACCTAGTGAGTTTCAAAATTTTGGCCTAATTGGGGCTCTAGACCTAGTAGGTCAAGTAAGAAAGAAAAGGACATCTATGATTTGGGTTGGTGAGTGGAGTCTTGTGATGATTAGGAGAGTTTGAAAATATCAAGTTGAGGACCATATAATAACCCTAGATATTGCATTGGGGTTTGTACCCAATTTTTCCTAGTAGAGAGAAAATGCCTTCATTTGAATATTGGGGTGATTGAAATTGACATGTAGTCAATTGGTGTGCATAGATCCTAGGGAAGGGGATAGTTGGGAGATATTCTCTTCGGAATAGGGTTAGGAAGAAACCCTATAGGATCAGAAGAAGTCATCGGTTAGTTTGGGCATAGTGGCCTAAACTAGTAGGGCGGGTCTCCTTACATTACTGTTGGTTAGAGAATTCCAATTTTTATTTGTTCATGGCTAAGAGACATATAAAAAACTACATTTTCAATTATGATCTCAAGGCATGCATGGCAGTCCAAGTACATGGATCGATGATGAAATAATTATTCTTGAATTGGCTAGACCACTTTGTAAGAACAATTCCATGTGGGGAGTTTCTCTCAAAAAGGTGTCTTCTAGTATTTGATGATCATGGAATCCATATGACATGGAAAATAATTGATAAAGCAAAGAAGTTGGGCATAGATTGTGTGTCACTTGTAGCGTATACCATCTATAGGTGTCAATCATTGGATGTTATTTTTTTCTCACCATTAAAATCTTACCTAAAACATATTTGTAATGGGTGGTTGGCTAGGAACCCTCAAATCAATATTGGTCGTGAGGACTTAGGAATGTTATCCAGCAAAGCCTCCAATTTGGCACTTACACCCGATAATATAATGAGTGGTTTCCATAGGATAGGGATATGGTCTTTGAATGGGAAGGTTTTAGTGAATGATATAGGCCCAAGAAAGTGCTTCATTGTTGATGAGGATGGAAAATGGGGATCTAAACCACAACCCGCAAGTAGTGGATTGGAAGAAACAACTACTGTAGATGATGCAAATATTGATGAGTTGTAAAGCAAGGGGGAGGAAATCACTATTGAATCCTTCCTAAAAATCAATGGCTTATTAGATGAACCAATTAACACTTTTTTGAGGAGTTATGGACAAAATATGAAGGGACTAGGTACAATTGCACCTAAAAATACCCAACCAGAAAACTTGAACCAGCCAGTGGACTATTATAGGAGATAAAACCTTGAGCATACAACAAACATTGATATTAGATTAAGCTTGCTAATGCAAAATTCACAACTAGATTGGTTGTAGGAGGTTGTCACAAACCTTGGGTAACCAAATACTTGTGGGGATGAAAATGTTTCCCTTTTAATTCCATCCCCCCACATGTTGACCCCAAGGACGTCATCTAATGCTTTGCAAATGGTGGCAACCATGATGAAATAAATAGTTAACAATTTTTTGATACCCAGGCCCAAAATGACTATGATGGAGATGTTGATTTTATACGTTACATGCCACTAAATAGAAAACAACATAGTGGTTTACCCAGTAGATTCCTATAGCTACCAAAGAAGAGGATACAAAATTCTAAGGAACAAGAGAGACTAAGAAGTTATTTGAGGCTAATGCACTTTACATGAAGGAAATATTCTGATATACCTCTTCTCCCATAGCATAAATCACATTCTGATATGTTCAATGCTCTAATCCCTAGATTAGGAAATATTCTTACTTAATAAGTGTAACCCCAAGCATTGTCACCATAGTTGGCAACAAATGGTGAGAGTCCCAATCAACTAGTGAAAAAAATGACTAAGTTGATGGAGCTGAATCCTACATTACACACATCTCCTAGTAGTGGACAGGAGGATGTTGGGATTGGGAGCATAGCACCTATTCCCTTTCCTAGTTTTATGGACAATTGATGGGAACTCAAGTAGATGGGAGAAATTCCAATTTTTTTGAAGCGATAAAGTTTTGTGATGTATTTAGAATATCTAAGATAGAATTATTTTTTATGTGAACTAAACCATTCTTATATTACTATTTAAATGTATTTGTATTGTTATAATAGTTTGATTGTTGGTCATGGTGTACTACTACCATACCTAAAATTTTAATTAATTTTTTTGGTAAATTAAGTCAAGAGATGTCTAATTTAAAATATGTAAAGTTTAGAAATATAAATAGTTCATCATAGAGATATTATAGAATTAATTTATTTTAAATAATAGAAATAATCATAACAAATAGATAGAAATAAAAAATAATAATTTTATACAAAAAGTTTTAATTTATTTTAAATAATTAAATAATAGAAACATCATAGAATTAATAATTCAGTATAATCATAACAAATAGACACTAAACAATCCCAAATTCAAACATACGAAAGTCCAACTAGAATAATGACTTTAAATAACCAAATACCAAATCCAAACAAAGGAAATGAGACTTTTACCTTAAATGAATAAATTACATGAAGAAGGGTGGCTGGCTGTTTGGAAATCTACTTATTTTTCTTCTCTCCCTCCTGTCATCCAAGAGAACATGCAATGAAAGAAAAATATCGTCACAATAAGAAAATATGAAAAATATTTTTCTAGCTTTAAAAAAATTGGAGACATCAAAACATAAAATCTCGATTTTAAACAAATCAAAACATAAAATCTATGATTTAAACTAAATCTCATCACTTACGCATCATAACAATACGGTCCACCTTAGTCATGTGGACAATCTTGGGGAAGAGGTTGCAACAATGTATTTGGATCCAGTTGATCAGTCTTTCTCTCTCCCTCTCTCTGTATTTAATCTAATGAGGCAACTGGATCTGCTCGACATTTTAATGTCTCAAGTATTGCCTCATGGTCTGACTCATGAACTTTCCAAAGATTATTATTATGTGGTTTTCCACCATATTTTATCAAGTGGACATTTGATGCGACAACAAGATTTGAATAATGAAGAATCTTCCTCTCTGTTTGCCAATCCTCGAATAACCACAAGTTAGGGTTCTTCATAGAATATTGTCTAAGCCATGTGCCGGTTACAACCACCGCACTGACATGGTACTCTAAACCTTCACCATCTATAACCGAGTGATCCAATTTTTGTTTTTCTTGAACACAATGACGCAAATAATAATCTGTCCCTTCTTCATTGTCTTCAGGTGCAATAACAACAAAAACATGGCCTGCAGTGACAAATGTACAAAATGCGGTCATTAATTCATAAAATACTTGCGTAAAAGTTATAAAGTTACATATTGAAATTACAAAGATATATAAATATATATATTACTAGGTTGCACTAGATTAGACAAGTGGTCAAAGTCAATAGACGATTCCATCTGTACCATTTCCAATGCTTGTGGGGGATGATAGGTGTCAATTGGGTCCAAAACCCATATATCCCATTTGTCCACCCATTCAGTCGACTCACAGTCATCCAAATTTTCTTCTGCACATGATGGAGAATAGGATGCCATTTTTTCGTGTGTGGATACTCCATGAACCTGCATCAGAGCTTCTAAAAGAGTGGAACTCACTGGATCCTATTAGTGTGCAACAATCATAATATGGTGCAATGTTAGTATTATCTATCAACCAAAAAAATTTATGAACCGTAGACTCACCTTCCTTACCTGGACCCATTGTAGCGTTACACCACTGGATGATAGATTTTGCATCTGTCAATATTGCTCCATCTTTGTACTTTAGTTCTTCACGAGCTAAGGCTCTTTTGATGCATGGGCTTGCACCATTGTGCTCTCCCTTTCCATGGCCAGCCTCTGTGAAATTCCACATGTATTGAATTCTACACAACTTGTGCATCCTACTCAACCAATACAACATCCGTGCATTCTTGAATTGAGATGCACAATTGTCTGACCAAATAATGTGCTGACGATATGTGATGACCCTGTTAGCCAAATCTCCATAAAACAATTGAAAACAACCATGTGCAAACTCTATAGAATGTGATTGATCATTGCTGATGTAAAAATGGTACTCCTTCAAAATCTTTCTGTCATCCTCTGTACTTGTATGTGAATGCATGAATGTTATGTGAACAAATATGAAAACCTGTTGAGAAGTATAATGCTTTGCTTGCACCTCATTTTGTGGTTTTAGTGTGTAGTTCTCTACGAAATCTACAACCAAAATAATGGTATCCAGTGGAAACGTATCCTTGCACAACTTGAATTGCAAATCCAGCCATCGAGCTCTATGTGTATGCCTTGCATACTCGTAAATAATGTTTTCACGAAAAATCTTCATGAACTCATACACTGGAATATTTTCAATGACTAAATCACATCTTTTACCATGTCTCCCATATTTTAGAGAATATGTCACTATCTTAAATTTTTCGTAATCTACTATTTCATTTCCAATTGCATGTGTACTATCCATATGTTGACAAGTTGATAAAAGTTGCAAAGAACCACAAAATCAGCATGTACCATCCAAGCATGATGTCTTGTAAAATTGTTGGCTGTCCCTTATTTCACATAAAATGTTGGATATGAATTCTTTTGAAGATCTAGGTGGCTCATTTATGTCACAATCCTGCAAAAAAAATTGAGAATGCAAAATTACGCATATATGCCTAAAAACATCAAAATGGTTAGAAAATTCAATATGTATCCTACAACAACAAGTTGTGCGTGTGTGATTTATCTTCACATAAAAAGGTTTACCCATCTCAAAAAATCTTTGACTTATTCAAATTTGAGGATACATACCAATAAATTTTGCAAAAAATTGTGTCTGAGTTGTGTCCAAAAAATGTTTCGCATGTGGCTCGCGATTTTGGCTACCAATCCTCCTTCTTACAACATCTCTTTGATTAGGGGAAACACGTGTGTTATTTTTCCAAAAATCTTTGATCAATGATTTCAAGGCTTTACTAATTTCTTTATCCTTTCACGGTAGTCTACCGCTAAATGTCCATAACTCATTTTTTGTTGGATCTTCCAATCTCTCACACCTTAGCATGGCTCTCCTTAGAGTACCTCTACCAATTTTTAATGTTTTTCTTGTCTTTATCATGAGTCAAGCTTTCTTCATTTGGCTACTTACTATTGTTGATGTAAGTACTCATCTTGCAATATTACTATCTTTGGTGCGTGATTTAGAACCCACTTTGTCATAAGCATTCATTAGATTCTTTACAATGTTTTTTTCATTTGAATCATCCATCATTCTTAGCCCAAGAATCTTCATGATAGGCATAAATTTTAAATTCTTCATCATTTCAACAAATAATTGGCATTGACCTGTAATATTTAATTCATCAAAAAAAATCTCCACATACGATTAACTTTTCTTTCACAAGTATGCTTGCTAATCTTGTCAGGCATTGATTTCAAAATGTTACTATCAATATCAATCAAATATTTTGGTCTTCTAAAATGAATTCTAGAAGGTGTTATAATCTCTTCAATTCTCTCAACATTTTGAACATCAACATAAGGTTGAGTGTATTGCGTACCTTGAACCAAAGATGATGTGCCTTGGCAATAAAATGCAAAAGATGGAATATCACCTACTTGATGTGTTGATGTTGTGCCTTCAACAAGACATGATGGAGTATGTATATCGTCGGATCTACAAATCGGTGTCTCTTCAACATGAGAGGATGATATGACTTCAACATTGGAGGATGGTGTAGAGGACGATATGACTCCAACATTAGAAGATGGTGTAGCTTCACAATTCAATTGTCTTCTTGAGCGTAACAGTCTCATTCGTTCTCTTTGTCTTTCCAATTCTTCCTCTTTGCTTCTTGGTACCGATGGTTCTTGATCCTCTTCAAAAGTCAATTCTTCATTATTGCTTTGCAATTTTCTTTTCTCACGTAGTAATTTCATTTTATCTCTTTTAATTGCCAAATCTCTCTCCCTATCTTCATTTGTTTGATTTTTTGGTTTCTTCCTTGGCATGATGATGATTTCTACATGTCAAATTATTCAAACATTTGAATTACTTAAAATGTGTAAATTACAAATTATTCAAATACATATAAAAATTATAATTATTTGAATGAATACACAATATATATATAAAATGACTTGTCAAATTTTTAACCATTTCGAAATAACATTTCACTGAAACATACAAATTTCAATGAATTCACTATATATTAAACAACATATCAAATTATAATCAGATTTGTATCTATATATCAACAAACAATATTTAAAATAGATTGCACTAACCTTTTCTATACAAGGAATATTCAAAAAGTCTTCAAATCATGTATCCAATGATTGAATTTGGTGTTTGCTAGCTTCCAAAAGTGTTTGTCACCTTGAAATAGTGTTTTCCACCTTGAAAGACTATTTGTTGTGTTGAAACCCGCAATTTTTGTCAGGATAACAGAGTGCAGAATAGAACAAAAGCAGAGAATGAATGAAACAGGTCCCAAAGTTGTTTTTTGACCATTTTTAGGTGATTTCACATAGCGCGTACGCACTATGTGAGAGCACATCACTCTCCAACCTCCCTACTCTCTCTCTCCCTACTCTCTCTCTCTTTCTACTCTCTCTCCCCGCTCCCATCCCCTACACACTCTCTCTCCCCTCTCCCATCCTTTACTCTCTCTCGCTCTCCCTCTCCCACCACCTACTCTCTCTATCTCTCTCACCCTCTCTCCTCTCCCATCCCCTACTCTTTAGATCTCTCACACAAACTCCCATCCTCCCTCTCCCACTTCTTACTCTCTTTCTCTCTCTCTCCCCCATCTCCCTACTCTCTCTCACACTCTCACATCTGCTACTCTCTCTCTCCCATCCCCTAAACTCTCTCTTTTATAGATACACACTCCCATCCCCCTCTCTCTCTCCTCTCCCATCCCCTACTCTCTACTCTCTCTCCCATCCCCTACTCTCTCTCTCACACTCTCTCCCATCCCCTACTCTCACTCTCTCTCTCTCCCATCCCATTCTCTCTCTCTGCCACCTCCTACTCTCTCTCACACTCTCTCCCATCCCCTACTCTATCTTACACACACTCCCATCCACCCCTCTCTCCCATCCGTTATTCTCTCTCTCTTGGGCTGCTCTCTCTCTCTCTCTCTCTCTCTCTCTCTCTCTCCCTCTCCCTCTCCCACCACCTACTATCTCTCTCTCTCCCTCTCTACTCTCTCTCTCTCACTCTCTCCAATCCCCAACTCTCTCTCACACTCTCTCCCATCCCCAACTCTCTCTCACACTCTCTCTCATCCTTTCACTCTGTCTCTCTCATCTCGTACTCTCTCTCTCTCTACCACCTCCTACTCTCTCTCTCACTCTTTCCCATCCTTTCACTCTGTCTCTTCCATCTCATACTCTCTTTGCCACCCCCTACTCTCTCTCACACTCTCACACTCTCTCCTATCCCCTACTCTCTCTTTCACACACACACACACACACACACACTCCCATCCCCCCTCTCTCTTCTCTCTCATCCCCTACTCTCTAGATTTGTCACACGCACTCCCATCCCTCTCTCTCCTCCTCTCTCACTCCCTCTCCCAGGTCACCTACTATCTCTCTCTCTCAAGTTCTCTCTCTCCCTCTCTACTCTCTCTCTGCCATCCCCTACTGTTACTCTCTCTCTCTCCCATTCCCAACTCTCTCTCACACTCTCTCCCATCCCCTACTCTCTCTCTCACTCTCTCCCATCCTTTCACTCTGTCACTCCCATCCCGTACTCTCTCTCTCTGCCACCCCCTACTCTCTCTCTCACTCTCTCCCATCCTTTCACTCTATCTCTCCCATCCTTTCACTCTGTCTCTCCCATCTTATACTCTCTCTTTGCCACCCCTTACTCTCTCTCACACTCTCACACTCTCTCCCATCCCCTACTCTCTTTCACAGACACACACACTCTTATCCCCCCACTCTCTTCTCTCCCATCCCCTACTCTCTACATCTATCACGCACACTCCCATCTCCCCTATCTCTCTCCCTCTCCCTCTCCTACCGCCTACTAGATCTCTCTCTCTCAAGTTCTCTCTCTCCCTCTCTACTCTCTCTCTCTCTCCCATCCCATCCCTTACTCTCACTCTCTCTCTCTCTCCCATCCCCTACTCTCTCTCACACTCCCATCCCCTAATCTCACTCTCTCTCTCCCATCCTGTACGAGCTCTCTCCACCACCACCTACTCTCTCTCTCTCACACTCTCTCCCATCCCCTACTCTATCTCTCTTTCACACATTCCCATTCCCCCTCTCTCTCTCTCTCCCTCTCCCACTCCCTCTCCCACTGCCTACTTTCTCTCCCCCATCCCCTACTCTCTCTCTCCCCTCTCCCATCCCCTACTCTCTCTCTTTCATAGACACACACTCCCATCCCCCCCTCTCTCTCTCCTCTCCCAGCCCTTACTCTCTAGATTTATCACACACACTCCCATCCCCCCTCTCTCTCCCTCTCCCACTCTCTCTTGCACCACCTACTATCTCTCTCTCTCTCAAGTACTCTCTTTCCCTCTTTACTTTCTCTCTCCCATCCCCTATTCTCACTCTCTCTCTTCCATCCCCTACTCTCTCTCACACTCTCTCCCATACCCTACTCTCTCTCTCTCTCTCTCACCCCCATCCTATACAAGGTCTCTCTACCACCCCCTACTCTCTCTCAAACTCTCACACTCTCTCCCATCCCCTACTCTATCTCTTTTATACACATTCCCATTCCCCCCCCTCTCTCTCTCTCTCACTCCCTCTCCCATTTCCTACTCTCTCCCATCCCCAACTCTATCTCTCTTAGACACTTCCATTCCCCCTCTCTCTCTCTCCCTCCCACTCCCTCTCCCGTCATCTACTATCTCTCTCTCTCACTCTCTCCCTCTCTCTCCCATCCCCTACTCTCACTCTCTCTCTTTGCCACCCCTACTCTCTCTCACACTCTCACACTCTCTCCGATCCCCTACTTTCTCTCTTACACACACTTCCATCCCCCCATCTCTCCCTCTCCCACTCCCTCTACCATTGCCTAATCTCTTTCTCTTCCATCCACCCTCTCTCTCCCTCTCCCACTCCCTTTGCCATTGCCTGCTCTCCTTCTATCCCATCCCTTACTCTCTCTATCTCTCTCTCCTCTCTCTCATTCCATACTCTCTCTCTTTCACACACACCCATCCCCCCTCTCTCCTCTCCCATCCTCTATTTTTTCTCTCACTCGCTCTCCCTCTCCCACTGCCTACTCTCACTCTCTCTCACTCTCTCTCTCTCTCTCTCTCCCACTCTCACTCTCTCCCTCTCTACTCTCTCTCTGCTAACCCCTACCCTCTCTCACATTTTCACACTCTCTCTCTTTCTCTCTTACACACATTTCCATCCCCCCTCTCTCTCTCCCTCTCCCACTCCCTCTCCCATTGCCTACTCTCTCTTCCATCCCCTACTCTCTCTTCCATCCCCTACTCTCTCTCAAGCTACTCTATCTTCTCCCTCTCCCATTCCCTACTCTCTCTCTTTCACACACATGCACTCCCATCCTCCTCTCTCTCGCTCTTCCTCTCCCACTCTGTCTCCCACCACCTACTCTCTCTCTCCCCCATCCCCTGCTCTCAATCTCACTCTCCCAACTTGTACTCTCTCTAACACTTCCTCTCTCTCCTATCCCCTACTTTCAATCTCTCTCCCCCATCCTGTACTCTCTCTTTGCCACCTCTACTCTCTCTCTCACACTTCCTCTCTCTTGCATCTTGTACTCTCTTTGCCACCCCTACTCTCTCACATTTCCTCTATCTCCCATCCTATACTCTCTCTGCCACCTCTACTCTTTCTCACTTCCTCTCTCCCCTCTCCCATCCCCTACTTTCTCTCTATCTCTCTCACACACACAAATAGCCATTCCCTCGCCCCACCCCCCTAGCTCTCTTTTGGTTTTGGTTTGCAATTTAGGTCTCAATAGTGCATGCACACTATAGCGCGTGCGCACTACCTCGAATTCAATAGCGTTTTAATAGCATGTGCGTGCTATAGGGCACACACGCTATTCAAAGCTTTGCATTAAAACCAAGCCTAAGGCTTGGTTTTGCCTTGGAGATCCAACCCAAAGGTTTGGAGTTTATAAATAGGTCTGAGACATGTTTTCCATAAAACATACAAAAAATGATTGATTTTTCTTGTGTGCTCCCCTTCAAGATTCCTCGTGGTTGGGTATCGATAAGATCAGGTTACATAACATTATAGGTCTCTGTGTTAGCTATCTACCAAATATAATTTATTTTTAATTTGAACTATTTTAATTCTTTCATCTATAATTTCTTTTGAATGTATGTTCATTTTTTTTCAAAAACCACCATGTACTAATTGGGCTGTAGATTTTAGCTCATTCATCGAATTTTGTAACAACTTAGTTTTTTAGAAACTAGACTCCATTCTACACACTTTGAGAAAAAGAAGTTTTGATTTTAGATTAGTTTTCAATCATTTCTAGGGGGAGCACATAGATATTGCACATTTTTGGGATGGGTCTAATTAAAAAATTCATTCAAAAAAAAAATACACATTATAAAATTACCCGAAAAATCTGAGATAAACTACATAGTGTTAGGTAACTTTTGACCGAAGCGATTAAAGAATTTCAAAAAAAAAGTTAAACTTTTAGGGGGGGCACACTTTTTACTATGTTATGTTTTTTTGGAATAAACAGTACCACTTTCTGTGGCCCCCTTTTTTGAGGACCTAAAACTAAACCATTTTGAAAAAAAATTAGTAGTTTAGAAACTAGATTCAAAGGACTATGACTTTTTTTGTTGTCATATCTTAAAATTTTGAGCGTAACTATCTTCAAATTCTTGTTGAAGTCTAGAATTTGCTGATTTCAGGAAAAAGGTGTCCACTTATACCCCCCTTTTGGCACCACAACTTTGTGCACTTACGCACTTTGATCCTTTGAAAATATAGTTAATTCATCCACGTAGATGACTATAAACTTGTTTATTAATCCTTTAAAAGCTTTTTCCATGGCTCATTGAAATGTGGCCCCTACATTAATCATCTAAAACGGCATTCTTCTATAAGAAAAAGTTCCCATTTAGTTGTGATGTTGATCTTTAGCCTATCCTATTCATAATCCATTACTTGATTATATTCCAAATATCCATCCAAGAAAGACATCATCTTTGAGCCATTTACAATTTTCAAAACCTCATCTAGTGAAGGAAAAGGGTAGTTATCCTCTTGAGATGCAAGGTTCAAGTTACAAAAATCTATGCAAAGATGAATCTCTCTAGTCTTTTTCTACACTAGAACCAAGGTAGCCACCCACGTAGAATGGAAAATGGGAAATATGATCTTTGCTTCAAGAAACTTCTTAACTTCCTTTATTATCAAGGGTTTAATGGTGTGATTAATAGGCCTTTACCTTTGATAGAAAGGTTTTGCATCTAGTTTCAATGAAATGTCATGCATAATAATCTTAGGATCATATGTTTTAAGCTTTTTATAGCTCCAAGAAAATAAATCCCTATAATCTATAATTAATTTGAGCATATCTTCTCTTTCTTGTGTGTTGCACATATTTTTGATCCTTACCATTCTAGGATCTTCATCAGTACCCAAATTATATGAATCACATTCTTTGATCCCCTTTTCTTGGACCATCCTTTTATTAAGTGTTGATTCATCAAGATTAAAAATGTGTTCCAAAAGCACCATTCCTTTAGGAAAATTGTTGGTTTTTAAGTTTAGGATCTGATCTCCATCCTCAAGCTCATCATCCTTAGGTTTTTTCCAGAATCTCATCAATCTTTTTCCCTCTAAAGTGGCCATTGCACATGATAAACTTGAGTATATATTGATCATCTTGAAAGACTTGGAAGTTTGTAATGTTATCTAGGATAGATGGAGTAGAAGCCAATTCACCTTAAAAAATTTTCAATTTTTTTCTTTTAACAAGTTATAATGTGCTAGCTAAAATACTGAGGGCATCTGCTACCATGTTTCCCCCCTTGGAATGGACTTTATGTTGAAAGATTCAAAATTATCCATTAAATCCCATACTTTTTTGCTGTAAGAAAGGAACCTCTTATCATTGTAGGAGTATATTGATTTCACATGTCTTATAACCAACTGATAATCTCCCTTGACTATGAGAGCTATGATTCCTTTCTCACATGCAAAAAGAGGTCCTTGGATCAATGCTTCATATTTTGAGACATTATTAGTACATCTAAATTGTAATCAATATTCTGCATAGAAAGACTTACCTTTTGGGTTGATCAACTCAATACTAGAGCCATCAAATTTTTATTGGGTTTTATAACCTTATGCTTATTCATTCTCATCTTTTCTTTCACTTTGGCCTAAAAGAATTGTTTCTTGGGGGATCCACTTTAGTCTTTCACAAGGTAGACTTGATGGTTTTCATTGTTAGTCTATGATACAGGTAATGTATTATTTTCTTATTTGTCCTAAATTTACCCAATTAATTCTATAATTTCATCCATTTTGGGTTTAGGATGGATGACTACTCAAGTCCATCCTTGTCCTTTTTTTTATATCATCTCATTCTTTGGAATTTAACCATTCATAGTGGAGGAGAAGATAAGCATCCACCATCTAAAGAGGTATCACTATATGATGCATTTAAATCTTCAATTTCCTCTTCAAACTTATTTAAAAATTTAGATATATTTGTAGAATGTTAAATTTTTGTCGGTTCATCTTATGGAATGCTACCACTCTTTAGTCCCATCATCTGTGTTAATATCTTAGCAACTATTTCTTGGCCCAATGAACATTCTATCTCAGCATGACTAACTTTATGCAATCAGAAAAATCCTAGGAGAAGTAGGATACTAGGGTCAACTTCTTCTCCTAAACATTTTAAATTAACCACCATGTCATCTATGAACTATGTCACGATATCTTGCCTTGGGGTTGAAATCTTAGATCTTTCATTTTGATCATTTGATATTTTCGTTGAATTTGTATCAAATGTCATCACTTTCTAAGAGCCCAAATCTTATTGTAAGAATGTAACTTGATTTAGAGAATTCTATTTTATAATCATTTTTTAAAACTTTGTCTCGACATCTATCTTGATTTAATTGTTCAACCCTTTCCATGATAACCATAACTAAGTAAAATCCATAGAAAACCATCCTCTTAGGAATTTTGTCTATTCACTACTTAATAGTAGTCCATATGTTTTAGGAATATCAACCACATGTATATTGATGATGCCTTGAATTCAGGGGTCAACTGTCAACTACAGATGAACATCTTTCAACACACCAACAACTGTCACCTATTTTATCCAATTATATTACTATCAAATTAGAAGGTAGAGGAGTGACTCCCAACCTTTGTGCTATCAAGAGTGACATAATGTTACAAGAAGCTCCTGAATCAATTAGGCAATTATGAAGATTCTTCCCATATATCTGGATGTTAAGTAGAAACAAGGGTACCTCAACCTTGTACTTAAATGTAGTTGGCATTGCCTCCAAAGCATTGACTTGTTGAGATACTATCTTTTGAGGAATAATATTTATATTATTGTGTACCTTCGTATGATCAAGAGTTTTCATCAATACCGCTCATTGATGAGGATAATTTTCTAGCATGTCAAACATGGATATGTTAGCCTTTTTTCATTTCAGATCTTCCACTACACTATACTTTTTGGTAGGCCAAGTGGGATTTTCAATATTATTGTTACATTTCCATGATTATGATTCTATTGTCCTCCATATGGGGGCTTGATTAGTACTAGATTCTTACTTACTCACAGATCGGGAGGAGTTAGTTGTAATGCTAGATGAATCCTATCTATCATAGGTTCTTTTCTACTTTAGAGAATGAAAGTATTTTGATTATCATTACAAAAAGCAAGCATCTCTTTAGGCTAAACGTCTAGTTCTTGACTAAATGGAAAAGACAATTCTTCGTTCACTAGTTGTTCCACCTACGTGTTCTTTACAGAATCATAGGATTCTCATAATATAGAATTAAATTGCGTAGGAGGCACATTGTCATTTTCTTGTGAATTTTGATTCATGTCTTGATTTTCATTGTAACATAAACCATCATTGTTGGATGCATTTTGGCCATTGTCATACTGATTGATTTCCACATACTGAACATTATTATTATTATTATCTACATGAATGCTTCCATTATTTAGATGAGTGTTCCATTATCAATTTTTTCTTTGGAATCCATTGTTATGATTAGGAGGATTGAAATTATTTCCTACATTGTTGTTCCCAACATTATTGTTTCCACTGAAATCCCTATTATAGTTCTAACCATAGTTGTTGTTTTTGTAAGCACCAACATTGTTTCTTTGAAATTTTTTATTTTGTCCTTGTGAAAGCCTTAAGTGAGTTATCTCATTATTCATTTCTAACATGGTCTTCTTCATTTGACCTAACTTGAAGATGAAACTATTGTCTACCTCAATGGAAGTTACTACCTTTTTCTCAAAGCAAGTAGCTTTTGGAGGCTCTTATCCTAGATATGTTATAGTCAAGTTTTATAGAGTGGGTGCATACTATAATGGAACTAGATTCATAGGTATGAATTACCTATGCATTATGGGTGCCCCAATGGTTTATGTTGTCATTATTGTAATAGCTTGAGATGGAAGCAGCAATCCTCCTCCATTAGGATTGGCTTGCTTAGTGAAGGTAATTGCTTCTGCAAAGACTTTATCAAATGTGTCAATATTAACTGTAGGAAGTCTTCTTAAATAATAGTAGTGAGTTGATCCATAGCATTTAGATAAATTTGTATAACATCTTCAATTGGTATAGTGTATGGAATTTCCAACTTGCAGTATGCCATGTGAAAGCAATGATTAAAGCATAAAACCATCTCAATTGTGTCTCTTTTGATTGTTATGAATTCTTGATGTATCACAACTATGTTGATTAACATTTTGTATTGTTCCAAGAACAATTTTGCGAAAGCATCCCATTCTCTAAAACATCCAAGTGGCAAATTAACATACCAATTAAATGCAACTTCTCCCAAAGAGTAGAAGAATAGGTAAAGAACCAAGTTATCATTAGCAATCTACTTTTAGTTGCAAATTTCTTTGAATACCTTGATGTGATCTTCAATAATTCATATCTCTCCATAGATGATCCTTGGGAAGAACTTCTTAGGATTCTTAGGAAGATCATTGAGTACACCTATCAAGTTGTTTGGTGAGTCTAAAACATTTACAAATAAGGCCATTAGAGGATTTGGTGGAATAATGGGTGGTTTTTTTGGATGTGGAACATAAGAAGATGGTGAAACATTGAATGGAAGTGGTAAAATTTGAGGCAAACCTTGGTCAATGCAAGGCTAACAAAAATGGAAAATTTCATGGAACTCATGTGCACTGGGTGAGGACTTTAAAGCTCATTGAAATGAGGATGATGGATTAGGATCTTCTAGTTTGTATAAATTTTGGAAAAGGTGCTCCTCTATAGAAATACACTTTCTCATAAATATGGTGCACCTTGGAAGAAAGTGCACCTGGCCCACCTGTGCAGCTAGCACACCTCAAAAGATTAGAAGCTTAGAATTTTTTTGAAGTTGTGAAAAAAAGTAAAATTTTGAAATTACAGGTTTTTTTTGTTTCTATTTTGAATGTTAGGGGGGGCTCCTTCTAGCACTACTCTGGTTGAGCTACTATTTTGCATGATGCTTAATGACAGGAATCCTTTCAAACTCCTCTATTGAAAAGCCAAACTAGTATCAACTCCAAGGATCTAGGTGATCTTGCAACCTAATAGAATCTGCTTAGTTGAAAATAAATGTACGTGTTCAAAAGGAGGCATTTTCTAGTTCTTAAATAGTTTGGATAAGATTTTGAAACTACTTGCTATCTCAAAGTTATAGCCACACAAAAGAAATTTTTTTAAAATTTTTTAATTTATTTTTTAATTAATGCAATCTAACAATGCAACTATATGAATTTATAAATTAACCAAGGGTTAGTAAAGAAAATAACAAAGATAGGGTAACAAGAATTTTAAGCAAATAACAGGAAAAGTAAAATCCTAATGAACATAAGCCATAGAAACAACATGTCTGTGAGTTAAGCCTTTGAAAAGATTAGTTAGTAACCAATGACAATAGGAGCAACACTTCCCTAATTCCACTAATGCAATTGTTGATGATAATTTAGAAACTAAAAGATGTTTCACTTTTCTTCAAATCATAAGGCCACAAAAGGTGTGCTCATGCTAGATAAAAATCTATGTAGGAAAAATAATTTGATGTCTTCTCGAACTAAGTACATTAATAAAATTTGTAGACCCATTGAAAATAACAAAATTAAAAGATCATACAACCAAAGTAACACAATAAAACTATTGGCTCAATTACATTCCATGAACATATATTCACAAAATATAACACACTTAGGCAGGAATCACTACACTCCAAATGTGAGCATCAATAGCATATATTATTGCATCAAAATAATGGTGGCCCTAAATACATATTACATTATTGAATTTATAATAAATATTCTCCCCAATTTGTGTTGAGAGTGAGAGATATCTTTATGTAAACATATGCTTCTAAACTAATAAAACAAATCTCATTATGTACAAACTAACTCTCTAACCGATGCTTAGTAAGACTTCATTCATATTTATATTATTAAATGGATGCATGAGCCTTTATATGTCTTAAAAAAAAAAGCATGAGAAAATAAGAAGAAGAAATCCTTTAGATAATGCAAGAGTGTCTAGAAGCGCCAAAAATAAATTATTTGTGTTCACTAGGTGTCTATAGGTGTTGAAATGTAATTAAAATTTATTTCTAATGCATGGAAAACTCTAAATTTAGAACTAGTATTCAATTGTTAATGCACCTTTGACTTCTTCAAGAACTTCCAGCACACCTTTGAAAATGCGCACCTCAAAAATAACATACCTAGTGCATCTATGCACCTTGGAAGCAAGTTCAAAAAATGCAAAATTCCACCAAGTGTCAAAACTAAAATTCTAGCTTCTGGGTTTTGTCCCCCTTTATACCAAAGAGCTATGTTTGGTATTTGGCCTTGAATTTCTCAATAATCTTAGTGACTTGAGTTGCATCCAAAAAATCTAAGGCTTTATATTTGTCCTCCACTTTCTGCCTATAGTTTCCCACCTTGGTGCAAGTCTCTACAAATCTCCTAGCTTCACATAAAAATCTAGTAATGCTTCTTTAGTTTTGAATGCTTTTCTAATATCATCATAATTAGAAGCTTCTTCAAAAAAATTTAGAGCTATACAACAAATACTTCTATAGTCATCATTTTTTCCCTTGAATCATCTTCAAAAATATGTAAACACACATCACAATAATGTTTCTCTACCTCCAAAATTTTCTCTTAGGTTTAATCCTTGAGCTTATGAATATCCACATGTAGTGTCTTTATTACTTTACTTTCATCTAGAATCTTCTCTATCCAGTCATCAATTTTATCTAACCCTCCTACTATATACACCTCCATTAAGATCTAATACCTTTCACCTTTGATCGATTATAGTGCTTGTAGGTCCTTGCCGTAGGCATGTACTTCATCCATCAAACCAAAATCCTAATTCAAAATCACCACTAGCTTATCTAGAATATTATATATATGGTGTAGCATCTTGAGATTTTACTGTATAATTTGCATACCTTTTTCTTCAAAAATTTCTCACCATTGTTGACAAGCTTTCAAAAATGGGTCTAGCTACATCATCTCTTTATCCCTTTTCTCCAATGCTAAATTCAAAATCTCCTTGGGATTTTTAGGATCTAAGGGACAAAAAAATCATTTAGATAGCCTTTTAGGATATTATCCTATTTCCAAAGTGTTATCAATTATGTTTCATCCTATTCTAAGTGCCTAAACACTTCTTTAATCCTAGTTGTTACCATTAACTTGATAGTGTTCAATGTGGTTTTCCCAAGTATAACCTCCCTAATCTAATAATATTTTGGAGTCAATCCCTCAACATATACATGTGGAGGAGGGATAGAAACATGAGAAAATAAATTATGGTTTTGATCACTCATGATGAAAGCCAATGTCCGTGCATCTTTTGGAGGTAACTCAAGTTTCCTAAGAACTTCAATAAATTCTCTCATTCCTTCTTCCTTAGTATCATATCATTGCCCTTTATTTATAATCATATATTTTATTTTCCATCTTGGAACATCTTCCATTGAATATTTTCATTTTGAGGATGGAGGAGATTGTTCTGCTATGCTCTTCCCCTTATCACTCCTCTCTAGAGTCTTCTCCTTTTGTGATAGATCTACACTAGGAGTCTTTGTATCCACTGAGTCCACAATTGTAACCTTTGTGTCTTAGGAAGTCTACTAAGGCTTCTCACATATTTCCCTTCCTCTGACACTTCATTAGTAGGTATTTGTTATGGCTCTTCCTCCTATTCTACATGGACCTATTCTTCTTCATTTCTTTGAGGAGGAGGAGTAGTAGGACCTCTATCCATGAAAAATGTAACTAGATTTAGTGATGATGGAGATACTTTGGGTCCTTGTCACTGAGATGGAAACTTACTTCAATATTCCTATTGAGGTTTATTAGTTGGAGTATCCCTTATTTTATCTCCCACTAGTTTAGTGCCAATTGGCATAAAATCAAAATCTGACATTTGAAAGACATTAGTGCCTTCGCCCTCCTCCTCATCAATCCATTGTTGCAACTTATCTTCTAAAGTGGTAGAATGATTAGGTTGCTTAGGAATATATGGTGGTGTAATTGTGGACCTTCTTCTCCATTCCAACTATGTGGCTCTTGCAAGATGAGTCCTCCAACTTAAAGGAAGGTTATCTTCTTCATCTTTATTATCCTCTTCCTCCCCTTCTTCAAGTATGACTTTTTGGACTAAATGGAAAGGAATAACTCTCCTAATTACATTTTGTATCCTCTTGAATAAATTCTTGATCTTTCTTCTTTTAGGAGCCAATGGGGATGCTTGTACTTCTTTTTGATGAGGACACTATTTCAACTCCTACTTGCCCTTGTTTAGTCAGTGGCACTTGAGGATTATCCTGGGTCTATGTAGATTCTACATTCTTTGATCCTTGTACATTTTTGGCCCCTTATTGTTTTGATGCTTGAGTTGGTTTAGGACTTTTGGCTAGGCTAGTTGGGGAGATGTTCTCTTCCTCTTGCCTTTGTCATTCTGGACTAGGTTGTAAATGTGGGTACTATTACCCTAGCTCCTCTACCTCTTGTTGGGTGGGCTATAGCATGGAAAAATACCACTTGAAGAATTGGATCTATTTTGAAAGGTCTTTTGATCCAATCCTTAGTCAATTTGATGAGATGCCTAGCCCTACATTTAATATCTATTTTTTCTTCTTTATCAATCATAGAATTCATAATTTGTCAATCAAAAATCTTGTCTCTATTATACAATGAATAAATGACATCCTTAGTATCTTGTTGTACTACCTTCAAAGGGACCTTTATATTGAAAGCACTGCTTTCTAGATAGAGAGTCATCCTATAATAGTTCCTTATATAGTTATCATAGTCATCTATTGTGTTCATCAAGTGGTCCTCAATTATAGATTCACATTGAAATTTCATGACAGCTAAATATTGCACCCTTCCAATGTTATCAAAATAAGAATGAGGTGAGTTATATTCCTCCAAGGGATATTGATCCTGTTCAGGCACAAAAGATGAAATATCATATCTCCTGACCACACTAAATGGTCCTATAGTAATAGGCTACACCCAAGTTATCTTGTGTTGCTTCCTTACTATGTTGTAAGTAGAAAAGAGTTGTCAAGTGATCTCCAGCAATATAAGTCTTTCACATGCATACCTCAGGAGCTTCTTGGGATTGATAATGCTACCCACTACCCTCAAGCAAGTGAATGTTTAAAATTGGATGTAATATGTGCCAACTTTTGAAATCCTTATCGTTACCTCATCTGACATCCTTTTCATATAATACCCTTCAATAAACCAAATAATTGTGAATATAAAAGCATCATTCACTATCCTATATTCCTTTCTATGCTCTAGAATCTTTTTCTCTACAAGCTAGGGATACATTATATAGGGCCATGCATTAACATCTTTCATTCTACACTTTTTGATGAGTCATGGATAATCCATTGCGCTTGCTACTAACAAGTACACCAAATAAGATGTCATGTAGTTATTCTTAACAATCACTATTTTCTTATCCAAATTCTCACGAAGAATGGAATCCCAATTAATTGGCACCTTACTTATTT